>CM023532.1:38454607-38792848 GCA_013350335.1 Chimonanthus salicifolius | reverse complement strand
CTTTGCTAAGTTGGAGTTGATAACGCTTTTTTCAAGAGTCTTCTTTCTTTGATGTTAGAGATGTCCTTTTGATTGTATTTTTGGTTGAGGGGATGTTTGAAAGAGTTTTTTTATTTTCCTTTTTGTGTTTTTTCTTGTTGTTCTTTTCATTTTAGGTCTATTGCTTTTAGACCTATCTTCTTTGATGTACCCTGCTTCTTTTCAAATGAATGAATTACCTTTGTCACTGCTCAAAAAAAAATACTACATAAATGCTACATACATACATATAGCAACTTTCTTGCCAGAAACTAGAGAAGAACATATGAACTTTAGTTTGTAACCATAAATTCATATCTACTTATACGCAAACAATGTCATATAAAAGTTACAAACAAAGAATAGCAGCAACTCTTATAAGGCCTCTCTCTCTCTCTCTCTCTCTCTCTCTCTCTCCTCTCTCTCTCCTCTCCTCTCTCTCATCTCTCTCTCCTCTGTGGAATGTGAGATAGAAGAGAGAGAGAGATCTTTCTTTCTTTTTTGGGGGGAGGGGGGGATAATGCTTACGAGGCATCATAGGGAAAATTTGATAGAGGAGAAAATGTCAAGCATAAGAAAGATCTACCAAGAATGTCACAAACGCGCATTCACACACACACAGAGCTTCAAAACACTTGGAAGCATTTCTCATGCAGCTTTACATAAAGGGACACTTCAAACCTTCACCATACCAACGTTGTCAAACTCAAATCGTATCGTGAATCGGTCTAGGGGTGTAATCGTGAATCGTGAATCGGAAATCGTAGTATATGACAAAATGTACCAATACAAAATTAAATCAAAATACAATAGAAGTCAAGTTTTTACATTTCAAAATCCAAATCATCATAATTCATAAAATTTTATTATTCAAATTCTAAAATCCCCAAAAAAATCAATAAAAAGGAAATATATTAACATGAGATTAAAATACAATATTAAGTACTAATAAATTTAAAATCAACAAATAAATCAAAGTCATTTAAAGAAATTTTATTAGCATTCATCAAATATTTTTTAAAAAATATATTTTTAATTTTTTTAAATAGATACAAAAGATTAAAAAAATAAAAGAAATGTTTTCTAATTAAAATGAAAAACGATTGTAAAATTTAAAAATATATAAAATTGTAAAAAAAAAGTTCATAACATTTGAAAGTTGAAACTAAAAAGGCCCAACATAATAGAAAGTAGAGTTAGAAAGACGTCTTAAACTAAAAAAGGAGGACTCACGGAACAATCCTCGAGTCACGGAAAGAGAAGTCCTCGCTTCATGAAACCCTAAAACGAAATAGTAAACTCGAAGACAACTTTCTGCAAGCGAGAAGAAACATGAAGAACTACGGAAACTGAAAAGAAAAGGAGAAACGTCGGAAACGGAAGAGAAAAGGAGAAACGAATAAGGAGAAAAAGAAAGAAGACAGAAAAATCAAGTTTGATTCAATCGCACGATTCTTCCTAGTCTTTCTTTCCTTTTTTTCTAGAATCGCACGAGCTACTGATTCAAGGATGGAATCACAAATCGTACGAGTCAACTTGCCGACTCATAAAAATTTTCACCTATTTCCAATTTTACATGCGATTCGGATCGTTTAAGCTACTGAGTCGACTCGTACGATTTTGACAACATTGCACCATACTGTTTGAATTCAAATCCAACCTAGGTTAGCACCATTTGTGTGTTGGATCAAACAACCAATGATACAAATGTTATTATGACAGGTGGATCCACTTAATCACCTGCTTTTTTACATGATTAATCACATATTTGTTTCATCTTTCATTTTTTTTTTTGGAGGGGGGGGGGGGGGGGGCGGAGATTTTAAAAAAAAAAATTGACAATTCAAGAAGACATCAAAGATATTTGCAGTGTTAAAAAAAAAAATTTAAGCTTTTAGATATGCAACCCCCGCCAAACAATCAAATGATGGGTGTTGAAAACATCAGTCTTTGTCTTTTTTTTTGTAAAATAAATATTTTGCCTTCAACCATTTGGTTTTGAATATTTTTTTTTCTTTTAGAGATGATTACAAGACTCAAACTCATAACCTTTTGGTTGTGATAATGAGCATTTACCAACTTCGTTATAAGCTCTCGTCAATTTGATTTTTAGATCTGAACAGACATATTGAGTTTAAGAGACGGTCCATGAAAGGCATTTGAGTTTCCTTGTGATTTCTAAAAACATGACACATGGCTTATTTGTGGAATACAGACCCACTAGATGAAGAGAGGTCTCTAT
Source organism: Chimonanthus salicifolius (assembly GCA_013350335.1). Taxonomy (NCBI): domain Eukaryota; kingdom Viridiplantae; phylum Streptophyta; class Magnoliopsida; order Laurales; family Calycanthaceae; genus Chimonanthus; species Chimonanthus salicifolius. The sequence goes on along the minus strand of CM023532.1, from coordinate 38,790,588 downwards.
ATTAGTGAAATATCAAATTTCAACTCCATCATAAGTTTCTAAAGATCAAATGTTTGGCCATAAAATGGCCAATTTTCAGGATGAAAAAAATGAAGAAATTTTACATTTAGCCGACCATTTTATGTCCTTGTATCAAAAGCCAAAAAAATCCCTTCGCTTTGACGGTTGTATTTGAACCAGAGAACCTTGCCTCCATTCAGCGGGGTTGGGTAGCAACACAAACAAAACATAGGTCTGTATTCAAAAGGCTGGTTGGTAAATGCAGCCCCACATTTCAGGAGAGATCCTAACACTAAAAGGTACGAGCACAGATCAGGTGCAGAGAATTCACTGTAGATTTGTACAGAAAGCTTGTTTAAGATCTTTTATGCGTAGGAATACTTTGCTTAGAAGTAATTATGTCTCTATGGAGTATAGATTCTGTTGAACCATTTGATACGTGGTACTTTAATTTGGAATGTGAAATTTAGCCCAGAGGCCCGTTTATATTTACAATTGACATTATGTTTATGGATGGATGTTATTACAGGTCATAGGTAATGTAGAAATTTTGGAAATGTCCGAAAAACAAACGAAATTTCGGCAGGATTGTTCCATTGTAGAAAATAAAAATTGTATCACTCCCCGTCTTTTGGAACTGTGTCGCCAATCGCCATTATGACCGTGGTGGGAGAGCATTGAAATTAGAAATAGAAAAGAAAAAAATATCACGTGCCCAAGGGTCAGGGAGTGACAATCTTCCACTTATGATTTTTCTCCAGTGCTACCAATGCTTCTTCCATTGCTGCCTTCCAGGAGAGATCCCTAAGAGTCATATCAATCCTTTTAGGAATATGAGTGTTGTCAAGAACAGTCAAGAAGCTGCAATAAGATGGAGAGACAGAATGATAGGACACAAATCGATCGATGGGATGGCCAGTACATTCACGCTTACCTTTTCAAGGGGCAATAGGAAGTTCGGGTTCATTTCCGAAATCAAGAGTGCGTATGTGTGAGAGTGTTTTTTGGGGGAGGGTGCTTTTGAAAGGCAAGCGAACTTCGGGATCCCCTTCAGGTTCAGGCTTGACTGAATGAATAACATTTTTCTGTTTTATGAATTTCTAAGGCATTAAGGCATCTTATACCAAATACAAAATGAAAAGAACAAAACAGTAATACAGTAACTTTTTCTTGTTTTCATACATTCATATCATATAGCTTGTTGAGAATCAACACACAACGCATGAAATGGAAAGCTATTGCCAATTTTGCTAACATTTTAGGAGATCAGATTCTAGTAAATAAAGAATGTGATTATCATTGTACATATGGCCTCTAGATGACAACTGATGTCTAAAACGACCAAGGTTTTGAACCATAACCATCCTCCAAGCAACTTCACTAGACAATATCTTATTTGGCTTCTATGTAGCACACAATCAGGTGAGCATTTGTGAAAAATAGTTGCAATAAAAAAATAAGACAAAAGATCAAAAAATGTCACAGGGAAAAAAATACCTTTGTTGTTCATGAGAAGTAACGCATCGCTTTAAAAAAGTTATGAAGCTCACTATTAGAGGGTGAAGAGGTCATGAAAACTGTAGATGAAGTCTCTGAATCGGAAATCTCTCTCTCTGCAAAGTAGCATCAGATTCTAGAAGAAGAGCATCCCTCTTCCATTTTGAAGTTCGAACATTAACTGCCATTTCCAAGTTTTCCAAGTCACCATCAAAACTTGGCATCACCGTTCCCTCGGAAGAAGTTGACAATAACACTGGGGTTGAGCAACCTATTTCCTCCAATCTGGCAGCATTATTAATATTTTTCTGCAAGTCTTCCTTTCCAAGAGAGTAGATTTCTAATTCATCAACATTGTCAAGGGTTCTCTTTCTTGTCAAATCATGAGGAGATGAGTCTAGCGAACTTTCACTAGATAATAGAATCAGTGATTTTTCTATATTTCAATTCATGAACCTCTCCAATGCAAAATCTGCGCTTTTGGAAAAAATCACTTGACTCTAAAGCATCACCTTTTAATGCCCCATCATCAAACTTTCTTGGAATAGAACTAGTTCTTTCTATCGCTTTTTCAGCCACTTCCCCTAAACAATCCAAAGGCACAAATATTCTGATAGCATTAGTAATATGCATGTACAGGAGGTAATTGTCTGCAAATAGCATGATGAAAAAATGATGTTTCTCCACCTAGTAACTATTTCAAGTTAAATTTTGTATTAAGAAAAATGAAGAAGACAAGGTCCAGGTGGCATGGAAGATGGAAGATTACAAGATGATAAAAGGGTGGTGTTGACGATTCTCAGATCCACTATATTGAAAGAATCATAGGACACGGACAAACTGCAACAAGGGCAACTCTAAAAAATTTCAACGATCATTTTTAAGGGCATTTAATGACTGCAGGGGGATCCTTCATATGGCCAAGAGTTGCAATAGATCTCATTCAGAATTGCTTGCATTTTGGATGAGACAAAGAAGCTTCACGCATCACAAGCAATCACTTTCTCGTATAAAATGAGAAGCAATCTTTCAAAAAATTTAATAAAAAGGGCAAAACACCAGTAAGATGGCAGATTAAATAGAAAATGAAGAACCTTTTTTAGTTTATGCAGAATAAAGGCTTGATAGAGAAGCAAATTATTTCGAAATATATTAACGGCTTAATCTTTTTGGAGTTTGCATACATACACATACGCACCTACTGAGAAATGGCTTGTATATTTTTTGTGATACAATATTTCTCCTCTTTTGACATATTAGTATTAACTTCGAATATTTTAATTGCAATCATATTACAATACTGAAAAAAAGGTATTTAATAATGTGATACAATTTTTTTTATATGATATTCAGTTTATTCAGACACGTACAGTAATGGAGGGATCTGCTGAAAGTCAAAGAAGTGTGTATGTGTGTAAAAAAATCAAATAAAAAATAAATGTTGTAGATAAACCTCTACATTGTATAATTTATAAAGGTCCACCAATCAGATATACAATCAATAACTGATATAAAACAATCCACGTAATTGATTTTTTTTTATGGAATGTTTTTTTTTTTTTTTTTTGAGATGCCACATATCCAGTTGATAATGAGGCAAAATCAAATTTTGAATTGCATTAACAGTAAATGCAGAAAAAAAAGGATAAACCCAAGTACCTGACTGCTTGACCATTGTTTTCAAGAAAGACCTGTAAGTGAGTGCATCCAACCTCTTCTTTTTTACCACAGTGCGCTTCTTCTTTGTCAATAACACTCCAGTGCACTCAACATCTAGCTTCTCCCATTTGCTTTGTTCGCTGTTTTCAGATACTTCTTCTCTCTCGCTGCTTTTACTCTTCCCCTTGTTTTTACTTGTATCCAAAGAACTATAATCATGCCCAAACTTCTTTGGAGAACTCACAGATTCGTTGTCCTCATCACTCTCAGACCTTCTCTTGTCCACTAGCTTTAATCTCCTCTTAAGTAGAGATGCCAGTCGCATCTCATTGTCAAGTGTATCAAAGTCGATCACATTTTGAGGGGTTAGTGACCTCTGCTTCTTTAGTGCAGATGAACTAGTCGTTGCAGAGCCCGAAGTAGCTGAACTCTTGGGCTCACTCATGTCTGACAAGATAGGGATACAATTATCATTTTCTCACTGAAATCTCAAAAGAGCACACTTAATTGAGCCAATTTAAACTGAAATACATTGACACTTTCTCGAAATTTTCAATAATACAACAAACAGAGTAAAAGTTAATTCATAATCATTTTCAACCCAATTACACATTCTTCTGCTCTTATCTTTTTTTCCCCTTTTTAAAAGGTGATATACAGTTGTAAGAGAGAGATGGAGGGGAAAGAGGAGAGAACAGAGAAACCACATGCACACACAAGACAGAACTACATGAAAAAAAAAATGTCATACTGTCGGGGCTGGCTGCCAACGAGTAGAGAGAGATCTAGGGGTTTATAAGGAACTTGAGTCACTCCACCTAACCGGCTAGTCTTTTGGGCTGGATATCCAGATCCTAACATGGTATCAGAGCAAGGCTCAGGCTACATCATATAGATTTGGGGTCATGTGGATTCGAAGATCCCCAAGGCGGATGAGTTGGATGTCCCCATTCGAGGGAGGATTGTTGGGACTGGTTGCGAACGAGTCCCATATTGAAATTGTAAAGTCCCGTATTGAAATTGTAAAGGAAGATCTAATGGTCTATAAATGACTTGAGTCACTTCACCTCCACCTAACACCTAACAGACTAGTCTTTTGATAATATACACGTCCGGATAATATACGCATGTCCAGAAGAAAAAGAACTTATGAACAAAAAAAGTATAAATGCTGCGGTACCTGCATTCAGTATCAAAACTACATTGAAGTGATGTTGGGTGAAAAGGAAAAGACAAGTGGACAAAAAAAAATTGCCATTACGAGCACATTCGAAATCCGAGATGCGTTCGACTTGCATGGGTTAAGCATTACGCTTGCGTTCATTCTGAAGCAGGCTTGGCATCCTTCCAGAGCAAGCCTTCGCAAATTCGGCGAGAATGGAGAGGAAAGAAATGAGGATGAAAACAGAGAGAGAAGAACGGGAGCAGAGAAGAGGGGAAGGAAAGAGGAAAAAAAAGCGAGTGATCGTACTCGGACTCGGGAATCAAGAAATACTCACAACCACTCGAAGAAAAAAAATTAAATAGAAAGAGAATGAATTCGACTTCAAAGAAAACAAAACCATTGACATGAAACTCAAAACCTTCCACGAGACGACGTGCTGTAAAATTGTAAAACATCTATTTGAAAATGGATTTTTCGCAGAAACCAGGCGAATGGAGAGAGAGCGCGGATACAAGAAAAGTTTACCTTGCATCCGAGTGCTGTACAACCCTAGATGTTGGAACGGTGTTCTCTGCCTGCGCGAGTGCAACCCAGATGGTAGTAAAAGTTCAATTTTTTAAAAAAAAGGCATAGGAGCAAGACAGAGGTGAAAATGGATTTTCAAGGTGAAACTGAGTGGGATTCACCAGTGTAATTGCAGTCACTGATCCCGGGAAATGCACAAAAAGGCCTGAAAAACTGAGAATGGATAAGTGAGAGAAAGGCTGATTTACGACAGTATACTGCTAATTACAGATTATTTAATGAATGCCAGCTATTGCCATTACACCACATGCAGAGTTCGATGTTAAGTACGAAAAGTTACCTTGCATGAGAATGTTTGGAAACGATGAATTGCAGTAAAAACGCCGGTTTCTATTCTCTGTCTGCAGACAAGTGAAACTGCAGGTGGAAGTACAAAAGTACAAGTTCAGTTAAAGAAAAGACACAGACGACGACGACAAAGATGAAAATAAAAAGGAGAGGGGAAAACGGAGGACTGAAGGCGAAAGGGATTTCAAGGCGAAATGGGTGGGGATTCACCACTGTAATTGAGGTCACTGATCCCGGGAAACGCCGGTTTCTATTCTCTGCCTGCAAACAAGTGAAACTGCAGCTGGAAAAAGAAAAGAAACCGACGACGACAGACAGACGGTGGGGGAGAGGGGAGGGATTTTCAAGGTGAAATGCGAGTGGGGATTCACCAGTGTAACAGTGGACACGGATCCCGGGAAATGTATAAGAATGGAAAAGCAGAGTCCAAAAAAATAAAAGACTGATTTACTGACAGAATACATAGTTAGCATGAGACAGTCTGGTTCAATGAACTCGCCAGCTACTGGCCACCACATGCAGAGTTTCATCTTGCGTGATCAGTGAGTCGTGTGACTAGTTATTGTGTTAATAATATAATAATTTACTGAAAAATTCATAAATAACTAATGATTAATGTTTATAATTTTACAATCAGATTTTATTTTATTTTTATTTATTTGTCGTGAGTAATTAAAATCGACTCTGTATAAAAAAAACTTCATTTCAATTATTATTTTTTAACTTAAATATCATGATTTTTATGAAATCGACTTCTTAAATATTTTGACATTAATAATATCTTTTATTTTAGAAGGTCAATAAGTCCCATTTCAACGATAAACTTGTATGATTCATTCACTTCTCATGATTCGGTTATAGATTCATTCACCTTCTCATGATTCGGTTACATAAGCATAATGGGTCTCAAAATCAAAAAATTTAATATGCATGATTGAGAGTTGAGACTCTAAGTTCTTTCTAGTATTTAATAACATTATTATAAAAAAGATATTATATTAAGTGAAAAAATAAGAATAAATAAGCAAATTCATTTAATTATTTGTTATATTTGATTTAAATCAAATAATCTTTTAAAATTCTTATAAATATAATATTTATATTATAAGATTATTGGATTCGATATAATATCGAGTATTGTATGAATGAAATTGAACACGAATTTTAACAAAGAACAGAATAGGATCATGTGAGTAAGAACCAAGGGTTAAAATATCACCTTTGGCGATAAATCGGTGATATCGTTCTCTCTCATCTATTTTTTTTTTAAAAAAATCAAAAAATAAAGAAAATTATGAGTTTCATTATGTATTTTGTCATTAAATATTGACATTGCAATGTTCAAAATGAATTTATAAAGTTAGAACTCAAGAACTTCAAATGTTTTTTTTTTAATATGAAAAATTACAAACAAATTTTAATGAGAAAATTTATTTTATTTTTTATTGTGTTTCAAAAAAAAAATGGTGATTTTTTAAAACTAAGGGTTTAACTTTTCTTTATTTTTTGAATTAAAAAAAATTATTGATTTTGGAGATTTTGATATTCTAGTATATTTAAATGATGATAATCTATATTAATTTTTTAGCATCGGAGAAGAGCACTAATTAATATAGGTTTAATTTTATGCTGTAAATGAGCAATAACTAATGTAGTTTTAAATTTGTTGTTGAAGTATTAATTAATATAGTGTTCGTCGTAAATGAGTAGAAATTAATAAAAAGTCGATCGTAAATGTGCAGAAATTAATGCAATATCTATCGTAAATGAGCAGTAATTAATGTATTGTTAAATTTTCCATCGTAAATTAACAATAATTAATACAGTGTTAAATTTAGGAGTTTTTTTTTTAAATATTGTCCCTTTTATTGTTTTTTATTTTTTGAAATTTTTAAAAAATGAAATCTCAACCAATTTCAGACAATATTATCACCTTAGGTAGAAACGGGCTACTCATCTAAAATTCTAAATAGTATGGTTGGAATAGGTGGATTTAGTGGGATTTAATCTGAGATGGATCATAAGATCAAGTAGTCAAACAGTCTACCTTGTTTAATGGAAAAGCGGGCTTTAAATGGAAAAAAATAAATAAATGAGGTTTACCGAGCGTAATGGAATGAGATGGTCAAACGGAAGTCAGTAGGATTGTACAGGACATCGTTAAAGGAGCTGCACAGAGTTAGATGAAAGCTAGGAAAGGAAATGGGAAAAGTCTCGAAAGGCTGGCCGCTGGCCGCTGGACTGCTGAAAAAGGAAACTGGGGAAGAACCCAGGCAGGAAAACGACTCCCTGTCAGCGCTCTGCCCGAACGGGAGAGTGAAGAGCTGGGGCGGACGGAGGGAGTGCCTACTGCAAAGGAATGGGTTCCGGTGGGAAAGCAGGTTCGTCGGCAGGAAGGTGATCGGTGTACCGTGTACAGGGATGTCGCAGGCGGCGGCGAGGAAGACGGGAAAGAAGGATGGAAGAAGAATTTAACTTTGCGAGTGTTGGTGGGTTTCGCATGAATGGATTTTGGACTTTTTTTAGTCCATGAGTTTTTTTGGGAATTTGAATGAATGGTTCTTTTGGAGCTCATGAAATTTATGATGTGACTCCATTATACAATTGGGGCACATTGAATCTTATTGGCCCATGAGCAATAGATTTGTAGCTCATTGGCCCATGCACATAACATGATTTTATGACCTAAGGTGTGGGTTTAAATCTCAGCCGATATGATTTTTTGGAGGTCGAGATATCTCCGTCAATACGATAGGTATCGGTCATATTCGGCCTATCTCTTTTTTTTAACAAAAAAAATATCGGTTGTGAGTCCATACCAATATCTCGGTAGGTATTTTTTCATATAGGACAATTATCGAATATCGGCCAAATATTTATATTTTTCATTTTTTAAATAAAAACCTTTTCTCAAATTTTTTAAAAAGTTTTTTCCAAAAAAATGAAGACAGAAAAATCTCGCCCGAGACCTCGATCTAGCCGATTTTTGCACCTTTACCTAAAACATAATACGCATAATTTGTTGCCTCATTAGCAATTTAAAATATCGTTTATTGCCTCATTATTAGTTCAACCTTGCTCTACGGCTCATTAATAGTCCATGCAAAGGTTGAAATATCGGCCGATACATATCGTATCGGGTATTTTAATACCAAACAATATCGGCCGATTCGATATGTATCGGCCGTACATACCGAATATCGGTCACAATATCAGCCGATATTCATAAATATCGGTATTTAAATTTATTTTTTAAAAAAAAACACCGTTACGGTTTTTGACGGTTTTTACATGGTTTTTCGCGGTTCAGGGTTTACGGCTTTCACGGGTTCTCGCGGTTTTTTGCGGTTTTTCACGGTTCGTCACGATTTTTTGCGGTTTTTTCACGGTTCCGATATCGGATGAGAAAGAAAATGCCGATATCGGTAGGAGAGATAAAATTATCGACCAATATATCGGCCTAGCCGATTTTTAAACCCCTGAGTCCGTGTATTATTTTCCGGCCCATTAAGAGTCTATGCAGTGCTTGCTGGCCTATTAATCGTCCATGTATGTTTGCTGGGTTCACACATGAGGGGTAGAAAATTCGGACGAACCGAGATTTCGGCCAAATTTTCTTATTGGCCGAGATTTTTCTCTTTCTTCAATTTTTTTTAAATCTCGGTAGCTTTTTAAAAAAAACATTTAAAAAAATTAAAAAACATAAATATCGGCCGAGATATCGACAGGATCCACAACTGATATTTGTTTTTTAAATAAATAAATAAATCGGACGAGATTTCAGCTGTATCGACCGAATTTATTTTAAACTGGCCGATACAGTAAACCGATATTTGCTTTTTAAAAAAATAAATAAATCAGCCGAGATCCTCAGCCATATCGGCCGAATTTATTTTAAACTGGCCGATACTTACTATATCGGTTGGAATATCTCAGACGTCCAAAACTCGAGACATCTCAGTCAATAGAATAAATATCCGCCGAATTTTATACCCCTACACATGCCTGGCCTCTGAGAAGTTTTTGCATTGCAGGTCCAGCAACATTTTGTAATCCCAACGATAGGTTTTGCACATTAGAAGACTTCATTTTAGGCACAAATTTATTGTAGTCAGCCCAAAAACAATTTTATAAAATTTTATTGCCCTTGAATAGATTTTGGAAGATGATAATGGTGAGTTTGGAAATTGTATTGGAAATCATTGATTTTCGAGATCTTGCTATCCCATAATGATTTGTGAGATTTTAGAAAATATTTTTTTTTTTCAAATTTAAAAAGTAGAAATATCGACATTATCGGTCGTATTTCAAATATCACCCAACATCCCCACCAATATCTCAGCCAAGATGTCGACGATATTTGGTGAGGCCCACCGATATATATTGTATCGATCGATATATATCGGTATATCGTATCAATCGATATTTCGACGTGAGGTGGATTGGGAGACTTATACATACCCTAATTAGTGAAATGCTCTAAAAAATGTGGACAGATTAGTCATAAAAAAAGAATTATTATAAAAACTTTACACATTTTATATTCATAAAATTACTTATCTAAAAAATCAAATATATAAGACCAACAATAACTCTTTTAATAATAAAAAGTCAGGTTGATGAATCTCACTATAAAAGTCGAGTGAGCATAATTAAATAAAAAAGGATACCTATCCTAACATGGACATACTCTTTTAGTAGACATGGGTTTTTCAAATTTCCCACTTTGCTCCCATTCTAAAAAATCGGCTAACTTTTTCAGTGAATCGGTTCACTTATCAGTGCACCGATAAGTGAACCGATTTATGTGTAAAATGGCACACCGATTTGGACTTTCAATAAATCGGTGCACCGATTTTCCAAATGATCAGGTCGGTGCACCTGTCTGGTGCATCGATAAGTGAACCGATTTTTGTAGATAAATGAGGGGCAAAATGGAAAATTTATTAAAATTTGTATCTCTTAAAAGATAAAACCCGAGATATGTACCCATAAAAAAAATCTACCTTAGTCCTGCCGGCAACTCTTCTTTATTAAAGTGACAGATACATATACTTACCCACAGGGGTAGAGAAATCGGCCGGGCCAAGATCCCGGCCGATTTTTCATATCGTTGATATATCGGTTCGGCTGATATATCGGTCGAATTTTTTCTCTCTCCTACCTTTTTTTAAAAAAAATATTCCAAAAATATTACAGTAAATGCAGATAATTATAGGCTTATTGAATATGTAATTTTTTCATAAAATATCGGACATTAACATCTTCTAATATATTTTTGAAGTTCCGATAACGGGAAATTATACAATTAGTAATAAAATTGTGAAAATTATAAGGAAAAGGATATAAATGAGGAAAATTTGTATAAATAATTTCATAATTTATTTTCTTAGTCAATGAGTGTTATTTTAAGTTAGGATATCCCTACGGTGTGCCGAAAATACAATATTTTACAAATAAGGGTATCCCTAGGGTGTGCCGAAAACACATTTAGGAAAGTCAAAAGACCTTGAAGTCTTAAAGTATTTTTATTACGTTATCGTAATTAGTCCGGATATTCAATTTGAGAAATTTTGAAAATACACAGTGCTTAAAAAATAACTTTAAAGTTTTAAAGGGGATTTTATTATTTAATTCAGTATGCACATTATTTTTTAAGCATCGTGTATTTTTAAAATTTCTCAAATTGAATATCCGGACTAATTACAATAATCTGATAAATATGCTTTAAGACTTCAAGGTCTTTTGGCACTCCTAAATATGTTTTCGACATACCCTAAGGATACTCTTATTTGTAAAATACTGTGTTTTAAATATTTAAGAGTGTCAAAAGACCTTTAAGTCTTAAAGTATTTTTATCAAGTTATCGTAATTAATCTAGATATTTAATTTAAAAAATTTTAGAAATATATAGTGATTAAAAAATAACTTTAAAATTTTAAAGAAGAATATTATCAAGTATACGTTTGAAAAATAACTTTGATAAAATATCAGAGTACACGTTTTCAAGTGAGTTGTTTATGCAGCTCACGAGAGTTATTTTTGTCAAATGAATTTTTACCCTAATGCTCATGTTTTAATACCCTTCTTCTGTCTCACTCTCTCTATTAAACCCTAGCAGCCGCAGCCACACCTTATTTTTCCCACTCTGTATTTTTCCCGAAGAAGAGAAAAGAAGCTGTGAAAGGTGTGTGATTTTTTTTCTTCAATCTTTTCTCCATATTTTCTTTTTTCTCTTTCCATTCTTGTCCCCTATTTTTTTTAAAAAAGGGGCTTTTTTTAAAAAAAATCGAATTTTTAAAATTCGGCCGATATCATGACCGATAATTCGGTCAAAAATTCGATCATATCGGCCGATTTTTTTCTTGTACAGCTGATACTATACGTATTGATCGATATAATTCGGTGGTCGAAAATTCGAATTATATCGGCCGATACGTAAAGTATCGGCCGATATTTTGACCCCTGCTTACCCACCTTGTCTATTGGAACATTATGGCGATGCTTGTGAAATGTTTTAGTCTTCCATGTGGCCCATTAATAGTTCACAGTTTAACACATTGCCGGGCCTCTGAGAAGCTTGTGCATTACAGGTCCAGCAACATTTTGTAATCCCAACGATAGGTTTTGCAAATTAGAAGACTTCATTTTAGACCCAAATTTATTCTAGTCAGCCCAAAAACAATTTTATAAAATTTTATGCCCCTGAATAGATTTTGAAAAATGATGATGGTGAGTTGGAAATTATATTAGAAATTTTAAAATATATTGGAAATTCATTGATTTTTGAGATTTTGCTATTCCAATATCTGTAAATGAAAATTGTTTTTAATTTTCAAATTAAAAAATTGAAATATCGATGACATCGTTCAATATTTAAAATATCGCTCGATGTCTCCACCAAAGGTTTAAATATCGGTAGATACATATCGTATCGGCCGATATATATCGGTTTTTTCAAACCGAACAATATCGTATCGGCCATACAATAGTAGTATCGGCCGATATGGCCGATATTCGGTACGAAATATCGGTCCAAATATAGGCCGATATTCATAAATATCGGTATTTAATTATTTTATTTTTTATTTTTATTTTTTTTAAAACACCGATACGGTTTTTACACGGTTTTTGGCGGTTTTTTGAGGTTTTTAACGGTTTTTCGCGGTTCTTCACGGTTTTTAACGGTTCAGGGTTTACTGTTTTCACGGTTTTTGGCTGTTTTTTGCGGTTTTTCACGGTTCTGTACGGTTTTTAACGGTTTAGGGTTTACTGCTTTCACGGTTTTTTGCAGTTTTTCACAGTTCATCACGGTTTTTCACGGTTCCGGTATCGGAGGAGAGAGAAAATGCCGATAACGGAAAAGAGAGAATTTTCATATCGGCCACAATATCGGCCGCACCGTTTTTTAACCCCTGGTCTCCACCACCGAGATAGCAGCGATATCTCATAGGGCCCACCTATATATTGTATCAACCAATGTATATATATCAGTATATCATGTCTGCCCTTTAAAATTAGTGGAGTGTTTAAAAAATTGGACATATTAGTCATAAAAAAATTACTATAATAGCTTTACACATTCTATATTCATAAAATTACTTTGATCCAAAAAATCAAATATATAAGACCGATAACTCTTTTAATAAAACAAGTCAGGTTGATGAATCTCACTATAAAAATCTAGTCAGCATAATTAAATAAAAAAATATCTCTTGTCCGCAACTTTCTTTATTAAAGTGATAGATACAGATACCAACCAACCTTTGGACCATTATCCGATGCTTGTGAAATGTTTTAGTGTTTGGTAGATTGGAATTTTGAAGTAAACATGGAATTTGATGAAATTTCACGGCACAAATTGTGAAATCTCACAAAATTTTGATTCTACGATGTTTATAATTCTTGATCTCGGAGTGTTATTTCAATTATAAAATTCCAATAATTTAAATTCATAAGAATTCCTTAATATCGAAATTTAGTAAAATTAATATTTTTGCAATTTTAAAAGTACAAAAATTAAATTCTTAACACGTGTCAACGTGACCGTTGTCATTTGCTCAATCAGCCGAGGACCCAATAAAGTTGTATCAAAACTCAGAACAGTCGGGTTGAGAATTGTCGGTGGAGGATCCAATTATAGTGAATCAATTGAAATTTTTTAATATTGTTTTATCATCAACTTATCTATTTATATTTTCAATCACTTCATGTCTTATTTATTTATTTTATATTACGGAAACAAATCTCGACCGATAAAAGGTAGTTAAAAAAAAAAAGAAATTTCTAAACTGATACCAAGATCTAAATCCGTAATATTACTCTAAGATTGAGCCCAATTTTAACGATGGAAGCTTGAGCCAAACGGAAAACTCAAATTAGAATAAATCTTGTGAGTATCAAGATTGTAAATTAAATAACCCAATTCATTTATCTTTTTCCTTTTTATTTTAAAGGTGTTTGATTTCATAAAGATTTCAACCATGCAAATTGAATATAGACTTAAGAGCTACAATTCTAGAGAGATTCTGCACAAAGCTCAATGTATGATTCTTGTTCAATTCTCTATGAAACTCTAAAAAATTCAGCTTCCAATTTTGTCCGCTTACAAAAGAATATGAGACTAATTTTAAGAAGATAATTTTGATTGAGTTAAAATTCATCGAAAAATTAAGCTTCAATCGAAAGCTAAATGAATGTGGAATTATTATTCTCAATACAGTGATTTACGTAAATAATTGAAATCCATAATTAAATACAATTTAAATAAATCACATGCATGAATGGAATTTAAATTTGACACTAATTCGAATTAACATTCATTGAACCTTCTTAAACTAATTTGGTTGTGGAAGAAAATTCAATTAAACAATTAAAAAAATGCAAGACATGCACATTCAATTCACCATATAAAAATCAAAACAACACTCAAATGAATTCACTTTAAACACAACACGAATTAAAATTAAGAACCAATCTACAACTCACCTCTTTAAAAGAGAGTCCAGATAAAACTCAGAGCTTCAAATAAATTTAAATCAAATTCGGGTGCATCTATACAAAACTTGGTTGAACCCAACTTATAGGGTTAATCCAACTAACCCAATTTATAGGCTTAATCCAACTAAAAAAGAAAACAGTTCTCAACAGCACTAAATTCAGTCTTCCATTACCGGAACACTAACAACATACAATGGAAATCCTTGCCAAATTTGCGCCTTTTGGGATTAAAATCTCAAGCGGGCCGACACGGCCCAACCACTATTTTAAATGGATTCGTTCTCCCTGTTGAGTTCCCATGGGGCCCACAAGGTGCTGCGGTGGCTACTGACTTAGAATTTGAAGTGGGATCCTTGAGATAGCAACTCGGAATGGTTAATTGGGCCGTTCGGCCCAAAATGACTTAAGCGGGCTTTAAATCTGATACGAGTGGGTCCATTAAGATGCTACATGAGCGTTCTCTTCCCTTCATCAACTTTAGGTTTACTTCGAGTGAAAAACAAATTAATATAGTCCCCATTTTTATCTAATGGACTTTCTCCAATTTCATTAAGCTCCATCAAAAAATCGAAGTAAATGTTGGCTTAAATGAGATGCATAGATTCCCTTAGACTGTGTTTGGATGAAGGGTAATTTTACAGGGGTCACCTTTAAGCTTGAGGTCAACCTTGAATACCCCTAGCTTCATTGGGGTATTAAAAAAAAGGTGATGAGAGGGGGTGACTTTTTTAATTTTTATTTTCACTTGGGGTAATTTTTGGATTACCAAACAAGAGTAAGAAGGAAGGGGGGTGGGGGGGTGGGGGTGTGTGTGTGTTTATTTTCACTTGGGGTAATTTTTTAAGTTCTTTATTGGATTTCTTTATTGAAATTATATTATTTATTTATAATTCATTATTTGCTTTTGAATATGTCAATTAGACTAAATTGGAATAAAAAAAAAATTCCTATGAATTGCTTTAGTTGCCGTTGTTGTGAATATTGCAGATGAATCATGAAACAATAATATCTTTTATTACTTACATATTTACCAATTACTCTTTTTTTATATTTTAAGATCAACGAAGAATTAGTGATTCAAAGTATTTAAATAAAGAGATACAATTCGATAAATTCAAGTATAGTAAAAAAAATCATACTCCATTTTTGGACTAATAGTAGCTGTCCATGCAACTAACGAAGGGGATGTATTTATATGGTAAAATTTGTTGAGTATTATTTTAGGTATTCGGACTATTATCTCTTTTTTTTTTTAAATAAAAGAAAGTATAACTCAATCATTTTAAATTTTAAGAAATAGAAAATTACTAATTCATGTAGTTATCTAAATAATAACAGTAAATTTTTATTATTTTTAGACAACTTGATTTAGTTCAATAGTATTTATTTTTAGACAAAAATTATTAAACAATTTAAATCTTCAATAAATAAAATTTATATATCTAAATTTTAGTATTTATTATCATCGTTATGATTAGAATCATACTATAGAATATTTTCTAAATAAAATATAATTCATTTTAGAATTTCAGATAATTTGTAAATGAATAAAATTCATTCCGACGTGATCATCCGTCATTCCTCTCGGAGAAACGCAAATACGTCTGCGAATATAAACAAATGAGGCCAACCAAGGGACGGCAGTTGGGTTCAGCCGCCGAAGGGTGTCAACATAATCTAACATTAATTTATCTTGGACAATTGTGAACCAAACAAGATTGGTCCACCACCAACTACCACTCTATGATTTTAATTTAATGCACAATCAACTTATTTTAATCTTAATTAACATTAAAAATTAATTATTTACTCAGTAACTTACTTTTAATAGACAGTTTAATACCATTCATTTTGATTGTTTATATTCTAGATGAGTTGTGGGATCCATTTTTTGTCTAGACTCCGTACTAAGACACAGAAGCGTGACAGTGTTTTGTCCTTCGGGTGAGTTAAGGATATCCTACTTTGCTGTCTCATATCATATTGTATGATGTCAATCGGAACTCACTGAGCTGACACAAACGAGACATTTGCTGACTCAGTTTAAATTATACTGCATTAGATAATAAATTCCTTAACAAATTACAAAATAGGTGCTGATTTACGATTTAAAAAAAATAATCTAAGTAGTCATTTTCAGCTTCTTGATTTAAACTAAATAAAATATACGTACTAAAATAAAGCTCTTAGTTAACCATTGAATTCATTTACTTAAATCAAGAGTAAAAGTATTTAAATGAAATTTCCTTTTTTATAATCAATATAAGGATATTCTCTATTTTAATTTGGTAAGAAAAAATAATATATATTGTTGAAATTTAATTTAAAAGGTGTCTGAGTTTAGTAGCTTGGTGGCAATATTCCTCTAGCAAACAGACTTCGGATAGACTCTGACCCATACGTTGGCATTTTCCTGGAAAACTTTGGGCATTTTCCAACTTCCAATTTCCGAATGGAAAATGCACACCCACTTTTCCCGGCCAAATGGGAGTTGGTGAAACAGGGCCCCTCTCAAAAGCCTAAACCTACCTTATAAATACCTCCCATTGTCCTCTCACGGATCTGCCTCCCATTTTCCTCTCTATTTCTGTCTCTCTCTCTGCATTTTTTTTCTCTGCAATGGCAATGGAAGGGATTCTGTTGGGGATGGGGAATCCCCTCCTAGACATTTCTGCAGTTGTAGAAGAGGAGTTTTTGAACAAGTAACTCTACTTCTCTTTCTCCTTTCATTGTCTGCCAAAAGATTTAGGCTTTAAAAAACATTGATCATGTTGATTCATGCAATGATCTTATTTCCGCTTCCTTGTGCTTTTCTTTGGTGTTTTAATCTCCGTTCATAGATTTTTTCGATTGTTTTATGGTTGTGTTATGTTTTTTAGCATTTATGTGTATCGATCTGATGCTGTTGGAGCTGTGATTTTGTTGTTTCTACGACGCTCTTCATCGTTTCTCCAGTGCTTTCTAATCTGATTTCTGCATCTATTGTTATTAGCTCGTATTAATATAGATCTAGTTCTTCAATCTTTTAATCTCTTGTTTCGACACTCTGTTAGTTATACTGTAACATTGGTTATGATTTTCACGTTCTACGGTATCTAATGTCACTAGCAATGATCTTGTGGCTTCATGCTTTGATCTCTTTGTTGCCTCTCATTGAGTTTCGTTGTCTGTCGAGGTGGCATGTGAATCTACCTTACGTATTTCATGGACGTTCATTGTCAGTGGCAGATCTAGGGATTTCTCTCTTTTTTTTTCCTTTTCATATTACTTATTTGTATTGGATATCTTTGTGCAGTGGGGTAGTGCTGCCATGCAACCATGCATACTCTTTCCCGCATCTGGGGCCGACTTGAAATGGATCATACAATTATGTAGGCTAGGATGTGTAGGGGATACTGTGATGTTTGAAGAGGGTCAATCTCACCCCAATCAGATCATCCCAAATTCTTGATGTAGTAATCCCTACTTTTGACCATTGGTAACGAAGGATTTTAATCCTATTGAGCTTCAACGAGATGGGTGTCAAATTATGTCTCTCATATGGGTAGGCCTAAGAGGTTTGGATTCATTATAAGTGGACCCCACTCTTAAAAAAATGAAAAAGGGGAAATTTGTAGAAATTTCATTATAGGTGAGAGATCACTGTGTGGGTCAATAATATACTAGTAGATTCCTATCTCTGTACTGAAATTGCGTAGAACTTTTTTTTTTTTCTTGCATAAAACGTGGTGGTAGAGGATTCTACGGTGTTGAATGCAGAGCCATGGAGTACCGGCTGTTATAATTAGGGTAAAAGGTCCTTGTTAGCCATTTTGCCATCAACCATGTTCCTTGATATTTTTTGCCTTTGAATGGGATGATGAGCAATGATCTCGACCTCTGATTGTTGATGGTTGGGTGTTTCACCATCATGCCTTGGTGGGGTTTAAAGATCCAAATAACCACATTTTACAACTTTAGTAAGGGAAATAATCAGATACTGCTAGCTGGATATCTGTTGTGCGCTGATGTGGCCACCCCTTATCATAAATCTCAACCCTGAATCCATCATTTCCATAATCTATTGCATTTTGTTCAAATGAAGGCCACGTAACTGTATTCATTATCTCTTAAATTGTGAGAGTTAAGACTAAAAATGTTCTCAAAGATTGGTGTGGCTTTCATTTGACCAGAAATTTGTAGAAAGCGCGGGTTATGGAAATCACAGCTGATTTCTGAACCTTAACAGTGATCAGGCAGCAGTTTATGATAATTCCCCTTCAGTAAAGTGGTAAATCTGTTATCTTAGTGCGGTCTGTTTCTGGTTAACCGTAGAGTTGGGCATTCCTGTTTATTTTTTCTCTTTCTTTTGGACTGTATATTTGCATCTATTTTAGAAATCTTTGACTGCAGAAAAAAGATGGCATTTTCCAGTGGTGTGATTTGGATATACCTGTCAGTGTTCCTTGCTCTTGGATTTTGAATGCTAGAATGTGGTTTATTTATATGTGGAGTGTTCTTCATGGTTCTGAGACTGCAGAGAGCAAGATTCTTGTTGGTCTTGATTTTACTACTGATTTGGGACGTTTGACTGTCAAAATTCTTAGAATTTACTTTCCTGGTCATTTGGCAGATATGGCGTTAAACCGAACAATGCTATTCTTGCAGAGGAAAAGCATCTGCCAATGTAAGTAGTAGGCTCTAACTTCTGCATCACTGTATGTAATCCCCCAGAGATCTGGTTTTAACTGGACATGCTGCGTATTGCTATTGCTATCACTTGATAAACTGGTTGTATCATAATTTCATTTATAGTTTCCTTTAAAAGAGAAGTCAAGAAACCTTTATGTTACATGTAAAGGAGTGTTGTTGAAAAGATCATTCATCACCATCATCATCAAAGTCTTACCCCAACTAGTAAAATGATAGGTTTTCCCACAAAATAAAAAGAAGAATAAAAGAAGACATATTTTAGTTAACTGGATTTGAATGGATCACAGTTTAAAAACTTGAAAAAGCTTGGATGAGTTGGTCCGAGTTGACTTGGCTTGATAGGATTTTGAGTCAAGTGAGTCAACCAGTTTTCTTGAGTTTTTCACGTGGAGTCCAAAAAAATGCTCAAATTACTCAAATCATTAGGATTTCGAGTTTAGTATGAGTTTCGAATTTTTGAACTATAGTATAGATTGTATTTTTGCTTATTCTTGGTGTTTGGGCGCCATTATATGCAAACTGAATTTTGTGCCAATTTGGAAAATTAGAACTTGAAAGCTGACCCTATATAGATGGGATAAAGGCTTTGATGATAATGGTGCTTGCAAACTGATTGCTAATTGATTGATTTACTCACTATATTATTGTTCACTGAGATTCTTTGATGGGTTCTCAGGTATGATGAAATGTCTTCTAAATATGATGTGGACTACATTGCTGGAGGTAATTTGACTAGTGTACTTGCATTGGGTTCTATAAAGCAATTATGCATCTTTTACTGTGTTATTTATTTCTTTGGGCTAAAGTATGAGTTTGTGTTCTTCAGGTGCAACACAAAACTCAATCAGAGTTGCACAGGTTAGTTTTCATGGTTCTCCCCATTTTTTTCTGGTGTCTGTTTGTTCTTGCATGTTAATGATTGGGTAGGTTGAGCCTTTCCATTTATTTTACAGTGGATGCTTCAAATTCCTGGAGCAACTAGTTACATGGGTTGCATTGGAAAGGACAAGTTTGGGGAGGAGATGAAGAAAAACTCAAAACTTGCAGGTGTCAATGTAAGTGCTCCATAATTGCTATTTTGATATGTTCTGTTTGGTTAGATTGTTCTGTCTTGATATAGTTGATTAAGGCTGAACTCTCTCTCTCTCTCTTAATTTTAAATTCTTAATACTTCATATAGGTTCATTACTATGAGGACGAGTCTGCACCAACAGGCACATGTGCTGTTTGTGTTGTGGGTGGTGAAAGGTCAGCTTCTACATGTGTTGTATCAACCAATTTTTTTGTATGCCTGTGTGTCTAATGTATGATAATGCTTTAGGTCCACCTGAATGTTTGAAGCCATTATGGAGAGAAGAAATTAGTGTATCTTTTCCTTTTTCTTGATGATGGATTCATTCCTTAAAGTGGTTCTTCTTTCTTGATTTGCCTTTAGTGTTGCTAATTTCTTTTTTTTTTTTGAAAGATAACTTTAGTGTTGCTAATTTGAGAGAGGACTCTTCTGTCTTTTTTAGTATGCATTGACAACCTATCTCTATAACTCCTTAGCACTTGAATATTCCAAAAAAAATACCATTTTAATTTCCTGATGCCAATCTTTCTAGATGTTTTAGGCTGTCCATCTTAGTAATGCTGTTGTTCTGTTTGTGATCTTCTACACTAATTTTGAAGATAATTCACAGAATGTTTGGACTTTGCCTGCTGTTATAATTGTCTTTGTTATTTGCATGCTGTTGTAAAACTTGTAGATAATCATGTTGTGTGATGAACCCACAAACAATCAATCACAAATCACAAGAAAACACACACAAGAAAGAGAACGCCGAGAAAGACGTGGTTAGGCAAGATTGCCTATGTCCACGGAGCATGATCAATGAATCCACTCTGAAGAGAATACAGGTACAAAGGATTAGCCCAACCCTTCTCCTCTCCTCTCTTCCTCTCTGGTTTTTCCTCTCTTTTTCTCTTTTGAATAGAGAATATAAATACAAGTGGGCTTAAGTTACAAGACTGGGCTACTTGGCCCACTGGGCCTTACAGACAGTCCAGGCCCAACAAAGGCCTTTGAGCCAAAGACCAACAAATCATTCAGGCAAGTAGTTAAGGTGCAAGGCATGGTCATGGCACAGCATGAACAAGAAAAAGATAACATCTTGTGACAACAAACAATGAACCTGAATAAAAGTTTGTTGCAATCATAAGGATTGTGTGTTCAAGTTTTGTTACATTTGAAGATGAACAACGAAAGCTCTGTAAAACCACCAGGAGAATGAGACATTGAAACATTTATTTTATGTCTGTGGTTGTGATGGCAATTTTAACAAAACATGATGTTATTATTCATCCAGGAAAACAAAATATATGGGCTGTGGGGCTTCTGAATATGTATAATATTGTGTGTATTATATACGATTATGTTGCTAGAATTCCTAATCAAGTACATGTGATATATTTCTTGTCCCATTGTTTTCTTTTCAGTATTGTTTCACAAGAAACACAGATCATGGTACTGCCTAGTTAGTAATCAATATATTGGCCATGGCTTAGGTCATTCCCTAATTCTCTATCCTTGAAGAGGGTTTTCTTAATGGTTATCCTTGAATGAGGTTCCTAAATTTTATACAGACTAAACCATTATAATTTGACTTGCTGTTCATATTTTGATACCTAAAGTCTATTCAGTCCTTTTCGCATTTGAAGACTGGGTCTATTGTTTTTATAATCTTAGATGATTTTGGTTGTCTCAGCACACAGCCTCAACAACAATGGTTGTAGCCTTATATTTTTCCCATGATTAGTTGGAAAGGGCTTTGTTGTTGTGGCTGTAAGTTCTTTAGTTCAATGTGGCCTTCCATCTTAGCCATATGATTTTGGCCTTCAAATTTTTATTAACTTAAGCCGATAATTTATCAAAGTTGAAATTGAGGATAGGAGGACTAGATTGGTGGTGAAACTTCAAACACCCACTACCCCTGTAGTCCTTTGTACATTAAACTCAACCATGTGGGGCCCTGGATATTGACATTTGAGCTTCAGAATATAAAGTCTCAGTAGACTTTTTCTTCAAGTAAGCATACTTTGTAAACATACGAACAATTAATTATATGAATAATTAATCAAATAAGTAAATCCAGGCACTTGAAGTTCTAATGCTTTTATCTCCTTCTTTCTTCTTTTCCTTTGCAAGGATAAAACATATCTGAGTTTGTGCTTGTATTTATGCAGTTTACAGTTGTATGGTTTCACATATTTTGATCATGCAATGCCCTTAAATGACAGCATAGAAAATAGTGGTTCAAATTTGTATTGAGTACCCAACTGTTTGCGTAAGTATCTATGTTAAATTTTATGTGTCTCTTATTTTATGTTAACAGGTCCTTAATTGCCAATTTATCAGCAGCAAATTGTTACAAATCTGAACATTTGAAGAGGCCTGAAAATTGGGCACTTGGTACCTTCCATTCCTTTCCTTTTTTGTTACTTCAGTTCATGGCTATGGTTAAAATATGTTTACATGTATCCTAGTGTAATTGTCTATGCAAGCACAGGTTGGTGTGTGAACCCCACCAAATACTCGGAATTAATAGTTGGGGGCCTATTATCTTGGTTACACAATACACCTGTTTGGGAGTCCTTCCATATGCATGTGATAATTGAGCCAGCTCCACTTACAAAGAGCACGGATTATACACTTTTCCACAGGCAGATTGCACATTCATATTACACATACTCATGTGAAGGTCTTCTGTGATCTGTACAGACTTTCCCTTTGTGGGTCCCCATTGTCAATGTTGGGCTCAACTGTACATGATACCATGCATATATCTCATTGGATGGGTCCTTCATCTGCATGCAGAGCACACTTCCATGCACGGATCCCTCTCAGTCCATGCAGAGGACCGACCACACACCTCTATGGATGGTCTTTCATCTGCATGCAGAGCACACTTCCATGCATGAATTCCTCAGTCCATCACGCAGAGGACCAACCACACACCTCCATGGATGGCTCTCACCTTACACACATTGTGGGTTGAGTACCATATCTGTGCCTCTGTTGGAGACCTCACATATATCTTTAAATTATGGATGGGAGCCATGATTTGGGTTGCATGTTCCCATTGGTGGGTGTGCGATGCAAATGTGTGTGCACATGAGAGCCCTATAAGATTATGTAAAAATAATTTCATAGGATAACTACTAAAAGTAAGGTTGGTTTGACCTCAATGCTAACCCAATGCAGCCCAATTTTTAACTCACGCAACCCAACTCAATCCACTTACCAGTTGGGTAGAGAGTTGGCTGGGATCAGGATCAAGCAAATGGACATTTTTGTTTACATTAATAAAGGCAGTAGGAAATGCAAATTTCATCATGCCAATCTATAATTCTGAACGTATATTGTACATGTATTAATTCCAAAATTTGTCTAAATATTGTTCTCACTGTCATGAAAAAATGGATGCCCTACTTTTATTGTCATGAACAAACAGTGGTAGAATATTGTAATAAATCAGAAGCCACCTTGGATTGGATTGGGTTGACCTAGCATTCAATCCTAAACCAACTCTAACCCAAATTATCCTACCCAACCTTGCCCAAATTCTGGTTGATTTAGCGGTAAATTTAGTTTAAGTATTAAGAATGGGATAGCAACAACTCATTTGATAATTGTCAATGTTTTCTATTGTTTCTGTTTTTTATCCTCGCACATTTCATTATCTCGAGAATGTCAATGGTCATTAGAAAGCTTGGAAGCCTGGCTGAGTTCCAGGTTTGAATGATTGATGTGATGATATGAGAGGTGTCACAGAGAAGACCCGGTACAAAATTGAATGACCTCAAACTCACCAAATTTAGACTGAAACAACTGCTTTTATATTTATGTTACTTGATATGCCTTGTAAAGTAAATGTCTAATACTGTCTACAGATTTATCTGGCCAGGTTCAGGATAGGTTGCTACAATCGCAAGTTATATATTTCTAGAATGTTTCAATATAACAAGGAATCTTTGTGGTGTTTGTATTCTCAGATATTTAATCTGTAGAACTTTATGGCAAGTTTCCATGGTTTCTAAATTCCAGGGTTTGAGAGAGCTTGTGTTTTTATTTTTTATTTCCAAAATGGCACACTAAACAAGCTATAAAAACTGGGAAAGGGGAGGGGTGTTGGATGCGAATGAGGGAATTGAGGGTTCCCCAAAGAGACATAGTACTATAACCAAATTGTGGAATTGTAAAAGTTGCTTGGTTTTGATTTACCTATGTAATCGAGCTACAAGACAGATAATACACAGGGTTGACGTCACCTTTCTTGCCAAACACCAATTATGATTGTCTGCTATGAGTTTAATTCCAATTGTGGGTTTCAAACATATGCTTCAGATAATTATATGGGTGTACAGTCTCCTCAAGTAACTGGTTCATATATTCCTATTTATGCAGTTGAAAAAGCCAAATACTTCTATATTGCTGGATTTTTCCTTACTGTATCTCCTGAGTCCATTCTACTTGTTGCTGAACATGCAGCTGCAAAGAACAAGGTAATTCTCTATCGATTTTGAGCTTTGTTTGGCTTTAATATGAGTATTTTAGCCTTTTGGAATGTCTGTTCTGTCACTGCTCTGAAATGTCTTTTCGGTTTTGCTGTAGGTTTTTATGATGAACCTTTCTGCTCCTTTTATCTGTGAGTTCTTCAGGGATGCTCAAGAGAAAGTTCTACCGTAAGAACTCAGCCTTCTTTATTGCTGGAATTTCCAAAATAACACATAATACCAACGTCTGATGTCAATACTTTACTCAGGTACATGGACTATGTTTTTGGGAACGAGACTGAAGCAATAACCTTCTCAAGGGTTCATGGTTGGGAGGTAATTGTCTCTTGATTTTCCATATGCGAGTTAAAAACATTATGATGCTGATTGATCTTCCTTTTCTTTTAGACTGAGAACGTTGAGGAAATTGCATTGAAGATCTCGCAATTGCCTAAGGCATCAGGAACCCACAAGAGGATCACTGTCATCACCCAAGGTGCTGATCCAGTTGTTGTTGCTGAGGATGGAAAGGTAACATTTTTCAAGCTTTTCATTTGAAATGTGATTTTGAGTTAAAATTGAATGATCAATTCCTATTTTGAATCTTTTTTTTTGGTAATAGGTGAGGCTGTTCCCTGTAACCCTGTTGCCTAAGGAGAAGCTTGTTGATACCAATGGTGCAGGTATGTTCTCATCTGGCCTAAGCCATTCATTTGGTCTTGAATAGCGATCAATGTCATTGTTTATTTTGTTAATGTATCCTATGATCCTACTTAAATGATAACCACTTAAACACTACTGCTATTTAACCACTTATGTACTATTTTTCTATATTATGTTTTTGTTAGACCCTTTTTCAAGATATTGTCTAGACGGACCATTTTTACTCTCTGTAGAAAACTACTGTTAGATGGAAAATCTTTCTTTCTTTTTTGTTTTTGCAATGCTTTCAAGTCATCACTTTTCTTTCTTGGAAAGATGAATCTGCTTATCAGTCGAGAATTTTTGTACTTCTTCACTGCCATTTGAATGCTGATCTTTGAAGAGAAAGATGAGTCCAATAATCCAGTAAATTGGCCCCGTTATCTGATTAAGCCAATAATTCATGCTAATCATCATCAGAATATTGGTGGTTGGTTCCCAATATTTGTAGTACTCTTACTATAGATTTCGGGAGTGCTGACAGTTGTTGAAACTGAGGCCAACATGAAGAAATGAATTAGGCATTTTTATTGGAATTGGCTCCAGAAAAGTAATTAAATAACCACTTCATTTCTATCCAGTGGTTGCTCTGTTTCAAGCAGAAACCTTCTACATGTAGACCAATGTAAACAACTTGTGAATGAGAAAAAAAACGATTAAATGAGATGAATGGAAGTAGTAAAAAAGGTCTTAGCTTGTGACTTGTGAGTACTGAGTACCTCCCCCACCTATGATGCCTGGGCATAGCACGGGTATGTCAGGGACACGCCATTGATGTGATAGGGACACGTTGCCTATATTGAAGCGTGAATGCAACATAGATCCCTCTCTATGTTGTTCTGGTGTATCTTATTTGATGGCCATGCAAGAAACAAATGAACTTGAGCTAAAACAAAGATTTGCATATTCTTTCCCATCCATGTGGTCTCTCTATATATATTGTGCTCTTTGGAATCCAGTTGTGGAAAGGTTTCATTGCGGGTGGTGTCCTGTAAAGGAAGTACATATCTTTTGGTCGTCAACTCTATTGAAGTTAGTTCATAGCTCTGTTCTGGTCTACTTTCTGCATTTTTGTGTCTGATGTTTGTGTGACCCCAAATGGATGAGAGAAACTTTCAGATGTTGATGATGAGTTGGTGGTGGTGGAAAAAAATGTTAGAATCAATGGGATTTCATATGTGCAGGTTTGGAAGAACACAATGAGAGTGTTGTTAAGCTAGTGGTTTTGGAAATTAGGAAATGAATAAAGGGTATAGCAAATTATCCCTATTAACAAATAGTATTGGGACTGGCAGGTGGATAGGTGGCCTAGCCATGAATAGAGCCTTAGGGATGTAGATAGCTAGTAGTACATTTGGGATTAGTTTGAAAAAAGCTGTGTCTACATATGGAACTGGGAGAAATTTTTGGAGCGACAGCAGTGCTTGGATATCCATTTGGAGAAGAGTTCTGTGACTCCTTTTTAAACTTCGTGTACAAATAATGACTAGTTGTGTGGGCATGTTATGTGGACCTCAACTTTTAGAATGTACCTCTTTTTGGGGTGGCTTCTGATAAGGAATCTACTTCGTGTAGAAATAATGACCAGTTGTGTGGGCATGTTAAGTTGAAGAACCAGCTGAGGTAAGTTGTGTGGGCATTTTCAGTCTTCCAGTATGTGTTTTTCCTCATCTCTCTGTTGCTGTTTGTTTCTAGTTTGTAGTTGTATATTATCATTCATCTCTGTCTTGGGTGAAGTATCGATTATTGCCCTTCTATTTGTTGTGGATGCTGCCATGTGTTCCCATTGTGTCAATTCCCATGCAGTAAACTTAAAAATGATTTGTAACTGTTTGTCCAGTAGCTAATGTGATTAGTATCTAAAGTTTTAGTCGTGTAACTATTGATGAAGACTAGATGGTTGTTGGATCATCCAATCTTGGGATCATATATGTATATTTATGTTTCTTAGTTAATTCTCTCTCTCTCCTCTCTCTAATTTTTTGTGACCTCAACGATTGTATACATTGTTATGCGCAGGGGATGCCTTTGTAGGGGGCTTTTTGTCTCAATTGGTTCAAGAGAAGCCCATGGAGGATTGTGTTAAAGCTGGATGTTATGCAGCAAATGTGATCATTCAAAGGTCTGGTTGCACTTACCCAGAGAAGCCTGACTTTCAGTAGGTCTTGCCCTCATCCTTCTCAATCTCAGAGGGTGGTGTTAGTTTACAAGTGGTCTTTTTTTTTTTTGTTGTCGATTTTTCATCAGAGGTGGTGATTATGGCCTGTTGCTCTTGAGCCCCTTTTTGAGCTTCCCAATTTTACCCTTTGTTTTCGATTTTCTTGCATATTGGCCTTATTTCGACTGTTTCCATATTTGCGTTGCACTTACACGTACCAACCATTGTCTCCTCCGAATAATTTTATGAAAATTAGGTTTGTTCATTTAAAGTTGCATGGTTCTAAATGTGCCTATTTGATACATAATTGTGGATTGATTTGATAAGAACAGTCCAAGTCAGAAAGCCAACCCTAGAAAGATGACATTGGTCGAGTTGATTTGGGGAGTTGGAAGTAAAAATCGATGAGTTGATCAATGGTTGCATTCACTCCTTATTCGTGCAACTTCTATCCAACTAGGTACAATCTATAGTTCACCTGATAATAAATCTAGTCAAACAGTCTGGCTAGCCCTCCTCTAAGAGAAATGGTCTTCAATAGTAAATCTAAAGGAATTGCAATGAACAGCTTTAGGGATCTTGCGCTATTCATTTTTAATAAAGAATATTTATATTTATCATGGACTGAACTCTACACTATTAAGATAGATGCATGGCTTCATGGCTGACATGGTATAAGAAAAACTCTTTTATCAAATCTCATTACTTTTTAAAATGGGCTGATAAAACTATAACTTGTACCAATCAGTTTTATAAGCCTAAAATACTTATCATCCTTTTTATTTTTTTATACATCTTTTCGAAAACTGTATGGCAGTGTCAAATCTTAGTGAGCAGCATTTAATGGTAAATAGAAATACCTTGACACAATAAGTAAAAATATTAATTAATAATTTTATTTTATTATAAACAATCGAAAGTTAGGATAATTTAATAAAATCTATGTTGGATTGTTTGATAATTCTCTTGATGAATCAGAGCCTCAAATTACAAAATGTAGGACTAGAGGGGGCAAGGGATTGGGTTGCATTCCCTACAGGTAATAACAGATATACTATTTGACTTGAATCGACCCTACTCGGATTTATTTAACTATTTACCCAACCTGACTTGCCCAGTGAATTCAAGCCCATACGAGCTTTCACGCTTTTGGACCCTTATTCAATTTAATTGAAAATCAATTACTATTAGTCATATGAACCCAAATTATTTCAACGAACATAACATATTTAATTAATATTTATGTTATTTAATACAATTTATATGTTTAATTTATATATATTCAAAGAAATCATTAGCTGTAACAGGTTATAAGTGTTGCACCTTATTAATAGATTGAAATTACACTTGATGGTGCACTTGTAGATTATCCAGCTTCCTTTCAACCATTATGGTTATATATATATATATATATATATATATATATATATATATATATATATATATATATATATATATATATATATATATTTTGGCTCGCTAAGTTTAATAAAAAATAAATGAAATAGGTATAACCTATGCAACTAAGATACTGCTAATTATTATATCACAACGTTTAATCAATGATTTTATATTTTTTCACAGAAAGGCACTATATATTAATATTGTATTACTTAATTTAATGTAATTGTATAATATAATATAAATGTATAAATAAATAAAGATGTAAATTTATGTAATATAAAACGGACTGGATTTAAATCAGGTTCATGCTTTTGGGTCGGGTTCGGTTCTACGAACACTAACTCAGTGCAGGGGTTAAAAATTAGGCCCAATCGAGATTTCGGCTGAATTTTCGTATCCGCTGAGATCTCGGGCGAGACTTTTTCTCTTTCTTCAATTTTTTTTTTTGGAAATCTTAGTCGCTTTTTTTTTTTAAAAAAATCATTTAAAAAAAAGAGCCTGTTTTTTTTAATATATATATATATATATATTTCGGTCAATATTCGTCCGATATGAGCAAATATCGGAGGAGATATCGGCAGGGTCCACAACCAATATTCGTTCTTTTTTTTAAAAAAAAGAAAAAAGAAATCAGCCGAGATCTCGGCCATGTTGGCCGATTTTTTCTCTCTAGTTGATACTTATCGTATTGGCCGAGATTTATACCCCTGGCCAGTGACTGACCTAGATTCAAAAAGGGCCTTCTTTTTTAGCCTGAAATTGGGCTCACCTGGGCCTGAGTAGATGCGCTACCAGCTTTTCGGGTTAGTCCAGGCCATACGGGTTGGGCCTGACCCGTTTTGCACCCCTGGTCCGAATTCTGTACCCGCGTTTGCCAGAAATTCAATGAAACCTTCCCAAGTGGCAAACTCAGGAAAAATGAAGTGCATTTGTGGTGGTTATATGCAGAGATAGTGAATTCAAAAATATTATAGTAAAATATTTCTAAAATATTCAATTTCAATGTCTGTTTTCTTCAAAAAAACAAAAGGAAATATGATTGGTGTATTCATTTGAGAATTTTAAATGATTCTTTCAATTTATTTATGATTTGTTGACATATTAATTGTTGTTAAAAACACACTAAAAGTCAATAAAATAAAGAACAAGTCTGACCGACGCCCACGTTGAAAAGCCTCATTTTATAACAGGCTATTCTAACAAGTGGGTATTTTTTTTGAATCTACGTGTGGTAAATCACAGGATACCCAGCGGAAAACTTCCACAGGTGAGCCCACTACTCTTAGAGCAAACTAAGGTTAGGCCATAGGGGCTCAAACCTGCAACCTCCCGCTTCACCCATGTGGGTCACGTCTATCAAAAGTGGGTCTTATTTGATGATTACAAGAATTATATGGATGGATAAATTACCATGAGGTCTATCATACTGTAAAAATTGAGATTAACATTAATTGAATCATGTTAGTTCTATATTTTAAGAAAATGAGATATTGGATAAATATTTTGATACATTGTAATTAATTCAAAAGCGAGGATGCATCAATGAAAATTATAAAAAATTGAATTTAAATTTCAAAACGATTTTTTTAATAGATTGGATTTAACATTAAGTGGGCCTTACATGGAGCCCTTGTGCTTGGGTGTAAAAAATGTCCTGTGAATTTTTGTACTCTAAGGAGATATGAAGGTAACTTTTAAGAGTTTTTTTTTTTTCCATATAAGTACATCTATATCAGTAGTAAATAAGTTATTCATATTACTTACCATTCAGGTTAGTAGGTTATCGAATTCAAATATAGTTATATATCTACATTTGAATACAAATAGATATCATACTTGGATTTGAATTTGAATTCAAAATTTCAAATAGATATAAAATTTACATTTAAACTTGTTTATTTTAAATCAAAAATTTTAATTTTTTGAATTTTTAAATATTCATTTACACCTATCTAATAAAACAATTGTAATTTTTTTCCTTTGCACTTGAGTCAATACTAGACAAAGCCCATGTAAACAGTGTTTTTAAAATCGAATCGGCCACTCGACTGCGACCATCCTCTTTATGAGATGGTTTTGTAGAAATTCATCTGGATAAAAAAACCTTAAAAACTCTTCGTGACCCGCGACTGATTTTATAAATCAGCCCGTGACTGTTTAAAAAAACAGGTGAGACTCTGAGAGTCTAACGAAGTGATCGAGACCATTTTAAATATTTTAAAAAATTTATTTTTTCAAAAATTTAAACTTAAACAACCAGTAATTTTTTATTTATTTTATGTCATGTAGCCCAATGGGCCACACACAGCCCAGACCAACCAGACTGAGAGCCATGAAGTGAAAAATTCACTTACCTGTATTTGTAAGACTCACTGCTTAGTTTAGGAGTTACTTGCACCCATTCTTCTAGGAATGGTTCAAATCTCGGTATCGACTGATATTTTGGTAGAGAATTTTCTCTCACTTACTTTTTTTTTAAAATTAAAACCTGAGATATAGGCTGATATCGGAGATATATATATCGTCTCGGCCGATATTTAAATTCCTGCACCTGGTGTTACGAATGAAGTCATAATCTTTGCAGCATTAGTGGGTCTAATCATATTCTTGGGTGGGTTCAAGTTGAGTTGAGATTGGTTGGGCAAAAAATTGTTTCAGAATTTGAATTGGGCATAGGTGGATGGATCCAACATTTTTTTTTATAAAATTTCATCTATAAAATATTTTTCTTTTCAAAAAATTCAACATCTACTTTCTCTTAAAATTTTATTTCAAAACTCATCAATTAAACCTTAGCTAATAATTTAATATTATTATAATATAATATTCATACCACAAGTTTGACTGAATTTGACTACAGGTGAATCTTATATAATCCGACCATCCATCGTGACGAGACAGTTCACTTCACGTACCGATTTTTAAAGGCGCGACTTCTAGACGGAAAAACTTTCTCTACACACCCGTTTTCAAATTTTTAGAGTGAAATTATCATTTTGCCCTCGTATATTCACTTATTCGAACGAACTGTCAGTTCATTTGATTCGTTCGAACGAATGCCCCATGTATAAATTTAATTCATTCAAATAAATAGGGTGAACAGTAACGCGTGTTACTGCTCACCCATTTGTTCGAATGAACTCACTTTGCACAATATTGATTATTTAAATAATAAAATTTCCTTTAAAATTTTAAAGTTATTTTTTAAGTACTATGTATTTTCAAAATTTCTCAAATTGAATATCCGGACTAATTACGATAACATAATAAAAATACTTTAAGACTTCAAGGTCTCTTGACACCTCCAAATGTTTAAAACATAGTATTTTATAAATAAGAGTATCCCTAGGCTGTGCCGAAAACACATTTAGGAGTGTCAAAAGATCTTGAAGTCTTAAAATATTTTTATCAAGTTATCGTAATTAGTCCGGATATTCAATTTGAGAAATTTTAGAAATACACAGTGCTTAAAAAATAATGGTATACCTTCCATATACTGCAGTAATGCACAGTATATTAAATAATAAAATCTCCTGTAGAACTTTAAAGTTATTTTTTAAGCACAGTGTATTTCCAAAATTTCTCAAATTTAATACCCAGACTAATTACGATAAACTGATAAAAATACTTTAAGACTTTAAGGTCTTTTGACACTCTCAAATGTATTTTCAACACAGCCTAAAGATACCCTTATTTGTAAAATACTGTGTTTTAAGCATTTAAGAGTGTCAAAAGACTTAAAGTGTTAAAGTATTTTTATCAGTTTATCGTAATTAATTCGGATATTCAATTTGAAAAATTTTAAAAATACACGCTGCTTAAAAAATAACTTCAAAGTTTTAAAAGAAATTTTATTATTTAAATAATCAATATTGTGTACAGTAATTTTGAATGAACAATCGGTTCATTTGATCGAATGGATGAATAGTAACGTATATTATATTCACCTCAATAGTTCAAATAAATTAAATTTATACATGGGACATTCGTTCTAATGAACCAAAATGAATTCCCAATTCGTTCAAATGATTGAATTATAATTTCAATCTTAAAATCTGAAAACACACTAATTTTTCAGGGTCTCTATAAGTCTCGACTTTCTAATACATTTCGTGTAAAGTTCTAAGTAGCTCACAAAGTCTCAAGTTCTTTGGGGTGTGAAAGTTAAATTTCATACAAGAGACATTTGGGGGTCGACATCTCCCTAGTCCCATACCTTGTCAGATGCAATGAATGACTGTTTAATGGGGCGCCACGAAAGTTAAGTTCCACCACATCCTAAATGGCTAGCAAAATCAATCTTTGTCAAAGTTGAGAGATAATGTTGTACAAATATTTACATCTAATATCTAATCTAATCTCTGTTGAGAGAGCAGTCAAGTCTAATTATTTCTCCTTTTGGAGTTTTGCTTTCTCTGTTCTTTCCAGGCACGCCACAGTTGACAAACTTAAAGCAGCCCATGCCAAACAGGATGAGACTAATATATCCAACTTTTATGAGATACTATATTCATCATGAATGAATATAATATTACAGATTATCGTCATCATCAAATATGAATGTTGTGGAGAATATGAGTATCTTTCGGTCTTCACTATGTATTAGAGGTGAAACTGATTCTATGAATACACGAAATCACTCATAAACTATGCATATAAAATAAGTCCAAGTAGGGAAAAAAACATGATGGGATTAATATAACTAACTTTCATGAGATATGAATGAATATAATATAGCAGATTATGTGATATTGCAGTCGTCATCATCAATTATGAATGTTGTGGAGAAGATAGGTATCTCTACTTTATATTGGAAGTGAAACTAATTTCAAGAGAAATCGAACTCAATATCTCTAGTCTAAATTTAAAATCTCAGGACTAATTGAGCCAGAGAGGAACTTTAGCTCTTCAGTACAAAGATCGATGAATTTATAAAATAAATTTTACTAAAATAAAGAATTTAAAATTGAAGTATTATTCATCAAACAAGGGAATCTACTGACAAGAGCATCCATGGCAAGCATGCAATATTTCTGCCCTCGCAGTTGCCAACAGAGTTGAAGACTGATATTAGCATTGGATTACGACTGCAAGCATTCTATCATGAAATTTTGATGCTTTCTTTTGTCTTCTGCTCCAAAAAGCAGCACTGCCTTTTGATTTTTTTGTGTAAAAAATTTAGATTAAGTAAGATGATGATGCAAGAAATGCCAAGAAACATCAAATGGGAATATAGAAATGTGAGTCGATCAATTGAAAAATGGATTAAACCCAAGTAGGTAGTCTCCCATTCATGCATTTGCCAAAGATTATTCAAACTTTGTGAGTCTCTACTAAAATAAGTCACCCTCAACTTGACAATGACATCATTTTCAGTGGATGTTAATCACAAAGACCGCCTTTTAAATGATTTAATCTCATCTCCACTTCTATTTGTATTTGTCTTTGTTTCCTCAACTTGGCAGACTCTGAAACACGTAGGGCCGGCCTTGGACATAGGCGGCATAGGCCGCCGCCTAGGGTCCCTAGATAGAAATGGTCTCGCATGATAGCGAAGTTGGACTGCGTATACAGTCGTTCTAAATGATCCCAAATTGCTTTTGCTGTAGAGAACTTCGCAAGTTGCATCTCGATGGAGAGCTCAACAGAATTATTGATCAAAGTGATGATTTTGGAATTATTAGTGGTCCAAGTAACTAGGGAAGCAGCATAGTCCGCAGCCTTAGTATCCGTAGGAATAACAAGAGCCCCAGAGACATAACCCCACATGTTCTTGTCGGTCAAATTTTTTTTCATAACATAGGCCCAATAAGTGTAAGTACTGTCAGTGAGCTTCACACTAATTGCCTGGAAGGAATCGTCACGTTCACCGGCCATTGGAAAGTCCTCAGCACCAAAACAAAAAATCCGAAAAGCAAATGTTTCGGCAAAATGCCAAACAAGAAATCCCAAACGGATGGCGTAGGGTCGAGGCAGATGGATTTGGTCAAGCGCAAAACAAGAAACCCGAAAATCCAATGTGTTCTTCAAAAAAAAAAAACACCAAACGAAACCTGCAGTCTGAAGGCTGAATGGGGCGAGCGGAAACAGTGCGGAAGGCTGAAGGCTGCCGGCGAAATCGTAGTCTGAAGGCTGAAGGTGGTGGGCGGAAGCAGTGCGGAAGGCTGAAGGCTGCCGGCAGAAGCGTAGTCTGAAGGCAGAGACGCCGGATGGTGCAAACACAGATCTGAAGCGATCTGACGGCGATCTAAGGCCGTGCAGAGATCGCGAAGGAAATCCCAAATCGGAAGTAGGCAGCAGCGACAGGAGAGGGATGCGTCCGGAGTTGAGGCTGCCGGGCAGGGCAGAAGCTATGCAGAGCAGCAGATCGGCGGTGGGGGCAAACAAAGAAACCCCTAAATCGCAGGGGAAGGACTCACAGGGAGACGGCTGTTGCAGTGAGCCGACGGAAGCAGGGAGATCGCGAGAGTATCCAGGAGGAGATAAGAACCAGATCCGACGGAACAGGGCAAAACCAAAACACAAATCCCTCTGCTCACGGCGGACGGAAGCAGACAAATTGGAACCCAAAGTGAAACCCAAATCAAAACTCTGCGGCGGTGAAGATCCAAACAAAGAACAACCGAGAACGAGAACGGCGAGGATGCAAGAGGAGAGGCGGTTGATGCGAATCAAAACCCTAAATCAAAACACTGTTTGGGTCGATCCCGATCTAAAAAAAAAAAAAAAAACCTCTCTGTAACAGTTCCGCCGGTGTCCCAATCAAAACCTTAGGCTCTTGATACCATGACATGACAGAATCTAAAAGTTTAGATTTATCATTGATTAACAATAATATATATATATACAAAGTAAGCCCATAACAAAAGGACTAAATTATCCCTATACAAATAAGATAATACAACTTAACACCGCACACTTGAACTCCTTAATATATAAGTCACAAAGGACCCCTGAAATCTCACTTTGCATAGGGCTCCTGGAATTTTAGGGGATCTCAGGGGCGACCCTAGAAGCACCTTTATAGATTTCAAAAGCTTCTGCCAAGTGCCAATTTTATAATAAGGTGGGTCTTATCATTTGATATGCCTATCATAAGACTTGAACTTTTGCCCTCAGATTAATAAAGAATCCATGAAATGTCAATAAGTTTGAAGGAGATAAAAAGAGTGTAATCAAGAATTGTACAAAGGATTATTTATCTAATTCATATAAATCATTTATGAGAGAAGTTTTAGAGTTGTTTGTCTTTTCTTTTTTAGGAAATCAATTTTATAGAAAAATTATGTTCAAATTTTATTGAACAGATGCTATGAAATATGATCTTGTGTAGACCTATGAAAAATTTACGTTCTCGTTAGCATTATCTTGACGATTGAGAATACCCTCATTCTTTTCTCATTAAACTTTTCTATTTCTCATGAGAAATGAATTCTTTAGAAAGAGAGAAAAATCTCTTTTTTTTTTTATATATTTTCGACATAGAACTTTTGTTGCATAAGAAGAGAGAATTGTTTCATTTTTCAAGTTCTTTATTTTTTATAATTAAAAAATAACAACTTGCCCTGAGAAAAATAATAACCAATTGGTGAAGATTACGACACTATTCATTTTCTCTTAATTTTGAGGGGAGTATTAGATTAGATGGTATATTGGGAAAACATGTCTGGCTCAAATTTGCCAACTAAAAAACAAAAGTTATAGGTGTAAAGTTAATAAGGATATGCACTGACACTCATTGTCTGCGTGGTCATGATTGATAATTTATTGGAGTTGAAAACGTGAAAAAAAAAAAGATTAATAAGGATACGCATGATTATATTTGTAGCTAGAATCCTTCTTCTTATATTACATCCGTTGATCCAAGATATGGATAGGATGAGATCTTTATAAATATTTCTTTATTGGTGTTGGAAATTTAATTAATTCAGTGCACCCCTTCTTTCCACCTTTTGAATGTGCAGGAAATGGACATCTTCTTGCATTGAGTGGAAGAAAGATTAGGGACTTTAAAACACAAATGACTCACTGAGTCACCTTTTGAAGCATGATTGAAAAAATGAGGAATTTTGTACTTAGATCTTGTGAGAAAGGAATTGTAGAGAAAGCAAAGCAGTCTCTTTCAGACGTACACGATTTGATCGTCCATTGAAAGGCAAGATATGTGGAAAATATTGCAGAAAAGACTATCTCTTTGATATGAAGGTTTGAACCTTAGGTAAAAAAAAAAGGGGTTAATACAGTGTGTATCAGTTGTTACACAGTGGATTTGTCACAACTGATACATATCGGTGTGTAGCGAGCCCAACGGGTCTTACCGCAATGGGCCGAGACGCTTGCACATGAAAAGATGTTGGGATTCATGGATTTTGGGCCGGGCCACGCCATGACCAGCCCGGTTAGATTCCCTTTTTCTCGACTGTTTTGGAGTCCATAATTGTTAAATTTTTTTTTTTTATATAAGTAACACTCTATACAAACCATATCATACTTTATAAAGCTATTTCTCATATGTGAATAGAGAGGCTTTTACATGTTTCAAAAATTAGTCATAAAAAAGAAATGTGGCACTATAAGTTGATACGTCATTGATTGATATTAGCTGATATGAAGATATTAAAAGAAAACTCTAATGGAATTTTTTATAACAAGATTTGATATCGAGATTTTTTTGAAGGGTTTTAAGTGTCAGATGATTGAGTATAATGTAACGAGAACGGTAAACTTTTTTATCCCCATCTAATTATTTTAAAAATTATCAATATATTCATTAAAACTTAAAATAGCAAAATTATATGAATTTTTACACACTTTATATAATCATCTTATCCGTAATCTAAATCATATACACTACAAATCATCTGATTAGTCGAAATTAAAACCTTCATCACTAACAGTTTTAAGGAGTAGACTAGTTGCAATGCCCCACGCCACAAAATCATGCCACGTGGCATATAATGCAATGAACCTCAGCTCACACCAAGTGGATTGCCAGTTATAATAATTCTAATTTGAGTTCATAAATTTTCAAAGGTTGGCTTAGGCCCTCTTTCTTTGACTGTCACTGGAGATCTCGATAAAATAAGGTTCAGAAAATTGACAATTCTGCCTTCCTTTCCCTTTCCGCTTTCTCTCACGTGTTCCCACCTCAGCTCGGCACAACCTCTTTTATAATATAATTTTAATAGATACCTTTTCTTCTTTTCTTTCTTTCTATCTTTATTTTATTGAAAAATTGAAAAAAAAAAAAAAATTTCGTGCTTGACAATTTGACCACAAAAGTCACTAAAATCCAAGCAACTTAGTCGTGCAAATAATTCAGCATGTGGGGAATTGCTGACTTTGAATGCTCAAAATTCTCATTTTATTAATAAATTAATTATTAAAAATCGATTTAAAAAAAAAAGAGAGTTCTGAGTTTGATTACTACTTTATCTCAAATGATCATACTCGATAGAATTAGTCAGTGTATATCAGTAGGGAGGTTTATACGTGTCCTAAATATTAATAAAATTTATTTAAATATTTTTTATCTATCTATAACTTTATCTACAGCCGCTCTCCAAGACAAGGAGGTCTCAAAGTTTTTGTCTGTGTCTAGTCAAAATTACTAAAAAGTTTAAAAGAATTTGTTGAAAAAATTGTGATAAAATTTAATCTCCTTTTAACTATTTTAACATTGTTATTATAGTTCTTAAAAACTTAATTACTATAAATCATTGATATTTTTTTTTTTATATTTCATCTTATACAAATACTAGATTTTTTTTTCGAATTACACTATTTATAAAATTCTCTATCTATCTCATCGAACTATGTAGAATTAAAAGATCAATTTAAGAACAATGGTATGAATGGCAAAGGAAATCACATTTGGGGCTATTCAGTAATTTTTCAATTATTTATATCATTATCATGAACACGTGTGGAAATTAACAAGAGGGGGTCATTATCACAAGACACCTTTTAATTTGTTTTATTCTGTGTTTTCTTCTCTTGTCACCATCACCCTATTATTAGTGCTTAATGACAGCTTAATTAAATCCCTTAATCCCTCAGTTACTAAACAATACATTGAAGGAGTGGAAGGACCATCCTTCCTTGAAGTTGCTGGCTCTTACTTTTGAATTGAATTGGATTTTTTTTCTATTTCTCATCTTTGCACGTTTTTTATAAGGATCTTCTTTGTATAAATACCTGTGGCCTTTGTTGGAAAGGCACAAGGTCATCAACTGTTGAGCCTTTTGGATAACAGAGAACCAGGGTCAGAAAAAATGGTGAGAGCTCCTTGCTGTGAGAAAATGGGACTGAAGAAGGGGCCTTGGAGTAAAGAAGAAGACCAGATTTTGATTGCTTACATTAAAAATTATGGCCATGGCAATTGGAGGGCGCTTCCGAAACAAGCCGGTAAATACGAATTCCGATTCGGGTTTTTCTCCATTGGTCTAGATCTCTCAGATAAAGATTTCAGTTCTTACATCTTACAGAGCAAGAACCATGTATTTATGTGAAAGATTCAAAGCTTCTTGCATTGGTTTTTTTTTTTTTTTTTTAAATATTTTCTCTCTCAAAATTTCAGAAAATTCAGTGATTCTTATGCTGTTTTTTGCTTTGGATTTTCAGGGCTGTTGAGGTGTGGGAAAAGCTGCAGACTTCGTTGGACGAACTATCTGCGACCCGACATTAAGCGAGGGAATTTCAGCAGAGAAGAAGAGGAAAACATAATCAAATTGCACGAATTGCTTGGAAATAGGTAAAAATCCATCACTTTTATGATTGAATTGCAAGTAATTATGCAATCAGGGGCTCATTGCTGTCTGTTATATCATCTGCTATCAAGATCAATGTTCTTAAAACTAAAAAACAGAG
Organism: Chimonanthus salicifolius; assembly: GCA_013350335.1. Taxonomy (NCBI): domain Eukaryota; kingdom Viridiplantae; phylum Streptophyta; class Magnoliopsida; order Laurales; family Calycanthaceae; genus Chimonanthus; species Chimonanthus salicifolius. The sequence continues at coordinate 38,751,034 of CM023532.1, read as the reverse complement.
TAACTGCATAAGATTTAAGTGTTAAATTGTCACAAGTTTCTTATATTTTCTTCTTTTTTTATATACAGATGGTCTGCAATCGCTGTAAGACTTCCAGGGAGAACAGATAATGAGATAAAAAATGTTTGGCACACCCATTTGAAGAAACGCCTGAAACAAAATCCGGCAACAGTCGACTCGAGAAGGAGCTCAGTGGAGAGAGCCGAATGCAATGCATATGTCGAGAGAGACGCAGAACCAACAAATTTCTCTACCCATCAGACATTTGAAAATCCTGCCGGCATCCCCTCGACGCCACAATCGAAGAGTGATATCTCCTCACCGGCCACCTATTCCACTAATTCAACTGATGATAACTTGAGCATGGCCGTCAGTGATGAGAATTTATGGTCGGGAGAATTGTCCGTGGAAAACCAGAGCATGCCGGAGTTTTACGAAGCAAATTCCTACGACTTGGGACTTCAATTTCCATTCTCACCGAGCCACTCCGGCGAACAGGTTTGTTCCTCTGGTGGCCCATATGAGGATGAAAGCATGAATTTTTGGTTCAATGTCTACATGGGAGATGGACAGTGGCCGGAGTTGCCAGAATTCTGATTGTAACTTGCCCTTGTAGACAGACATGTTTGAAAGCCCAAAGGTTTGACTCAGTTCAAAAATTCGTCGAGTCAAGTAACTCAGCCCAATGCAACCGAGTCTGCCTGTATATAATCCGCTGGGTCAAGTTGACAGCAGAGTCGAGCCGAGTGATGTCGATGACTCAGACCTTGTGCCATCGTTTTCGCAGGAAAAGCTGTGAAATCTTGCCATGTCTGGTTTTTTGACCGTTAGTGGAAGGAGGGTGGAAATTTCAACGGTCGGAAATTTCAAAAGGAATCTAAATGATTGAAGATTCCAGTTGGAATATTCCAAAGGAAAAACAATGAGAAAGATTTTTCAAATGTACAAACATTATGAGGGATTTAATTACAGAGTACTTGAATTTGGAGTGAATCCTACTAACATTTTGCAAGAATAAAACTGTAACACATTCTTTCACTTCATATGTCAATGCATTTGTGATCTCCTCCCAATTTTCTTCAAGATTGGATGATACCATATGTGTCTAATATTAATTTGTATATATATATATATATATATATTTTACTTTTTTATGGTGTAGATTGTATTTTTTCTATAAATACAAATACGAAAAAAATAAGTTCACAAATACAATAACATCATGTCTCTTTATCTTAAAATTAAGTTGTTAAATTTAGATTTGCAAGTGAATTTAGCTCCAAACTCTCTTTTAATGTAGTTATCACGTGAATATGAAAGATAAGAGGAACAATGATTTATTCATGAAATATGACGGTAATTTTTATTATTTAATTTGGAAATATTAATATTTAAAATTTAATATTCATTATATGAATAATACATGCTTATACTATTATTATTTTTTGTGATCATTTCAAAATGACAATGAAAAAAAAATTAAAAGCATGGATAAGGTATTAATGGACAACGATCTTTCCACGGGTATTTTGTTTAATCTGACATAAGTTTTACTGTATTGTCCATTTTGCCTTTCAAATTGGCTCGCTGAATCTTTTGCTATAAGTGACTCGAAAGGTTCGGCGAGCCGATTCAAAGAGTAAAATGGGTAATACAGTAAAATCCGTGTTATGTTGTACAAAATGTCTCTGAGAAGATCGCTACCGACATTAATACCTTTAGTTTGACTTGAAAGGTTATGCTGCAAATAGAAGGGCTTATTTGAAAGAAGAGCATTTAAATCTTAATTTATTGGCACTCGTGTTTTCAGACACATAACATAAAAATATATTGTATTTGAATTTGATTTACGGCATCAAGTAGGCTGAAAAGCATCGAGCTCTGCAGCAAGAAGCTCTGATCTCAAGTCCCAGCAAGTTGCTAGATCCAAAGGGAACCGGACAAGGTTAGGAAAGGGAGCCGCAACACAGTACTGAATAAGCTCATGGAGAGTGCTGAATGCAATGCATACGAAGAGAGAGACTCAAAACTAATGAATTTCTCTACCCCATCTTGTTGGGCCAGACTACAAACGAGTCTCACGTTGAAAATGTAGAAGATATAAAGATTTATAAAAGACTTGCGTCACTCTACCTAAAAGTGCAGAAAAATAATGAAAGAAAAAATAAATCACAGATTAAACATACACAGAGACAAAAAGTTTTACGTAGTTCCTTTTCAATACATCTACGGGCTCAAGTTAGACTCACTATGCTCAAAAGTCAAAACAACGAAAAAGAGACGGCCGACTCCTCCTGACCTTACGATGGCAAAAGCATGAATTTTTGTTTTAATGGCTACATGGGACATGGACTGTGGCCGGATTTGCCAGAATTGTGATGGTAGCTTGGCCTTGGAAACTTGTTTCAAAGCCCAAAGATTTGACTTAGTTTGGAATTCCATCGACTCAAGTAACTCAGCCAAAAGTCGAGCCAAGTCAAATGTGTAAGACTAAGGACCTTTCTGGTTTCATGAATGAGCTCAACGAATTTAGATCCAGTGTGAACTAATTATTCTTTTCCAAGGAAAAGGGTGTGAAACCTTACGACGGCCGGTTTTGGACCTTTGCTAAGGGAGGGTGGTAAACTGGTAATGTCAACGGATAGAAATTTCAAAAAGAGTAAAAAATCATGGAAGATGCCAGTTGGATATTCAAAAGCCGCCTATGAGAAAGTTAAAAAAAAAAAAAGAAATTTCAATTGTACAAACATGTTGGAGATAAGAAATATCTATAAAGTTGGCGACAGACGGCTTGGCCGAGTGTGATAATTGACTCACGAATGTCTGAGACATTGTTTATTGTTACTTGGTGAGTTCAATAATCTAGATTACCTCAACCACGAGTCAAGTGTGACTCGGCCGAAATGTCTGAAGATCTTATCTTCATAGAATAAAATTCTTTCAGTCTTTTTTAACAGAATAAATTTGTTCCAAAATATTTTAATAAAAATATGTACGTATTCAGTGTCGGCTTTGAGATGATTTGAAATTTCAAAGGTTATAGACGAAATCATAAGATAGGACCCTACTGCTATTAATATTCTTTTTTTTAGACCCTGATATACTTGAAATTTTTGAGGCTCTAAATTAACGGCTCTTATTTTTGGACACTGTAATATCAGCAATAACTATTTAAATGCATATAATAAGAATAACTGGTTATGTCCAATATTTTAAAGTCGAACGTAAATTATATGAGCTCTTTTAGTGAGCATAATTATGAATTTGCCCATTTTGGCCAATATGACCTGAGTTTCTAATATTGGAGAAAATGAAATTTTGGGCCGTTGATGGGTGATTTTTTTGGGCCATTTCTGGCCTAATTAACTCAGAATATCAGTATTTCGGATATTTTATTTTCTGATGAACTTTAATATAGAGATATTAAGCCATGTATATCTAGCAAATATCATTCAAAAAATTTATATTTCATTTAATATTTCAAACTCAAAAAGAGTATTAAATTTTATATTTTACAAACCAAATTTTTTAGTGGCCGAAATTACCACTTATACTAAAAATAAATAAGAGTATTTCTTAATTCAACTACTAAAATCAACATGGATGATAACAATAGGCATTTGATTGAAAAGCTCTCATTCTTTTAAGGGTCTACCTCATGCACTTCTTTTTAAATTAAAAAATATATTATATTTAGATAAAGTTTTAGTATAAATTCAAATTGAAGTTGAACCAGGGGTTTAAAATTTAGATATCGGCCATTATTTTTCTCTCTTTTTTTTTTTTTCAAAAATGACCGATGTCGGTCGATATTATGATATTGACTAATATGATACGACCGTGTATCGGCATATCGGCCGAATATCGGCTGATACGAATCGTATCGACTAATATTTGGACCCGTAAGTTGAACTCTACGAGATTAATCGACAAAGATATATAAATATATTTCTCAATAATTTATATTGATACTAAAAAAAGGGTGAGTCAATGTCATTTGGTCAAATACTTTTTGCAGAGTATGAATTGGATGTATCTGCATCCATCCATAACTTTATCTGCATGATAGAGTGAGGCCCACTATCCAACTCAACATGCTAAAGAGAGGGCCCAAACAATAAACCTAGAAAAAGTGCAGGGGACCCTTCTTCCTTGAAATTTCTGGCTCTTATCTGCAGACACACACTGCAAATGCTGATGTAATCTTAACAAACTGTGTTAAATTATCACAAGTTTCTTAAATTTTCTTCTTCTTTTTCTATACAGATGGTCTGCAATTGCCGCAAGATTACGAGGAAGAACAGATAATGAGATTAAAAATGTTTGGCACACTCGCTTGAAGAAGTGTGAAACAAAATCTGGCGACACTCGACTCAGGAATAAGCTCATGGATAGTACTGAATGCAATGCATATGGAGAGAGACTAAAAACCAACGAATTTCTCTACCCATCGTGTTGGAGCGGGCTACAAATGAGTTTCACGTTGAAAATATAAAAAGAAATATAAAGATTTATAAAAAACTTAAATCACTCTACCAAAAAATATAGAAAAATAATGAATAAAAAAATAAATCACACATCAAACATACACAGAGACAAAAAGTTATATATAATTACTTTTCAGTACTTTTATAGATTCAAATCAGACCTACTATATTTAAAAGTCAAAATAATGAAAAAGAGACGATCTGACTCTCCTTATAATTTTCATGAACGTGTAAGACTAAGGACCTTTCTGGTTTCATGAATGAGCTCAACGAATTTAGATCCGGTGTGAACTCATTATTCTTTTCCAAGGAAAAGGGTGTGAAACCTTACCATGGCCGGTTTTCGACCGTTGCAAAGGGAAGGTGGTAAACTGGTAATGTCAACGGATAGAAATTTCAAAAAGAGTTAAAAATCATGGAAGATGCCAGTTGGATATTCAAAAGCCGCCTACGAGAAAGTTTTTTTTTTTTAAAAAAAGAATTTTCAATTGTGCAAACATGCAGGTGATAAGAAATATCTATAAAGTTGCCGACAGACGGCTTGGCCGAGTGTGATAATTGACTCAGGAATGTCTGAGACATTATTACTTGGTGAGTTCAATAATCTATATTACCTCAACCACGAGTCAAGTGTGACTCGGCCGAATTGTGTGACGATCTTATCTTCATAGAATAAAATTCTTTCAGTCTTTTTTAACAGAATAAATTTGTTCTAAAATATTTTAATAAAAATATACGTATTCAGTGTCGGCTTTCAGATGTCTTGAAATTTCAAAGACGCTAGGTGATATCATAAGATGAGACCCTACTGCAATTAATATTCCTTTTTTTGAGATTATGACATACTTTAAAATTTTGGAGGCCTATGCAGCGGCCTAGGCTGTCTCTAGCCGAAGCCCGCCCTGTATGTATTTTTAGTTCGGTTAAATTAGCAGCTCTTATTTTTAGACATTGTAATATCGGCAATAACTATTTAAATGCATGTAATAAGAATAACTGGTTATGTCCAATATTTTAAAGTCGCACGTAAATTATATAAGCTCTTTTAGTGATCATAATTATGAATTCAGGCAAGCGAGTGCAGGATTGTATTTATTGAGTACATTTTTAAACACATTAATATAATTTGTATAGAAAAATATGTATATCGACTCACTGTGTTGACTCATCTGAGTCATAATATTTAAATTGTGTGCAGAGGAGTTTGAATGTTGACTTATCCAACCTCTTAAAAGAAGTTACATACGGTGATTCTTATATATTTAATAAAGTTAAACTAAATGAATTAAAGTAATGATAAAAAATTTCTGATTGAAGTGATACAATAGGTCAGGCACGATCGGGCACTTAGAGACACGAAATCTGAAATTGACAAAAGTGCCCTTTTCTATATTATAAATTTTTAATTGAAAGGACAAAAATATAATTTGGACAATAAAGATGAAATTTCCAGATGATGGGACGTTTTGCAATGTATAAGATAATATACTATTTTTTGGGATATGTTTAAGTTGATGAGATTTAATGGGTTATCGAGTCCAAATCACATTGAAGTTATAATAGTTTAGTATCTTATAATAAAATATTAAGACCAAAAGAAATTATCAGTCATCACTCATCGGGTTGAAAAACACTAAATTTAATAATTAATTTATGTCGATTGTGATTGATATAAATTTGATGAAAAAAAAAAATATTTCACGTTGATTTTCACAACTATAAATTTAATGTGATAGGTTCACTTATCCGCATAATCTTATTTATAAAAAATAATTTCTAAAATTATAATTTTGTAGGTCATGTGTCTCTCTTGTTCTCATAGCTGTATTGATGTTTTACATGACCATTATGCCCTTTAATTTAAAATTTACACTATAGATCAATTTGAGGGGTTGTTGAAAAGATCTAAAGTTCTAAACATACATGTAATTGAAAAATACTTTAATTGAATAATTAAAGTTATATTTTTAAACATCCAAAATTAAAAATTCCAAGGTTAAAATGGTAAATTGCTAGTGCCAGAACAAACTAGAAGGAAGGATGCTGTTTTTTTTTATTCTTCTCTCTCTTTTTAGGCAAGTGTTTTTATGAACATTGGTGAGAGTAACTAATTCACATTAGTTTATATTGTGTCAATGTAATAAAGTAGACAATTAAACATATAATATGCATTGTAATGGCATGTCGCAAGTAAAAAAGCTTCCATAAAAATAAATCTTTATCACTAAAATGAAATCTTAGTCCAAAGAGTTAAGCCAAACTGTGTCATGTCGACTCAGAACGCAACTATTTTTTTTTTTAAAACAACTCCAAATTCACTTAACAAGTCCAAATCACGTTGGGTATCCTACGGTTTTTCACACGTAAATTGAAAAAAAAGTCTAAATCACACAATTAATCACTGATTAAAACCCAGGTATTACAATATGCAGATTTTGATTATCTTCTAATGTAAAAGTGAAACGTATTTTTTAAGTTTTTCCATATTCTAAAGAGTAACTAATGGGTCACACCTAATCTATTTTCCTTTTTTTTTTTTTATAAGACATACTTAGATACATTTTAATTGCTGGAGAGTAGATGAATGGGAGAATCATTGGTTGAATTAGAAGTGTGTAAACATTCAACCCATCAGATCATCATGAGAATAAAATATGAAAGTTCTAAATTGAATGGTTTTATAGGCATTTTTTTTGCTTGAAAATTCAATAGTGGATGAGAGAGAGATGAGTGTCAATTTGGGATATATAGCAACTCACGGGGGATAGGTAAACATTGATAATTGGAAGGCCTGAAATAAATCTCCTAGAGGTCTCTTTGGAATATCCATTAAACTAGTAGTTTGAGCTCCCATGGTATACCTTAAGGGTAGTAGATATCACCCATAGGGGTTTTTCGCTGGGTTTCCTGTGATTTCCCACACGAAAATTCAAAAAAAAAAATCTCGGTAAATTGAGATCTCAGCGGATATGGGCCAATTGGATATCGGCCGAGATCTCTCTCTCTGTCCCTTTTTTTTTTTTTTTTTTAAATATCGAGTTTTTTATATTTTAATTATTCTGAATTAAAAAGAAAATAAAAAATAAAAAAAGGCTTGATTTTGAAGGAAAAAAAAATGGAAATCGTAAATATCGGCCGAGATAAAGGCTTGGGCCCATGAACGAAATTAATTTAAAAAAAAGACGATATTTAATAAAATCGGCCGATATATCGGCGGTCGATTTTATCAAGGTACAGCCAATATGATAACGTATCTACTAGACATTCTCCGTGGACGTATGACAATCAACCAAGCACTACATAAATGGGCTCACAGAGTGCTGCAAAAAGAGGGAAACATTTGGAGGAAGAACTCACTGAGAGAGGCTCACAAGACTCCCATTGAATGAATTATGAGACGAAAACATAGTGGAATGGTTGATGGATAATTAGATAGATATGGAGTGTAAAATTTCATTACCAATCAATCACCATCCAAGCCATATAATCTTAGATCTTTCAATGGATACAAGTCATTGATTTTTTGGATTTCAAAATCATAAAACAAGATTATTAAATAATTTCAAAATCATATGATCTTAGCATTTCACCCAACCATGTGCGACTCATAATCCAGTTAAAGAGAGAGCTTCCCACCAGAAGGAAGTCTCGTTAGAGGTTTTTGTACAAGGATGCAATTACCAAAAACTAAACGTGGCTGAAAATGGCAACAGACAAGTAGACAACCACAACCGGAATTTAAAACTCACGCAAACATAATTAGAAACAAAGGTGTAGCATCGGGATTTGGATGGGATACGATAATCATCAATATTATTAGAAATATTAATCACAACCACTTGGTTGAAATTCATTTGACAATCACCCTAAACTCTATTTGGTAACAGAGAAATAAGTTATTCACATTAGTATAACTAAACTAGCTTCACTGATTATCTTTTAAGAATAATAGACTCAAAACCCGTAGAGATTTTACCCTCGGTATCTAATAAATTCAAAAAAAAATAGAGAAAAAAATAGATGAATAATTTATCAAAATGTAGGAAAAAGTCAATGCCCGAAGGAGATGTTTGTCGTTTTACAACCAATAGAATTGTAAGGAGTAAAAAATATAAGATCCTTCTCTTCTTTCATAGAAGAATAGCAAAAACATATAAAAACAGAACATTTTTCCTCTTCTTCCAAAGAATATATGAAAATTTAATGGAGGAAAGTGAGATTTTTGTGAATGAGATTTTTTAATGAAAAAAGATAAATATCAAATTTCTATGACCCGACACAATTCGGAGTTTATAGTGCATGTCGGAAAATATAAATTGCACTGAAAGATAAATTTTCTGATGGAATTAATTTTCTCAAGAAAGTTGCCAAAAAGCCCTTTAGGAAAAGAAATTTATTAGCATTGAGTAAAAAAGTAGGGTATCAATCAGACTTTAAATATTTTTTCTCTTAATAACGAAGCCCAAGAAAGATATCATTTCAAATTTATTGAGAATATAAGATTTAAGAACTCAATTTAAAATAAGCAGCAGATGGCATGCTACAAAAGAGAATTATACTTGGTCTACCAAATAAGCCGAGAACCATTTAATAACCGTTCTTTAATCCAATCACAAGAAATTTGATGCTCCAAGAAACGTACTCATCATTTTTGTGAGCCATCAAAGTCCAAGAGGAACTACAAACCTCCTCCACCATTTAATTATGTAAGGAAGGCATTGTCTCAACAGGTACGCCGTAGCTCATAATAGTTATATACCCTTTAATTATGGAAGAAGTATATTGTCTGAACAGGGATACACGAGTTATGAAATTAAACACTATACGAGGGAAGGGCAAGATCCAAAGAGAGAAAACTCTCCAACCATTTTCTCTAATGTTCCTACAAACCAAACGGGTTTATTATTCAAAACTTTAGATACTTCTCCAGAAACACATACCCATCAATGTTGGGTGAGGTGGGGATCCCCTATGAAGCATGAGTGCATTCAAGAAAGGCATGAGTATGCCAAAGCCTTTTCTTCAGTCAGCTCCGCAGCGGTTGCATCAAGTTTCTGCCTTGAGAAAGCATCGATTTGAAGCCCTGCGTGAAGTGGAAGACAGAAGTTGGCGAATGCAATTACAACTGTGTCATTAAATAAACGCCCAACTCTAGTATTTGAGATGCGCAACTTGCTAGTTCTTTGTATTCAAATCCACGTGTTCAAGTCTTCCATTTTCTAAAAATTCATTCGAATTTGACAAATATATAAAAATGCATAGTTAAATGAAAGGAGACATGAATAATCAAAACAAAATGCATGGGATAGGGGTTAATTTTTTGCATAGAAATGAAAACCCGGCTGTACAAAGACACCTGGAGAGAAAGAGAGTACCCCAAAAAAAAAGCTCTTTCAAGGGGATGGTTTTCTTAGTGTTTTTCGAAGTGGATAGGGGTTTTGGGGTGTGTTTAAATTTCGTTATTGATAAACACATGTATGGTGTTGTACACTTGGTAGCTCAATTGGTAGACACTGACTCAGAAACCAAAGTTCCCAAGTTTGAGTCCCGTAGTAATCCGATGCAGGTGCTTTGTGGGGGTTTGCGTGCATCTAGAGTTATACCCAAAGCCCTTGCACTCTCAAGGAGAGATGGAGGGCTTGGGGTTCTCCGTCATAAAAAATAAAATAAAATAAAATTAAACACATGCATGGTTAGAATCAAAAGACAAGTGCATGTAGCATAGTTTTAAGTATTCACACTTCCAACATAAAGGATGGAAATTTAAGTCATGAGACCATTTCAGTAAAATAAGAATAAAAGAGAGAATTTGCAATCTTTTGCATACTAGATGACACCTGAAATAGATGACTTCACATGATGAAACACCAGTAGTGGCAATAAAATCTACAGTACAACTGTAGAAAACTTTTAGGAATGACATGAGTGATGCCAGTAGAGAAGATCCATTTTATATTTTGGGACTTTACAAAACCATATATAATTTCCTAAGAGAAGTTCAATCCATGAAAGGCGAATGAGTTTCCATGTCAATAAGCATACCTTGAACGACAGTCCATTCTCCATTGCAACAGGTTACTGGGAAAGAATATATGAGCCCCGCAGGTACATTATAACTTCCATCAGAGTAGACACCCATGGAAACCCAAGTGCCCTAAAATTACAAAGATAAGAATGATGAGTTCTTTCTAAAGATAATTCAAAAATACATTTCAAAAAAGAAAGCTCAAAAATAATGTAAATGTGTAGTAACAATGGACAAACAGCATAAGAAAATACCTCTGGTGTCCCAAGCACCCAATCACGAATGTGATCACAGGCAGAGCTTGCAGCTGACAATGCACTTGAAAGCTTTCGTGCTTTGATTATTGCAGCACCTCGTTGCTGGACAGTAGTGATGAATTCTCCCTTCAACCTTTCAAATACACAGATAATGATGAGGATTAAATTAACTCATAAAAATATGTAAGAAAGCCGAAGGATTATTTCCATTGTTTAATACCACTCATCATCAGAAACAAGCTCTTTAACAGACTTCTCTCCAGCTGGGGTTTTCACAGTTGCATGACAGACATCAGGGTATTGAGTTGAAGAGTGGTTTCCCCATATGATAACATTCTTAACATCACAGACTTGGACATTCAGCCTCTCTGAAATCTGACCCAACGCCCTGTTATGATCCAAACGTGTCAGGCAAGTAATATTTTTCTCAGGTATGGATGGGGCAAACTCTTTCAGGATCAAGGCATTTGTGTTTGCCGGATTAGCTACAACCAGCACCTGGAGTGGGCAGAAATCAAAACTTCCATAAATGGGAGCACACTTAATATAAGAAGATAAAAGATCGTATTAACACTATCAAGCCTTTGGCTTATAACATGAGCATGTCATAGTCACATTGTGTTTTTACCTTGCAGTGTGCAGCTGCATGCTTTTCTAATGCAGAAGCTTGAGATTTGTAGATGGAGACATTTTTAGACATCACATCCTTTCTCTCCATTCCTTCTTTCCTTGGGAATCCACCAACCATGATAGCTATATTCACACCAGTGCATGCCTCAACTACGTCAGTTGTAGCAACAACGCCTGCAAAATCATAAGTTGCATTCTCAATATCATAATTGATCATATGAAAAGTACACTGTGCTAGGACAAATTCTTGTAAATTGGGGAACCATCATCATGTAGGAAAACACACACATGTACAAACCTTTGAGAAGAGGAAATGCAGCATCCACCAGCTCCATTTTCACCCCATTCAAAGACTCTGCAGCAGGTGGAATATCAAGCATGTGCAAAATCACAGGTTGATCAGGACCCAACATCACTCCTCTTGCAATCATAGGAACAAGAGCATAGCCTATTTGCCCTGCAACACCAATCAGCTTTGCTCAAAATATTGCACAATTGAACGGGAGGGGGAGTTCCTGAATGAACTAGCCAGACATAACTTAGTTTGGCCCATAATTTCAGGATATAAACAGGTTGGATTTTGGTCAGATTTGAGTAAAATCTACGTTCAAATTTAACTCCTAGATTTCTTTTGCTTATGACCAAGGTGGCACCCGACTAATTCTTAGGGCATGTGTAAGCCTCCTTACCCACCCACACCGGGTAACTCTACAGGAAGTGGCCCTTTGGGGTGGGAGTCGGAATCGAACTCCTTAGATTTCATTTCCATATGCAAATATGACTCAGATCCTGGGGTAAGCAGATAAATTGCTATTTGCATTCAAATCATGATCCGGATTTGTATTCAGATTCATATTTTCTCCAAGTACTTTATATAGAATTATTTCTGTTACATGTATATTCACTTTATTGTCATACTCATGCTACAATCATATCCACTTCATGTATCATTCACACAAACGCCATTTGGATTAACAGGTTACAGGCTATTGGATTCAGATCTGGCAACATCCACATGTGCATTAAAAAAAAAAGAGGACATTTAATTCCAATGCAAATTCAGATCCAGGGATCAAAAACTTTTAGTTCATGATGGTCTTTATTAGATTTTGGGATTTCCGAATATCTATTTACATCCTTACCAGAGTTTCAAATGAACTCCATGAAAACACTGATAAATAGAACAGAAATCCACCTCCTTGTCTTAAGAAAAACCTTGAAAAGTAACTAAAAACAAGTGCATATCATCTAGAATACACCAAGTGGTGAATGATAAACACAATATAAAACCCAGGCTTATCTTTAAATCAGACATGCATTGATCATGCAGGAAGGATTTTTTTACCATTTTTCTCATCTAATTTTTTAAACTTACAAACTAGTAATTAAGTGCCTTGTGAAATTTATACTAAAGAACAAAGAGAATACATCATTTAAAGAAGTTAGCAAGTAAATATTAAAAAAAAGGGAAGTCTCAATTACCTTCTTACAGTATTTATTTCTAGTTATATGATTCACAAATCATATTTTGAAGTAGAGGCCCCCTTTAGCTAGGATCTGACCCCTTAAGACTGTGGGGCCTTAAAATGTGGCCCAGTCTCGTTCCTATGACCTATTTGACCCGCCCATTTACTAAATTATCAGGCCGAGTGCGGATAGGACTCAGGTCAGACCCTGACCCATTGACACCCGTAGCAATTGTCTGTACCAGATACCATGAAGTACCATTTGGGATGTCTTCCCTCCTCTTTTGAATGATACTTAGCCATAATCGTTCAAAAAAAAAGTACCATTTTCTTCTTCTTTTTTCCCCACCACAAATAAACATCATTGTTGGCTACTTATATCATTTTGGAGAAGCAACAGACATGTTGGCAAAGCAGTATTCCACTCTGTGATTCCCGAACACTCCACACCCCACTTGAACTAGCACACCCCACCCTCCCGAAGAAAAAAAGAAGGTATGCTTCGTTATCCAACCTTTCTGCCAACATAAATCTGATTTTACATTGGAGGTAACTTCAAAATTTGCACCTTATTTCACATTAACAGAAAAAAGGAGGGAAAGCAACAATGATTTAGAGGAACAATTGCATATCCATTAGATCAATCCAAATAAGATAATCTTCTTAAGGATGGATCGAACTTCAGAATTTCAAATAATTTGTCAGAACATACTACAGGTGCATCTAAAAGATCCTTGCAATCTTAAGTCTTCCACCAATCAAACGATAAAATTAGAAAAATCTACTAGTGGAACTCTTATATAACATATGATGAAACTTTAAGAGGGTTAATAAAGGTATGCTCCCTAAGAAAAGAAAAATAGATTATAGTATTTAAAAGGATAGTTTATTGTTCTCCCAGGTAAACTAAGAGCAGCCATTTTCCTATTGAGACAGAGAAGTTTACAGTGAAGAACAGTGTGAATCCTATTAATTTAAACAATGCCTACAATAGGATCCTAAGGCAATTAATCTGTCAAATGATGAAGAGAATGCGTCCCACTAGATATTTCATTCCTGTATAGGATATATGTATAAAGAGGCAAAGGTGGTAAGAGTTCTAATTAGCTTATTCAAACAAAAAAAAAAACAAAAAAGGAATTCTAAATTAGAGTTGCAACACATTGGATCAGAAAATTGTTATATAATAAGCTAGAATTGTAAAGAAAAAAATTCAAGTTGAGTGCTTTTAAAAAATTAGTAGCACAGAGGAGAATAGGCAGAGTGTGCCTATAGTAGGAAGGATAAGTTGGTTGAAATAGAAATTCTTTCAAAAGAAAAGTTGGCTAAAATTTGGAAAGAACAAAAAAGACTTAAGATTCTATGTGGAGGAGTATGAGGGGGATTTTTCTACTGAGACAACCGTGACCCTTTTTGGATGTCCTTGTAGTGGAAAAATGTTGGACCAATGAGCATTCCCTTCCCCACTTTGAGGAGTGCCTGTCTCCTTGAAGGAGTAGAGAGTTTACTCATTCCCCTCTCTGATCTGGCTTAACCCTTTTCATCCCTATGTATTCCCCCCAAGCAACAACTAAGGAGGAGTAGTCTACCTACAAAGGAGTCTCCACTTTTGCATTCCACAGGGAATAACACCTTTTATTTCCACTCATCCAAACAAAGCCTTAGTGTTTGACAATGATATTGGCATTTTGGTACTTAAATGCACATATAGACAAAAGGTATGATTTTGGAGAATGCAAATAAGACAAGCTAGCAAATAGAAATTAGAGACAAGCTAGCAAGTGGACCGATCATAGAATTAAGCATTGATATTTTTTATAGAAGCAAGTAAACCTTCATTCTTTTATGGACCTAAATATTGAGCAAATAGGAAACACAGAGAAAAGAAAGTGGATTATTAGTGATGGAACTCCACTAAGTTACAAGAAAGGAAAGAACAAAAAATAGTAGATAAGAGGAAGCTTAAAGATTGGGTCAAATAGATAAGCAGATCAATTATTGCTCTTTAAGATGCTTTGGACACAAATCCTTAAAACCAAAATCAACAATAACTGAAAGAATTGAACAGTTATTTGATCAAACAAGGTCTTTTTCCCACCTTAAAACACCTCTATCTTTGAATTTATAGGAAAGAAGCCACTAAATTTTCATTACTTTAAATAATTTGAAAGGACACAAATGTCAGCTGTATTGCTTGTAAATAATTGAAAACGTTTGAAGAAAACAATTTTAAAATGTAAAATAATTAAAACAACTGATCTTTTATCTGCATTTTTGTTGATATCTAACTCCTTTTTTGAAAAAAAATAATAAAGAAGATGTTTCCAAAAGTGATGATCTTATTTCTTTAGTTGAATCATAAATATCATTTTTATATTTTTAATATTTATTTAATTTAAATTTTAAATTATTTGAAATTAAATAGGGTGTCATGTCCTATTTATTTGGGTTGCTGTCTCCTACACTCATATCCTTACATGTGCAACTTTGCTTTTGATGGGTTGGATGAACCTATCTTTGATCTCTGGTCGGAGAAGATAAGGTCTTAAGGATGTCGAAGATGATATGTTGTTGGTCTATTTAAGGGTGGAACTTGAGAATGCCAAACACAAAGGCCCCACATTTAATGGTAAATCCAAACATTGAAATTGATATTTTCTCTTTCAAAGCTTAGATCCAACCTTCTTTGTGTCTCTTCACCTATGGATTGATCACAATGGGTAAAAATATTTATGAAATAATTTTGTTTTTTATCTTAAAAAATCACAGACTAAGATGATTAAAAGGGTCCATTTTGGACAGTTAGATAGTCTCCGATGATCCATCCATCCTATATTTTTATCATTAGGTGGGACCCAGCGTCAGACATAGCCTCAGAGCACCCGGCCGAGAGGGTCTGCCATATCTCCCCCAATCGAAAATCTAATTTACACTGTTAAAATATAGATCTGCTCCAAACTCTAAAATAAGGAGATCATATAACAAAGATCTACAGAACAGAACAGGGGCTCCGTTTCAAAAAAAAAAAAAAATGATCCTCGCCATCCACTTCACACTCTGCTTCAGTTAGTGACACTGATCAGAGCACTAATTTATAGAGAGATAGATAGATAAAGGCACTTTTTCACCAATCTAACTTTTTTAACATTCTAATACCTTTGAATGTCTATATACTTAACAATGAAACGTTAATTTCATCGATCTGAAAACAGTAGACATGGAAATGCATCTGTTTCCAGCTAGACTCAAATGGAGAACGATCAATTGAGATCTCCAGCGTCCAATTTGAAGCCATCTGAGATCTCGTTGAGAACCATTAGTAGTACCCATTTTAGACCATAGACCACAGTAGACCAAACAGATGGTTCTCTAAAAAGCTACGTCTAGACAGAATCCTATAAAAAATACCATAAATATGATTTCACAGACCATAGAGATAATACTGAGACTATTTTTATGTAATCCAACAGTAGATCTAACTTAGAAAAGTTCAAATAAAGAAGAAATCCAATTCATGAGAGTGTCAAAATGGGCGTCATGAAAGGGGGGAAAAAGTTCTTAATACGATCTCATTTCAACAGATCTCAGTAGATCCACGTCCAGAGAGAGAGAGAGGAACGTTGCGAACCTGCGGCGCCGGTAACGAGAACGCGAACGGGTTCTTTGGCCATTGAAAGATCAGAGAAGAAATGATCGACAAAGAAGTGAAGAATGTGGCGACGGAAATGAGAGAGACTGAGGCAAGCCCTGCTTTGGCTACTTATTCGTCATCCACAAGCATATTCCCTTTGCTGTGTGCGTCTTTCACTCTTCTGTAGTATTTTAAACTGCCGTTCCATCCCAGCCGTCGATGTGGCCCATGTGATCATGTGGATGTGGTAGCTAGGAATGTGCAGATTGACTCCATTGACCAAAAGTTTGTTAAGCCATGGTTTACGATTTGGAGTAATGAGATATTTAATGTTTAATTTCTAAAATTTAAACAAAGTTATTTAATAAATATTTTTACTTGTTTAGAAGTGAAAAAATATATAATTTAACCGATTTAGAATTATCATTTAAATTTAAACAATCCTTTGGTAAGAGAAATGAGATGGTGGAGTTACTATGTTCAGAACTGTGTCCATTTTTTTAAAAAATTTATAAGGAGACATACAGAGACACGACCTGAATTCTGAGGTGAGCTAATTTTGAATGAATAGCCATCCTACTTTTCTTTTTAGAGTTACTTCATTTCAAAATTTTACGTGAAATTATTATTTTACTCTTCAATTTTGTATAGAGGAATTGTCTTTTTTAAAAAACTGAAAACAAAATGGTAATTTTTACACAAAACTTTAAAATGAAGTGTCTGTTAAAAGAAAAGTAGGATGTCTAAATTGTCACCCTTTTAATTTCTAAATATTTTTCTGAAGAACCAATAAACTTAGATGGATTTATGTGGTAGGCTAATTTTACCGTACACTTATTATTATTATTTTTAATTTAAATGTAAAAAATTGTAAGATACCCTGCGTAAATATCTTACTAACACTTTTTATTGTTAGTGGGTGCCTGCTGTCTAAACTTGATAATATAAATGTCATTTCCACTTGAAAGATGGATCAACAAATATTCTTAGGTTATAAGAAATTTAACACATCTTGGTTCTAGAGGTGATGGGTGGGAAAAGAGCTCACTGACTTTACTGGGTGAAGAATAATTTCTTTGTTCGAGCTAAAGGATTTTGCCCGCAGTATTGTAGAAAAAGAAACTAGTTTCTAATAGTAGATATTATTCTTAATCTTTAAATAATTTTCAAATATATTTTTTTAAATGATAACAATTTTATTCATTCAAAGATTAAGAGAAAACCTCTCAACACAGACTTCTAAAAGGAAAAAAAAACAAGAGGCTAAATAGCTCCTTACACATTAATACAAACTAAAATCAATTCTGCAGCAATACTGACTTGAGAACATACTCCAAAAAGAAAAACTGAAACAAAATCACAATGGAACATTCTAAATCAGAAATTGGCTCTTGCTTCTCATCTCAGGATATGCGTCAAGATGTGCGCCCTGTTTGATTGAAAGAGCGTTACTTATTTTCTTTTTCTTTTTTAAGTCTAAGGTATTCATGTCTCTTAGAACACTTGATTAAATCCTTCGACCATGTGAAGAGTTTTATATTCTAACGGATCATATTTGGCCATAGCTCTTGCTCACTATTAATGTTGTTCTGTAGCTTATTCATCAAAACTTTCCAATCAATTTCTAGGTGAATTATCTTCCAAGCATCAATCATGTTTAAGCTTTGCCAAGCAGTTTTTGCTTGAATCTTCCACTTCCAATCTACATTTTGAAGATAAAAGGATGTCCATGACTACTTGCAGGTCCTCTCCCACAACTATGACAAATTTTGGGTGATATGCATGAATGATATAGATAATGACTTTTTGGACTGGGAAGAGAGAGTATTCAAGTCCTTTAGGAGCCAATGGGTATTTGGGAATTTTTCAAATGTGTTTTTCTATAATGTAATAGGAGCATTTTGGCATATTGGAGACCTATGACGATGGACTTTCATTTTAAAAAATTACAAAACCTGAATTCGGGTTGTATTTGGATAAAGAGTAGAGGGGTGAAAATAAAGATAACCCTCGTTTACCTCCGTTTGATAACAAAGAGAAAACGTGAGAAAATCTCAAATTTAAACACGTGTTCAAGGAAAATTCTTATTCAAAAGAAAACCCTTCAAAATTTCTCTCTCACCCAAATGCAAGCTCTATCAAAAGAAATCAAAAGCCCTTGACCCTCCAAAAATGTACTTCGGCAATTGTTGACCTTGTCAAAAACAGTTGTACGATTGTTGACCCTTCACTTGCCATGAGCTTCTAGACATGCTGAATTGCTCATAATACATTTGATATTGTTTTGACATTTAAGCATATTTTTTTTATAACAGGGAATCCATAACCTTTTGAGCTAGAATTAAAGAATAAGAATATTTTAAAGTATTTAGCTGCTAGATTTCTAACCTACCATATACCAATTTTATTCATATCTAGAGTCTTATGCCATGTTTGGTTTTAAGATTAAGTAGGAATGGAACTATATGAGATAGATATATTGATCTTACTGTACAAATATTGTTAATGTCGGGTCCAAATTTCATCATAATTTTAATCATTGGAATCAAATGCATTGAAACATCCACCCGTATCATGATAGCAAGTCATAAAATTGCAATATAATGAGAACTATTTATACAAAATCTGATTTCTCACACGTAAATTTAAAAAAAAAATTGATAATTTAATCTCACAGACTTTATATTATATGATCTTGTGCCAAGTGCCAACTATTTGGAGAATTGCATCAGGTGGAATTGACATTTCCACTGTACCAAACCCTCCTAAGCATGAGTCTCACCACTTGGTGGTTGACTTGACTCCACTTTATTAAAGGTGTGGAAGACTATCAACAGATGGAAAGTTGTGGCCTCAAACGAGATTGCTTATGTGGATCCTGTTAGCCGAACGTGATTTCGTGACTTTCCGGTCGTCCAAACGCATTCAGCTGCGATTGCAGTAATAATTATTTTTTATTTTCCGTAAAAAATAACTCTTTTTTCCTTTAAAATAATTGCTTCCTATTTCCATTGTGAAGCCTTGAGCTTTCACACGTGGGGCAGATAGATCAGACCAGGGGTTTAAAAATCGTTATTGGCCGATCCGATATGTCGACCGAGATATCGTTATCGGTCGATACATCGGCCAATATTTTTCTCTCTCCAGTCGATATCGGCCAATATGATACGGCCGATATATCGACCGAGAAGGTGAATATCGGCCGATATGCACTCCTTCAAAATCGATACATATCGGCCGATACGACATGTATCGGCCGATATTTGTACTCTTGGACTAGACACTATAGCTACTATGTTAATTTTTGAAGTTAAAATATTAATTAATACTCAATTCACTTGCGATTTTGATTTTTACGAGTCGACACTCGTTGTCCATGTGGCCATGATGGGTAGTTTCATGGGAGTTGAGCTGGACTTGAGTCTTGGTGAAATGAAAACGTAAAAAGAAAAATATTGATTTTTACACTACAAATGTTGATAATCTTACACCATATTTTGATTTTAAAATCAGAATTTTATGAAATATAGTGTAAAATTATCAAAATTTATGACGTAAAAATGAATACCCTAAAAAAGTTAAGTGCTTAAGCCTATTGAAAGTGAAATGCATAAGGATGCGTTCGATAGTTAGAAGTAAGTTTTTATCTTTTCTTTTCTTTCCCTTTTACCATTTTTTCCTTTAATCAATTAAGCTCAAATACCACCATCTTTTTATGATTAAAGTGTTCAAGTTTTTTAGAACATCCGACTAATTCTCAAGAAATAGGTAAACTTCCTTACACACGCAAAATAACTAACACTATAGAGATTGGTCCTTTTAAATGGAGGGAGAATTGAATTCAGAATTTTCAATTTTTGAGTATCCCTCTAACATATTTGAGTTCTCCCATACCATTATGTGCCGCCCTAAGACCACCAGATGCATCTTCATATCATAATCTTTCGAAAGTTGTGAACCAGCAAAGGTGTCTTCAAGTTGGAACCTTCTGTTACAAGCTTATAATTGCAAATAATTTTTTGTGATATCTTAATTATTAAAATGAAAAGGTTTGAATTATTTTTAAAATATATTAATATAGTAAAAGAATAAGTTTTTTAGAATGGCATTATAAATTTATACTCAAGTAACCCCTAAAAACAGATTGAATCATCAGTTCTGTACCTTTTAGTTGTCTTTATTGAACTATTAAAAACATATTTTAAATTCTTAAGTTTTGATCATTTAAAATTAGTTTTAATTATTAAAAATTTATGGTTATTTAAATATAATTTCAATTTGTATGATTAAATTTTCAAGTTACAAAGCAAATTATTTTTAAAAAAATAAGAAATGGTGGCAAGTGCAAAATAAATGAACTTTAAATGGTAGGCTCGAAGCTTGACTTTAAAAGTCTCGGGCTTCAGATAGGCTCAGTCCTTTTTGATAAAACTAGGCCCGAACCCAACCTGATTCGATCAGACGGCTAAGATCGAGTGTGACAAAACCATCTCAAAATTTGTGTTTACCTACATTAAGTGTCTTTGAGAGGTTTCAATCATAAGCTGAGCCTAAATTATGAATTCAAGATTTGTTTCTTGATACAAAACTATAATCTAAAAATTTAAAAAAACTCAGGTGGCTTGATTGAATAGAATTTTGAATTAACTAAGATTATGAATTTTTCTGATTTTTTCAAATCAAGTCTAAAAATCTGGCCGAGTTATTCGATTCGATAAGATTTCGAGTTAAGTCCAACTTTCAAGTCGGCTCATATAGAATAGATACACATAGGCCAATAAAACCCTAATTAGTTGCTATTCAAAAATCGATTTTGATTTTTTTTTTTTAGTAATTATGAACCAGAATAAGCCTATTAAATAGATGATTATAATTTAATGACATAAAAAAACTAAAACAAAACCGGGATGTGATTGTAAGAGTCATTCGGACTAGAATTAATGGAACCAATGCACACGAAGAGATGCAACTTAATTAGGCCTCAGTGTTTTTTCAGGATTTTTTTATTTATTTTCATAATATAAATTCTAAATTCACCCGCCTTAGGAAGTGGGAGGTGTTAGGTTTGAGCCCCCATGGCCTCATTTGGTGTGCTCTGAGGGCAATGAGTATCACCTGTGGAGTTTTATGTTGAATTTTTCAAGATTTCTAACACGTAAATTCAAAAAAAAATAATCACCAATAATTTCATTGAACATAATGTTAATTATTAAAACAATTCCTATTACAACTCATCAAACAATAAAAAGGATCCTTTGTATAATGAATACAAGCATCTATACATAATCATACATGTCCTCAAAAACCCAACACACCGCAATACTATGGTCTATGGCCCAAACCACACAACAAACATAACACAGGAAATCGGCCCAATTTCATTTTGGGCTGAAAATTAGATTTAAACTTGTAGGATCTGATCCGTCTCTGCAAATTAGACCCGGTAAATAAATGGGCCGATGTGGCCCATGTGCAACCATTTTGCCAATCATCAAGCCCAGAAAAACTAGGCTATCAAGTACAAGAACCCCAAAAACAAATAGAAAGAGAAAGAATGGAAAGAATGAAAATATTCAGAAAAAAGAAGTAAAAATCCATGCTTATTTACTACATGGCTCCTCGAGCGAGCATTTGCTGGTATTCTTCAAGGGATCTCTCACGTTGCAGCCTCATTTCTTCATGGAAGATGGAGATGAATTTGTCGGCTCTCTCGTCGACTCCCCAAATGGGAAGTTCCCCTGCTTTGGAGGGTCCTGCCCCATCAGTCTTTGCGGCAGTTACTGCACCTTTTCCTTTCTCCTTGCCTGGATGTGATTCAATGACCTTGACAGGCACGGAAGCAGGCTCGTTAAAGAGTTCTTCCACGTATACGGCGGGAAAACTACGGTGGAGGTGGCGCTGGTTGTAGGTCGCATGAGGGGTGAATGGCAGTCGGGTTTTGTGTGGAAGGTGGAGAAGTGATCGACACTTGTGGGTGAGGAATTTGGAGAAGGTGGCGAGCCATTTTGTGGCCTTTTTGATGGCTTTGGATCGTTTGAGCTTTGGAAGATTCGTTTGGAGTGTGGAGGTGAAGCCCTTCCACGCCTTTTTAGCGGGTTGAAGCTTCTTCCTAAGGCTCAAGAAAGACATGAAATGCGAGAGAGAGAGAGAGGAGAGTTTTGTTTAGTTTGTTTTTCCTTTGGAGGTGAGAAGAAGGGAGTGGATTGGCTTTTTATTTATGTTAGAAAGTTGAAAGCAGGCTGGAGTGGTCAGGGGTGGACGCAGGAGCTGTGGAGCCTCTGTTTTTTGCCCTTAACTTTCAATGAAACTGCAATCATCTAACCCCAATGAGATCTGCAAGTTACCTAATTTGATCGAATGAGGCAGTGACAGTAACACTTATATAGTTTTCTTATCAAAAGAAACACAAGATCAATGTATCCGAACTGTCTCTTCTAATTAATTTCTGGGATATGTATAAATTTTCTAATTCGCATACATTGGATATAAAATAATGAAGAGTTATCTTTTTTGTATGGAGGGAAACTTTATCCCAAGACTTCTATCAAATAAAGATGAGTTTTGACCACCAAAATACATCATTATCCTTTATTATAAAAAAACACTAATATCACTATATTTTCACTCTAAATTCAAATCGGCATCTACAAAATTCTTTTAGAAAGCGTGTATAAACACGGACAGTGATTTTTGCACCATCATTTTCGATCATGGTGCACCTCTCTGAAAGAAAATTTCAATTTTACCCTTTTGAGAAAAAAGGCCATGGACACACTTCTTCCCCTAACCAGCCATGAGGACATTTTGTTTAACGGTATTCTTGAAGACTAACCATTATTTTTGGACTCGTCTTTCACATGGCCAGGGTTGCGGGCTGTTCGCATTGGGCTACTATCCTCTACTTTGAGGATCAGCTGCGGTTCTGTTTTGGACTGTGATTCAGTCTATCCTTTTTTGTCGGGGCTAATTTCTTATGCCCTCTTTGTCTGGCTCGGACTGTGGATTTATATTGTATATTCTATCGCGTTCCTTTTGAAAGAAATAACTAAACCTTATTAAAAAAAAATAGTAGTTCAAAAATCACTACTGATAGACACACTTTAATTCTTTAGAGATCAATTCTTAATTGTACAGAACCATTAAAGACTACATTTCATGGAAGTAATAAGAACACCGTGTTTTTATTAAAAAAGATATTGGTTTGCCTTTCTACCGTTTAATAGTAATATATGGACAGTGTCCCTTGTTATAAAAAAAAAAGGGTATATATCTTATCAATTCTCCCTTTTATAAATGATTTGGTCAGTGATTATGCTAAGTTAAATTACTAGTGTAGGTACATGCTTCCCATGAAGCAAAGGATCATTTATTGCTTTATTTTATAATTAAAGGAATTAATTAATAAAAATATCTATTTAAAGATCTGATTGTATATTAATCTATTAAACTTTTCTTAATACCAATGTAAAAACGATGATATATTGAATTGATAATCTATCTATAAAAAAAACTACGTTAAGAAAATTTAACTGATTTACAAAATTGAGAAGGAGTGACATAACTCCAAAAATAAATTTTCAAGGTTTTATAAAAATAATCTCAAACAGCCTTTAAGTAATGCAACAACATAACTCTCACCTTTCTTTTATTTATTAAGAATATTAAAAAATATAAGGTATAATCTTATAAATGACACTAATTAAAGAAATTGTGTCCTTCAAGTTAACTAAATTGATTCATGAGATCATTTTCCTTTCTTAGTATTTTTAAGCTTCAGACCAATGGTACAGATATTGGCCGATACATTTCGTATTAGTCGATATATATCGGTTTTTAACTGGCATTTAATATCATCTGATATGTATTGTATCCGTTGTACAATCTATTTCTCAGTCGATATATCGGCGATATATATCAGTTCGATATCGGCCAGAATGATTTATATTGATATTTAAAAAAAAAAAAAAAATCAAAACAGTGATGAGTCCGGATCAAAATATCGGCCAATATTTACTTTTTCAATTTTTTTTAAAAAACAGTTCCTTTTTTTTAATATTTTTAATTCAGAAAAAAATAAAATAATATCGATATTAAAAAAAAAAAAAAAAGCAGAGGCTCCACGCTGCTGCGTTACATGCTGTCTACTGCTCGAGGGGTATACATGTAATTTCATCTAAAGTCGGGGATCTTTAGTAGTTTAAGACTTTAAGCCTTTCGGCAGCCATGGGGACCACCACGCCCACCGTTTAGGAAAAGTACCTCAAAAAGAAGATTTTGATGATTCGCGAGACTTGCAAGTCTTTCAGAAATACAATTTCTTTAGTTCTTTTTCTTGTGATCGTCAATTTTTTTTTTGTTTTTAATTTACGGAAACTGGGATAGTTACGAGGGAACTTACTCATCCTAGGACAAATAAAGGTTAGACGATGAGAGTTTGAACCCACGATCTCTCATTAAATGGTGGTATTTAATATTTCTTTATTTATCAAAATTAGTGTGTCAATACCTTTGAGTTTTATAAAAATCTGACATGCATTGAGTAAATAATGCTGAGTTGGGTGTTTTTTTCTCAGTCAAAGTAAATTAGACATGCTAAAAATTGATATTGGCAAAATAATAATGTTTCTTCTTTCTTTTTAAATAATTCATAGCCCAAAAGACTCATATAATATAATTTGATATTGGCAAAATAATAATGTTTCTTCTTTCTTTTCAAATAGTTCATAGCCCAAAAGACTCATATAATATAATAGATCCAATAAAATGAAATTGAGAACTCAATAAACAGGACATGTGACAGCTCAATTGAAAGGAAGAAAGATTCAAAAATTGAGATGTATAAATTTTTTTTTTTTACGAGGTGAATTTTTAGGGTATGTGCAAGCTTTTTTATCTAAATACACTGGATAATTTTACATGGAGTTGCCTTTTAGAGTAGAGCAAGAATGAAACTCTCACTTTAGGAGACGCATGATTTGATGCATGATTTGATGAACTAAGTTTTAAGAGTAGATATATTTCTTTATTTTAACTATCTATATATTAATAGAACATGTTTCAGTGACTTTCTCATTTATGATTTTATTTTTATATTGACAAGAAAAAATTAAAAAATTATACAAAGCTGAAAAAAAATAAAAAGATATTTTAAGATTGCATTTAGTGAGCTGAAAGCATTTGTTCTAGTTTTATCATATTATTGTTTAAAAACAGAAAATAAATCCATACAAAAAGAGTAAATAATAGAAAAAAATTATAATTAAATTTGGAGAATTTGAAGGACTTTGCCCATACTTTTTTTATCTGAAAATAAAAAAAATTGTGCAAAAATTTGTGAATTCAAGAATGAACCATCTACTAACAATTTTTTAGAGACAAAACTCTCCGTTAAGCATCCTATTGATCATTAATTCATTAAATGATTGACTCTTTTATAATTTAAATATAACTATGTTTGGTATCATATTATTATAGTTTTTTTAAATAT
Organism: Chimonanthus salicifolius; assembly: GCA_013350335.1. Lineage (NCBI taxonomy): Eukaryota > Viridiplantae > Streptophyta > Magnoliopsida > Laurales > Calycanthaceae > Chimonanthus > Chimonanthus salicifolius. The sequence continues at coordinate 38,725,051 of CM023532.1, read as the reverse complement.
ATTTTTAAATAAACTCTATAAAATTAAGTTGGGGCAACAAATACAATTATAATTTATAATAGTGGCACTTGAGTCATTTTAAATTTTGATTTTATGGGGTAAATTTTTTGCATTTTGGAGTCAATGGCAAGTCGACGTCGATCATTTTTGTTAAAGGAAAAATGAAGAAATGGAGAGATAATTTCAACTTTTTTTATGATGGAAAGGAGGCCATGAATCTTGCCGCCTCTTCTTTTTCCCCTTTCACTACGTTTTTGGAGCTTGGTGGGCAAGTTACTCTGCTTCCAAACAAGTCGTCAAACATTCAAAAATAAGAAAATGATTGCTTAACGGTCACGAAAAGGAAGGATATGCTCTGCTTTCTTCTCTAATTTTATAGAATTCAGATGTTCTTTATAACATGTACCAACGCTAGTTATAAACTTTATATTACCTTTACACCTAAGTTTCAAATCAAAGTTTAAACACTTAAACCTGGACCAATTTACTCACATGACACCATTACGCCAAGCACCTCTCTTTCTCTCTCCCTTTTCAACCAAATGCATAGTTAAGTTGGTCTAAATTTATAAGATTAAATTGGAAGTTTTAGATTCAGTTTCTTCTGAACTTATTTGATGTATAAGATTTACATGTGATTTCATATATTCGTGAGATTGATCGCACCTCTAATATAGAGGTGGGGATACTCAAATTATTAAAAAAAAGCAGAAAAAGAAAGTGAGCGACACTGAAAGAGGACCCTGCACCATTCCACTCATGGTCACATATAATGAGTCTGATTAAGTCATATGTAATGAGTCTATGCAATCTTTGGGGTAAGCATTCTCAATCATAGCCACAAATTCCACCATGTTAAAAAGTTTATTGTATTGAAATTTAGTTTTAGATAACTATTTATAATAATTATTAATATTTAATATTACTAAATAAGTACCTTCTCTCATTATTATTTATCATGTTGTCATGGGAAACAAGCACATTCAATATCTTTTAATTTTAAGCTTTTTTCATTAATAGATTATTTTATTTAACTGAATTTAGTAAGTTAGAAGGATTTATCACATTCTTGTCACATCCTATCTAAAAAATAAGAAATTCATGCAAAATATTGACTAATATAGAATAATGATTTTAGGACTGAATTTAGTGAGTTAGGAAGAATTTGATCCACCATATATTATATTAGATACTGAATGATTGAAAAAATTGTGCATGAAATTGTCTTAAAAATAGAAAAGGGATTTTGGAATTCATGGTTTTTCTTTATAGGGCTCCTCAATAATTAAGCCAAGCCTCTCACATCCACCTACCTTTCACACATGGGTGAATTTTTAAAAAAAAATTACAATTATCTAAGCCCTATATTGGACTTTGTGACACAGTAAACTATAGAAATCAATTCATCTAGTGTTTAAAATTTTAAATCCAAACGCGACTTAAGTCTAAAGATTATCAATTATTGACGTATAATTGAAACGTGTTGTTGAAGTGCAGTTAGGGTGATGCACCAGTAGAACCATCTAAAGGAGGAGGGATGAGTGTGCGAGTGGGAACGAGAGAGGGAGATCAATTCAAGCTCAAGAGGAGTGTTTTTGCAGGAGACTTGGCGTTGGCGGGCAACACGCACGACTAGAGAGGGACTGTAGCTTCTTTCAAGGAGCGCACTCGATCTCAAGTGATTGCTACAATGGAAAAGGAGGGTCTTTCAGTTTCACAGTGCAGCCTGATTGGTGACAGACGTTTTTTGGCCACCCTAGCTAATGAGTCGGAGGTGAGGAAGTGCTTGAAGATGGAGTCGAATCATATCAGAATCGTCGGAAACTGGTGTCCCGATATGTTCAGTCACACGAGAGTTGTCTGGGTTAGGTGCTTTGGCTATCCATTGGAAGGGTGGACAGAAAACACTATCCACCTTTTGGGCAAAGTGCTATACGTTTTTGGAGATCCATTGGCGGAATTGCAACAAAGAGGACTGCTCGCTTCTTCACCTGTTGCTGGAAATTGGGATTCACGATATCTAGCCGCAGAAGGTTACGGTCAGTATCAATGGTAAATCCTTCCCAGTGCAGTTGAAGGAGGTGGTTTCTCGGGTCGATTGGTCAGGATCTTCATCGGAGAGTTTAGCTGCGGCATCCTGGGCTGTTTTGGGGCCATTCCTGGAATCTTATCAGAGTTTTCCACGTGGCCACCATGTAGAGAAAATTATTGTAGAGGCGACTGATGAGTCAGTCGAGGAATCAACCAATGAGGGAGGTGATAGATGCAAAGGGGGTGGCGCACTCAGTAATTTAGCTTCTTTCGTTCGATGCGATGAGGGGATTCAAAACAACGTCTTTAATTGGGTAAGTGGATCAACTCTTAAGTCAGCTAATTTCGGCCAGGCTTTTGTTCTCGGGTATGGACCTCGAGCCGATCTGGGCCAGTTACCATTTCCTCTGGGTTCGGGTCTTCCGGGTTGGGCTGCACTAAATGAACCCACAGGTACCTTTATGAGTTCGGGCAATAACTTAAGGGGTCTTCAAATCTCTCGGGCCCCCTTTATTTGTGCCCCTCTCTGCGCAAGCTTTAGGTCTGATTGGTGGGGTGCTTAGGGATCACTTATGTTCTATAAATCTCATTTTTTCAGCATTTGTGGGATTCTTACAATCAAATGAGGCAGAACTTCTTAGTATTAGGATGACCTTAACCTTAGGATCGGGTTTAGGGTGAATTAAATTAGTAATTGAGAGTGATTCTTCTAATGCTTTTAAATGGGTAGCGAGGTGAAATGTCTCCTTTGGAGCCTTATCACCTTGATGAGGGAAATTAAAGCGTTGACTGCGAGCATGGAGGTGTCTTTCTTTCTCAACAATCGTTCTTCCAATGGAGTGGTTGACTTCTTCTCTAAAAATGGTGTTGATGACGCTATTCGAGAATCTTTTCATTTATGCGGAGGATAGAGGCCTTGTTGGGTTGTTTCTTGCAATTTTGATGATGTTCTTTGTTTTTTCTTTCCTAGGGGGCCTATATGTCTCAGACTCCTTTTGTTTTTGTTTTTTTTTAATTCCTTTTTCTATTAATGAAATTTTCTTCACCACTCAAAATAAATTGAAATTTAAATGAACATTCAGCCATAAATTAATTCCTTTAAGTATAAAATAAAATTTAATAAATAATTATATAAAATGTAAAAACCCGTTGTAGTTCTAGTGTGGTACTGCTTAAATTAGAAATTTCTACATATTTGTTCTATAAAAACGGTAAGTTGTTTGTAAGCGGTGGAGTTCTCATTCTAGTATTTGTCCTACTTGCCTTAGTTTTCTATTCTCTTCCCCAAGATTAGAAGACTTTTTTTTAACCTTTTCGGTAATCTTGACACTGTTCACCGTCTCTATACGTAATGCGTTAAAAGTAGAGATTTACATGATCAACCAAATATCGAACTTATAAAATCTTTTTGTTGTTTTAATAGGTGGAAATCCGTCAACTTTACTTTGTGGTGATCACAAATATTTTAAAAGCTACAATGTTATTGTATAAGTTTTTTTAAGTTTAGAAACTAAGGCTATATTTAGTAGAGAAGAAAGCTTGGAAAATTTTCTAAAAAAGAATTAAAAAATTGAGCTTTTGAAGGTTATCACCTCAAAATTTTATAGAAAATTCTTCTAGACTGAAATTAATAACTCTTGCCCACCTCATAAAAACACTATTTAATATTTATTTAACAACACTTTTTTATAATCAAGGTGTCCAAATCTTTTAAAGTATGAATAATCTTTAGAACATATGTAAGTTTCCCTATATGTATACATCGAGTAACTTTATAAAAAAAGACTCTTTAAAGTGGAGTAGGAATCAAACTCAAAACTCTCACTTTGACCATTACTTCAACCACTTTAAATTTATTTAACAACTCATATAAAAGAATTAATTTTTTTCTCATCACCACTATCATTCTCATATTTCTCTCTCCCTTTCTGACCAAATACATAGTTGAGTTGGTCTAAACATATAAGTTTAAATTGGAAGTTTTGGATTCGATTCATTTTTGACTTATTTGATGTGCAAGATTTACATGTGATTTCATGTGAAAGGGCCCTGACTTGGAAAAACCAAGAGGCCATCCAAAAGAGAGCTGTAACGGTGAAACTGGTTGTGTCAGTCGAGCTGACACCAAGCAGTGGGAATGGCGTGTGTGGGTGTTGTGAATGTCCCACACAGAAAATGCAGTGGTTTGGGAGGGGGTTCATAAGTGGCAGCGCCCCTCCCATCACCAATACGTGTTTTGGGCCTACAAGTTGGGTCAGGCCCAATGCAAAGTTGTAAGGGCCTCATGTTGTCCCAAAGCGGACAATATCTTGTTGAGCCAAACCCTAAGCCCGGATTTTTGGGCGGGCCATTATAAATGCTATCAGAGTCGAGTTCAACACTCTGACTGTGTGGGCCTTCCACTGGATTCATTAGATTGAGCTGATGGCGGCTTTGGGCTTAAGGGGGTGGATTGAAAGGGCGCTGACCTGGAAAAGGCCAGAAGCTGAGCCCAAAAGAGGGTTGAAATGGTGAAACCAATGTTATCAGAACCGAATTGTCTAATGAACCGTCTTCGAGACATTTTAGGTTCAACTGCGGTCAAAGTCGGTCAAGTAATATTAATATAAATATTACAAATAACATTGTAATATACAAAAACGGTGAAAGATATAGAACATAAATGGTAAAAAACCTTTTATATTTTAAATATATCTATTTTTTAATATTAATTTTTGATATTTTGAAGGAGAATTTTTTTAAAATAAAAAAAAAATAAAAAAAAATTCTTTAGCTCATTAAAGTTTTACTGTCTCGAATGATGTTTAAAATAATGTATAATCCATCAATGCAGCAGGGTATACACTAGCACTTCATCAATTCTATCCATCAGTTGGAAACTCAATGAAGATGAGATACCAATTTAAATAGAGAAAAAAATTAACCAATATTTAAAATGTTATGTAAAAAATTTTAGTCTTAGAGAACTAATATGTAAATAATGTGATATGTCTGATTCTTACTTAAACTATTGAAGAATCCTAAATAGATCAATATATTGGACCATACTGAAGTTCCGATTTTTTATTTTTGTAATTAGAAAAATTAGAAAACCATAGGCCTTTTTTGAATTATTTTTTTTCTTAATTGGTAGTCGTCAACAGGAAAGGAAAAAAAAACAAAAACGATCGCGGTGGGACTCGAACCCACAATCTCCCGCTCCGGAGGCGAGCGCCTTATCCATTAGGCCACGCGACCTGAGTGTTGTAGAAGCGATCAGTTAATGTATAACACTTTAAGAAAACACCACATCATACGATCTAGCATTGGTACGTGTCAATCGTGCTTTCATGGTTGAAGGACGGTAGGCATTTATTCCTAACAAATCTAAATAGAAAATTCAAAATATTAATATTAAAATTTTAAATTCTAATAAATTTTATTGATATTGATTCGTAGTTTTACAGGCGGCAGCCACACTCTCTACGAATATCATTCAAATAAAAATAAAAATGAATAAGACTAGGTGGTGTCACTTTTAAATCCAAAGACCTGATTTTGATTGTTAATCTAGACATCAAACAAATAAACAGTTAAAAACATAAATTCCAATGTAAAATTAAAAAAAAAAAAACAAAAAATGGGGAGGCGATGGTCTGCTGTCTCAAGTCTCTTCTCTTCTTTTTCTCTTACAAAATACAGTAAAAAAATTGAGAAGTTAAACTCTCCTTGCCCTCACCCAGGTACAGGTAATGGTGCTCAAAACAAATTACAGAATAACCTTTGTGGTTAATTACAAGAATGCCTATCAGATGATGAATAACAAAATTACCTCATATGACTCATATTAAGCTAGCTGCCTCACCAGCATATCAATCGGTATCACCAAGGACTTATGGGTTCGTCGGTCGGTTGTACATATAAGAGTTACATATAATTTTTGAGGGTTAGTTTGGCGGTTAAAAATCTCAACAAGTTGTGGAAAGTTCTGAATTAAGTCTCATTCTCAACATATAAAAGTCACTTTCTCTAATTTTGTCAGATATATATGGATATAGTCTAAGAGACCTAGATACCTTCGAATCTAAAAAAAAATGACTTATTTCGAGGGCGATGGAGCATTGTGGAATTGAAACTTGTATTTCATTTTTATGATTTGTACTTTAATTTAGTCAAGTTGATGAAGTGATTGAAAAAACTGATAATAATTTAGATTATCGATTTTTTTAATAATTTAATTTAGATAATGAAATAAACTTAAATGTCAAATGAGACTTTGAAAGAGGTTGTCTCTCTCTATATATTATCGGTTGAGAGTTGAGACAATTCGTGCGCTACGCGGTTTGATCACGGCCATTCAATTTCAATTTCAATCTCTTTTGATTCAGAGAAGGTGGACCTCAAAAGCCTCAAGCAACGTTCCTCTGAGAGAGCCACTGCTTGAAGCTATGGCTTCTTGTTGTTCTCTACTTCCTTCCTTTCTCTGCAACAATGGCAGGAATTCTCGCCTCAAATTCAGGTGCCCAAAAGCTTTTAATGCCAAGAAGCGTTCTTTCGTGACGCCCATAAGAGCCAAGCAGGAAGATGACTCGCTTCAATACAGGAAGCTTGGGGATTCCGATCTTAATATAAGCGAAATAACGCTGGGAACTGTACGTATCTTCGTCATGTAATATGCTTCATCGTGATTGTTTTCCTACTAATCACTGAAAGTTGCAATTTTGAGTGATGGATTTGGAAAAAAATATGTAATATATATACATTTGAAGATAATGATAGAAAATATGTTTTTTTCAAGTGATGGGCACCTGTATTTGTTTATAAAAGGGGGCACCCACTTCGTCTTCTCACCACTCAGAGGCCTTTGAATGGTGAGAAATGAAAGTGGCAAATTATAGAGGCATTGAACTTATCAGCCCTAATGTGAAACTTCAGGGAAAGAAGAAGAAGAAGAGCAACAACTAAGATGAGAATCAGGTATTTCTTCAAAAATAAAAAATAAAAGAAGAAGAAGAAGAAGACGGAGTATTGAGGAAGCTTGGAGAAAAAAGGTTAAATTTACACATTTAATTTTTTATATTTGTTGCTTAAAAACTGCTTATGATATGGTGTAAGAAGGTGTGTGGAGAGATGATAGAGTTCTCAGTTTTGAGTGAGAATTTACCAAATCCTTACTTATCCACTGTAGTTATGGATACATAAAAAAAATCCAATATGAGGTTGCATTATGTATGTTGTTTGCAAATGATTTCCTAATTAGTGTGGTGAGAAATCAACTAAGCAGTATGTTGCAACTGTAGAGGAAAGCCTTTTAGACAAATGGTTATGAAATTAGCAAAATAAAAGCATAATATATGAAATTTAGTTTTAGCAGATATGAGAGTAAAGAGGATGAATCAGTTGAAATTGAAAATGAGATTAGTATCACATTTTGATAAATTTAGGTACTTGGCTGTGATTGGGGAACCAAATCGAGGACATAATTTGGATATAACCAGCATGATAGCACATGGTGGGCCAAGTGTAGGCAAGCAAGTGGAGTTTGCATGATGGAATTTCATGTTGATGAAAGAGGCAATTTTAGGACAGTAATTAGAGTCATAATGCTATATAGAGCTGAATGTTAGTGATAAGGAAAAGACAAGTATATACTGGGATGGTAATAGAGCTGTATATGTTAAGATAGATGTGTGGAGTGGAATAAAAATTGAATTAAAATGAGTGTATTAGAAGAATCTTAAAGGTAGCAGTCCCAATAGATGAAAAATAAAGGAATATCATTTAAGATGATTTAAGCACATATATATAAGACCAAAATTAGTTCCGACAAAGGGTTGGTAATCGGAAAGGGAGAGGCCTTTAAAACTTGGATTGATTAGTAAGAAAGGACGCAATAGATTCTGGATTGATATAATATGATTTTTGATAGTATAGAGTGGAAGTGAGGAGCTTAGAAAGCTAACCAGATGGTCTGGAAAAATGCTATGATGATGTAATCCTTTGAATAATGATATAAAATGTCTGTTTTTCAATGATGAGTAGTTTTCAAGTGGCAAATAACTGCTGAAAGGATGTTTCCTTTCCATGAAATATTTTTTTTTGGGGCTTGGGGGGCATTTATTGTACTGTGTATTCTTTTTTTTTAATGCATCTTTTCTTTTAATTTCAATATCCATTTGCTATAAGAAGTTTTTTTTTGAAATTTGGACTAGCTGTTCTGAGAAGGATGATGAATTTGTTATTCTGTAGTAATCAGTCTTTGGGTATTTTTAGCAATTTTGCTTTGGATAATAATGTAATTTTTGTACTTTTCAGATGACATTTGGGGAACAAAACACAGAGAAAGAGGCACATCAAATTCTTAGTTATGCATTTGATCGTGGCATTAATATTTTAGATACCGCAGAGGCTGTAAGTTCTTTCCTTCAGTTTAAGCACTTGGTGTTTCACACTTTTTGTCCAGTGACAAATTGCTTGTACTTGTTGAATTTCTGAACGTGAAATTGCAACAAGGTGTCAGTTATCTTATAAATGCCTATTTGGGATTAACATTATAACATCAGAAGTCACCTGTCCATACTCAGTGAGTCAATTCAAGGACAGTTTGATCTGTCAAGGAGTATCAGAAACCAAAAATTGTGATTTTGTTATCTTTGTTTTACATTTTAAATTCTGCACAGATTTTATAGAAGAATAGCATGCGTATGAGTCAGTTGTGAACTAAAATGGCAGGAAGCCCCTCACCTTAGTTCAGTTCAGAATTCCTTATCTTCATTCTTGTTATTCCAAATAAATGTGCAATTCTTCCTTCCCACGTGAAGCCTCTTAAATCTTAATATGCTTGGCATGACCTGCCCATTGCTTTATCTGATATGAAACTGGAACCTTTTAAAGTTTCAACTTTCTTCCACATTTAAATATCACAATAATTCAATCCAGACCTTTTTCCCTAATGATATATATTTTTCTTAATTCTTTTCAGTTTATTATTTTCTTCAATGCAATCTTTTTAACATTCACCCTCCATGTTCCATATTGTCTTTGGCAGTACCCAATTCCAATGAGGAAGGAGACACAAGGAAGAACAGATCTTTATATTGCTAGTTGGCTGAAGTCTATTCCGCGTGATAAGGTATATGGTGAATGCCTTTTTTTTTTTTATATATATATATATATCTCCTTCTATCTTGTAGTTTTAACTTCTTGTCTTGTCATCCACATTACATAGGTAAGCCAGTTTCCTATGTCAGTGTTTTCATCCAGTCCCTTCTTTAAGGAAAATATAATTGACACTGGATTTGATACATTTTTTAGCATGACCAAGTCAACTAGCACAACGTATAAAGTTGCATATGGATATACCTTAGAATGGTATCAGTCATTGTCCCTCATACTGTGCATGGGACAGTTTATTGAACGTGTTTTCAGGTTTCCGGAAACAGAGCCGGAGTGCAAATTGTGGGTGGTTTCAAGGATTCTGCTTGAAATGACCAAATTTTAGTTATGATTTGGGAATTTGGAGGCAATAGTTTTATCCATTTTTAGCACATAATTATCCATCAGATTTTAAGTATTCCATGATTCTGAATATTCTTAGTTTCACAGGATCTATTTTGTGAGAGCAAATCAAAGCATGAAAGATCCATTTTGAAATGATAATGAAATCATGAGAGAGTAGTTTGAAATGGGTGCTATTACATAATTCTAAATATTCTTAGTTGCACAGGATCTATTTTGTAAGAGAGAATCAAAGCATGGAAGCTCCAGTTGACTTCATTTTCAAGTGACCATGAAAGCATCTTTCATTGTTTTGGTCATTGAATTACTGCATATGTTACATGCCAGGTGATTTTGGCAACTAAGGTTTGTGGTTACTCAGAGCGCTCTGCTTACCTCCGGGATAATGCAAAGGTTTTGAGGGTTGATGCCGCTAACATTAAGGAAAGTGTAGAAAAAAGCCTTAAGCGACTGTCCACTGATTACATTGATTTACTGCAAATACACTGGTCAGTCTTATGTCAACTCTACCAATCTTATAAAACATCAATGTTGGATAAACTCTCTTTTAAGAAAGCTTTCCTTCTTATTGAGTTTGGAATACTGAGCAACTATAGTTAATTCATTTCTCATTCTTTGAATTTACCATTATGTGTTTTTTTTTTATTGTTAATGCAATCTGCATCACATTTCATCTTTTGTTTTGTATCTGAGTTTGTTCTTTTGTTTCATGCTATATTGCTTTTCTATTTCTGGTCTCATTAATCACATGATCAACTTATATGTTTCCAAAATCTTAGAGATATTTACCTTTAAAAAAAAGAGTGATTTCACATTTCAGGTACAAATAAGATGTGGCTTTGATAAGAAAATGGCTTCAATGATGATGATGATGTGCACAATGTAATTGGGCATGTTGTTAAAGCCACTCATCAGCCGACCATGGCACTTGTTCACTAATGTTTCTTGGTTCAAATGTTAATAAAGAAAAAAGTTTGACTCTCTCTCTCTCTCTCACTCAATATGAAAGCTGCTGGTTCATTTCTAGGTTTATAGAATGAGCATACTGATAGATGATGAAATCTGTAGGTTTAGAGTGTTTTTCTTGTTGTATTAAATATTCACCCTCTTCACAAGTCTGCTTTATTTGTCAAATTAGGAAAATAATGGTGCATCATGTGTTGTCCCTTCAATCACACTTCTTGGTTTTCCCTTCTCTATCCTTATTCCCACCTGACAGATTCTTATCCTTATTTATACATTTTAATGTAGGGAAAGGCCATGGTGTTGAGCACAAGTACTTTTAATTTTGTAAGTGATTCGATTTTGTTCACATCGCAAGCATGTGTGACATCTAACTGAATATCCTGTAAATCCTACACTAGATGTGCAATGCTGAAAAACCACAGTGCTCACCAATTTCTTAATTGGCCTGACGGTTTGGAATTGAGAGAGAGGAGAGAGATTCATTGTTTCAAGATGTTTTGAGAAAAATAAATGGATGGCTATTTAAGTTCTTTTGGCCATTGCCTAATTACAGTGACTTTGAGTACACTAATATTAGGTGGATGCTTAGATTTGTCATCATTGTTAAAGTCATTTATCTCATTGGAGTTTTTTTTTTTTTTATCTTTTTAACTGGTTGCTAGTGCTATCTATATGAATGAAACAACGCACTTCAGAACAGAAAATCGGCCTAGTAATGTAAACCCCCAAGTAAAACTCTGAAAGAGACAGTGGAACAAAGGAAATAAAGGACAGAAGCAATCAGATTTCTGATAGATCAAAGCACTCCCACCACCCTTGATCAAATCCAAGATAGATAAAGCTATGAAATTTTTGCTGGAGCACACCCAAGGAAACTGGTCTATGTTTTGCCTTTTCAGCAACACCCATGGGATTGGTCACTTGTTTCTTAAAGCTTGTCCCATCTATCTGAAGTTGACACACATTCATAAAATTTCTTTGTGCAGTCTTCTTCTTCTTCAGATGTGATGGACACTAGAATCTTGGATACAATTTAGTATATTTCAAATTTCGAATCTTGGATACAATTTAGTATATTTCAAATTTCTTCTTCTTCTTAACAAGATCAGATGTGCTTTTACCAGTAGTTGGAGTTTAGGAATAGATCCGTGAATTTCCCAATTGCAAATGCTGCAACTGGGGTGGGGATTTTAAATATTTACAAAGTCAATTGTCCAATACTCCGATGGTATGTTGTTTGGTACACATAATGTTGACAGCCAAATATGCACATGACACATGACTTAGTCTTGTGATTGGACAGCTTTTATTGTAATGATGATTGAACCAATTATATGGTATTTGATTAGACTGTCTATTCTTCTAATTGATTGGATGGTTAAAACATCTAACGATATGTTCCTTAAATGTTGCATGTGAATGAATTTGGGGTTCATATTATTGGATCTCTACTACCATCATATATGGTGACTTTCAATGACATGGCCAAGAGACGAGACTCAGTGATGGCCTTAATTGTTGATCACACCACTTCTGTTGTGAGCGATATAGGCCATCCAGTTACCTTCCATGATGGCCTTAATTGTTGATCACATCACTTCTGTTGTGAGCGATATAGGCCATCCAGTTACCTCCCATGTATGTACCCTAAGCATTGTAAGGTTCTTTTCCTTGTAATTTTAAGCTAAAAGGTTACAATAAATTCCTTTTCGTAAGGTATATATTTATGTTCAAATCTTTCAAGCCATAGCTTTTCATGTTGCTTGGTATTTGAGCCTCATTTCAGCTTTCCAACTTTTCTTCTTCTTCCTCTTATGTTTTGTTTTCAATTCTCTCGTACCAGTAAGAGTTTTGAAAGTTCACCACATTTTGTTATAAAAACCCATAGACAAAGCAAAGAAAAAAAAAAAAAAACTGATTTATGGTGGTTGCCTGGAAGCATGGGAATTGGAACAATTTTTTTTTTAAACATTAACTGCTAAATTCCATTAAAATAAGAGAAGTACAAAGGAGGGAATTAGTATAGGAGGAATATACTCAAGTCGACAAAGAACAATAATAAAAATAAGAACCAAAATAAAGCAAGAGAAAGAAGATACAGTAAGTAAAAGTACAAGAAGTACCACCCCCACAACAAAACCTCCAACTCCCAAGGTTGGCAATAGGAAAAAATTCCACAGCCGGTGTTTGTAGATTAACACCTGCTTTTGCCAAGAAATTTGCAATGCAATTTGCTAAGCGAGGTGTATGAGTGAAGGTGATGTTACTCATATTGCACAAGTTCCAAATGCCCCTAGCAATACAAACCAACCTCCACGGGGGGGATTTCCTATTACTAGCCCATGAGATAGCATTAGATGAGTTACTTTCAATAATGAGATTACCACCCCTAAAACTTGACCAGATCTGAAGTGCTCTTCTAATAGCTCTCAGTTCAGCCTCATTTGACTCCATTAACCCTACTGATTTGGAAAAGGCTGCCAACATTCTGCCCCTATCGTCATGTAGCAGAATGCTACATATGAATAATTGGAACAGAACTTAGAATGCTACTTATGAATAATAAACTTGAGCATGGTCCCCGCCATTCTATTATTATCTTTTGTCACGATTCATAATTCCTTACATTTTTATATCTCAAAAAGTTATATATTTTTTTCCAGGCCAGATCGTTATGTGCCATTGTTTGGTGAATTTTTCTATGATCCTGCGAAGTGGAGACCCAGTGTGCCATTTGCTGAGCAACTCAAGGCTTTAAAGGAACTCCTTGATGAAGGAAAGGTAGCATTGGTTGAGAGCACAGATCTGTGAATCATTCAATTTGTTGGATAGTGACAAGCAAAAAGCAACCGTTGGTCATGAAACTTCAAGAATGAAGGATGATTATTATCATCGCATTTCAATCTTGAAAGTTTCATGTATAAAAATTGAAGAAATTTCAGAACATCTCCAGGTCCGATCTTTTCTGCACCTGGAAGGAGTGCATTGGCTTAGCCTAGTTGAGTTTCCTTGGCTTTTATTTGGCCTGCTTAGGGGGCCTTTGTTTGCCTCTGTAGGCTGTGTGGGCTTCTAGTATTTGTGGCTTTGTTGGTTATTAGGGGTCTTTTCTCCCCCTTCTCCTGTGTTCTCTCCTCAAAATATAATAATAACAACTATTTCAAAAAATAATAATAACAACAACAAATTGAAGCATGAAAAAAAAGTGTTAATTTCGGTTGCCATTTGTGCATGATGTCATTATGATTCTGTTGGTCAGCTGACTTTGAAATAATTTCATACGGTTATACTAGCCATGTTATTCAAGTGTTGATTTCAGGTACGCTGCATTGGCATTTCAAATGAAACTTCATATGGAGTGATGGAGTTTGTTCATGCTGCCAGCGTTGGAGGATTACCAAAGATTATCAGCATCCAAAACAGCTACAGTCTGCTAGTTAGGTGTAAATTTGAAGGTAGATCTGGGTCCTTAATCTTTTCTGAACATCATTTTATGAAAAGAGACTCACAGAGTTTTTTGCTGCTGCATCTTGAATTAGTTTTCATATTTTCTAGGGGTACCAACAAGGTAAATCCAGGCCAGCAATCATGGCCTGTTTATTTATAGGGTGAAATTCAGATCAGTGTCCAAATGTGGGCCTGTATACCATATACCCCAAAACGCAAAGATGATGGACCTACATTTTGTATGAGTTGGACCTCGTAGCAAGATGTCAAACTTGAACAATGAATTGCTCTAATTATCCATTCTGGCTTGAAAACCAGGCCCTTTAGGATCCATGCCTGACCCATGGAAGATTAGGCTTGGTTTAATTGGCCAACCTGGTGGCTTGGCAACATTAGACTTGGTAAACATTAATAATCATCCAGATAAGTTACCATTGTTTTCATCTTTCGACATATTTCTAGTACTTTTCTAGAGGGTGGTGACAAATGATCTATAAAAATCAAGACAAGCCTGTTATATCATTCAAAAGAAGAAGAAGAAGACAAGTATGTTATAACTTGGGACAAATTTAGAACAGTGATTGGTCTCTGCTTAGTTTGGCATATGAAGCTTGTGCACTCTGATTAGCCAATGTTTTTTAGTACTTTTGACATGTACTGTTGCCAAATTTATTTTCCAAAAAAGCAATATAAAGGCTATGAAATTTAACAGGTTCACGTCTTGCTGTAGTCATTCCAATTTTGTTGCAATTGTTTTTTTTTTTCCTCAATCAAAATTTCAAACAGTGCTGGCACTGAGAGTCCTATCTATTCTTTGGATCCAAGCACTACTCTCTATTTCGTTTTGGATATATGATCAGTCTGCTATTTTTCTTTTGCTATTGCATTTTGAGTTTTTAGCTTCAGTAACTGAAAACTAGTTTGGTCTTTACAGTTGATCTTGTTGAAGTATGCCACCCAAACAACTGCAACATAGGCTTACTTGCCTATTCCCCACTGGGTGGTGGAGCCCTCACTGGAAAATATATAGATATTAATTCGGAAGCTGCAAAGAAAGGACGGCTAAACCTTTTTCCAGGATACATGGAAAGATACAACAGATCTGTTGCTAAGGTATGCCTTGTACTCTCTTTCCAATCTTAGATATAGGTTTTGTTTGCGTGTTCAAGTTGAGCAGGGTACTTACATGGAAAGTGTACTCTTTTTTTAATCATTTTAGAGTTTAAATTTCATCTAGGGTGCATGTAGAGGGCACCATCTTACCCACTTGTCAATATAGCAATATAGAAGGGTTCAACCCCAAAAGAAATTATATTTTTTACTTGGTCTTCAGGTATTATATGTATAATTTTATGTGTTCTTGCATTCCTAAATATAAATTTCAACTCAATGGAGTTAATTCTTGTGAAATAGTAAACAAGAATACTATCAAATAGCCGTGCAGATGTCAATCGTATTTCATTGTCTATGTTTGAATCATTTTAATTGCAGCCTTTCTTTAGAAAGTAGAAACAAAGCATCATGTAATTTTATTTCACCAATAGATTTGAAAGAAACTTGTTCACAGCTTACAGTGGCTTTACATATCTGTTACACCAGCTTCACCTTAGATTGACTTGAATTTGAATTTTTTCTTTTCCTCGATTTAAAAAAAAAAAAAAACATAGAAAAGAAACTCAAACTGGTAGTATATCTTAATTCCAGGAAGCAACTGAAGTATATATCGAGTTCGGCAAGAAACATGGCCTCTCACCAGTCCAGCTTGCACTTGCCTTTGTAAGAGACCGTCCTTTTGTGACCAGCTCAATCATAGGAGCAACTTCTGTTGACCAACTGAAAGAAGATATTGATGCGTTTTTGACAACCACACGTCCTTTACCTCCTGAAGTATTCACAGGAATCGAGGATATCTTCAAGAAATACAAAGACCCTGCAATCCTTTGATGTATTATGGTGTAGATGGATGCCAACATTTTCTGATTTCATTCTATTATTTATTTTTTGTCAGCTTAGTTTCCAGAGTTTGGCTGAGGGCATGAATTGCCAGTGAAAGCTATTCTCTTTTTTAGAAATGGATCATGTTGAGTTATCCGCTTGAGATGTTATAGGATTCTTTGCCCGGATTGCTTGCATTTATGTTTATAGTGAGAGGACCAATCTTCCAGTAATTCACATAGGATGTCGTCTTCGTCATCATCCACCTCAAGCTTTTGCAACCATGTCTTAACCGGTTTTCCCAACTTAGACAGTTCACAAGAATCTGCACTTACAACAGGTTTCATACTTGTCTCTACATATGAGATGGTGATTCTTTGCTATATTTCATTCCATTCTATGATACCATGGATATGGCAGGGATACGCCATGACAAACACGGCAAGGGGACAAAATTTACACGTAAAAATGAAGTGTACTGCCTGTATGGGCTAGGTGGTGTGGGTTCAAGAGGATTAGTCTTGTTGGGTAAATACCTAAGGATACCCTCGTCATGAGAAAAAATTGAAGTGTACTATACAACACAAGACAGTCATATGCCTACACTGCATAGATTATGTTGTGCATCTGCAGTAGGGCCCAAATGTTTACCTGCTAATTGACTTGTGCAAGTTGGAGTGATCCTTTGGTAAACCATCCATTGCAAGCCACCGATTGGATGGTTGGTATTGTTAGATAATAATGCAGAAACCTGGTGACTTGAAAGAAGGAATTTTGAAAACTTTGGAGCTAATAGACAGCTTGGTGTCATTGGTTGGTTTCACACTCAATATTTAACCTACCACATTTTACAAATCTAATTAAAAATTCTAACATTGAATGATATATTGGCTGAGGAGGGAATGCTAATTTTTCTATACCATGGTCCAAAAAAACATGGGTAGGGAATGTGGCCTATCCGCGTGGACCCTACCTTTTAAAAAAAAAATTGAAAAGAATATTATTAAAAACAGCTTGGGTGAGCTATTTTTTCGGGTAGGGTTGGTCATGGGACTTGGTCAAGCACTTCTATTGGATGGTTTGGGCACGGTCTTGTAGACTTGACCTATTTATTAAATGAATATATCTCAGGCATGCCGCTTGGACCGATTAATTTATACTGAAAATTCCAAATACCCTCTTGCCATAGACAATTACAAAATAACACCCAAGATAAGATATATAAAATTATCTCGTGCACATCTCTATGGAGTCTATTTTGGTCGGTGAATGTGGATTTGTTGAAAAGGTTTATACTTAAATACGAGGTCTACCAAATATCACTATGATTGAAGAATTAAGTCATGCTTTTTGAGCTTACAAAATTTTGATCACTTAATTCTTATTTTAAGTCTCTAGATTTCATGTCCTTCAAAATCATAATTCACGAATTAATCGGTTCAATCAAGGTGATTTTTTATACCCCCAAATTCTATGTATACCAAGTCAACCCGACCTATCTCTATGGGCCAAAGCAGGTCCAAGTAGCAGTGCATGGAGTAATACCACATGGCCCACTTTTACACCTGTACAGTGACAGACGGGCTAAGAGACAGGCTTGGGCCCAATTTTTATTAAATGAGTATATTCCTAGCCTTGGCTTATATGCAAGCCTGTTGAGCTTTTACATGGGCTTTGGGCTTGGAATGGTTTTGGATTTTTGGGAACGTCCGATCTGTGGGGAAGATATGATCTGGACGGTCCGGATCAAATACCCGTGTGTGGCATTTGTGTGGACTCTGTAGAATGCGCACGCGTATTATCACCCGTGAAAGCAACCGTATGCGTGCAACTGCTCCAAGCCTGCAATAATTCCCCACATAAAAGTGGGCCCCACCATACTGCATTATCCTATGCTGGCCAAGTAAACATAAGCAATTGCAATTTTGACCCAAGTCAATAAATCAATATTTACGACCTAAATTATAAATATTTCCATTCATTTAATAATTAAGTTAGATTTGAGTTAAAAACATTATCATTGAATTTTGGAGTAGTTTTGAGTTGACTTCATCAATTTACAATTTTAATTAAGTTGGATCAAATTTGGGACGATTTATACAAGAAAATTTACTTTCTAACACCTACAACAATCTTTCCAATCTTAGGTATTAATGGGCGTATGATGGAATAGTAATGTGAGGGAGTTAATTAAAATTAGATTAGAAATATATTCTTTTTATCTTTTGATCTGGGCCTAAGTTTTTTTTTTCTTGACAATTGAAACATTGATTTTCTGCTATAAAAAAAAAAAAAACTATCTCAATCAATTTTTAGACAGAAACAACTATGCAAAAGAGAGAACAAAATATCTCACAATACATGAATGGGAATTTGTTGATTACATCTAAAAATATCACATCAATTTATATTTCAAGAAGGTTTGAAATGGCCTGAAATGCTGAGAAACGCTTGAAATGAACTCGCTCTAAAAAGTGGGAGTCTTGAGTTCGATTCCAACTCTGCCCGAAAGGGTCACTTCTTATAGAGTTACTAGTATGTAAGAGTAAAGAAACTTGTATATATTCTGAGTATTAGTTATGTGCTCTAAGAGGCTCGAACACCTTGATCATATAAAAATGAAGGTCATAGTCTTTTAAGGGTTGGGTTTGTGCTTGGCATGTACCCGTTTGTATCCAACTATGGCCATGTTCGATCTTTTTTGTGGTCCTTTGGGTGAAAGCCCTATTTGTTTGGGCCTTAGATTTGTTTGAAAGGGATGGGCAATTAAATAATCTTGTTGAAAGAGGGATGTTTAAAAAAAAAAAACACTGAGAAATTTAGTACAATGAAATAATCTTTCAATTGGTGGTAAAAAACTTATTGAATAAGCAACGATCTAATGCCTAAATTCTAAATTGGTGGAATCGCCATTGATGTAACGGCTAGTTGATACATAGAACTTGAGCAAATAATTAGTTATTTATTATTGTAAAGATAATACAATCTCTTGTGTTCTTTTAGGAAGATTACAATTTGGATGGATTTGGTTGGGTTTGCAGGGCCAATTTGATCACGATTGATACTTTTTTTTGTCCTCTATTTAAAAAAAATATATAAAAGTATAAGAAAAAAGAAAATATAGAAAACTTAACATGAGCTTATTTTATTAAAAAAATGATAAATTTTTTTAGATTTACGTGTAGAAAACTATCGGATGCTAAAACCGCACGAGTGAACTCACTACCCTATCTCTTCCGTATCTTCCCATCTGTCTTCTTTATCCCTTGCCAGCCTTTTCTTCTTTATCTTCCTCTCTGTGCCTCATTCTTCCTTCAGTTTCTCTTCTGTAATGTCTTTGGGTTTGTTCCCATCTAGGACTCTGGACTCGCTTCCTCAATTGGAGTGGGCTCTCTCTCCACGTGGGAGTCCATGTGGCACCCTCTTGGTGCTGACGCATCTAAAGAGGAATTTGGATGCTGATATGGCAATCAAAGTGGGGCCCTCTTTTCCCGCCGTCGGTCCGATTGTAAATTTGAGAGGTCAAATCCTTAACTTTGGCCAATTGGGCCTTGATCAAGTTGCCAGTGGATTTATTGGGTCTGATGACTGCATCAGTTTTTAATATAAACTAGACTTTCATGCACCAAAGTTTAGTCTGATCTAAACTCAAATTCATGCTAATATTTCAGGTCCAAAAATGAGAATGGCCTTAGCCCGAGTCAACCAAATCTATTTTTTTTTTTACCAAGTTTAGATTAAGCCCAACCCAAATTCTTTTCTTAAAAATCATTTTTTGAAATGTCTAATAGTTCATTTTTTATGATTTTCTTTTAATTGCTCCTTATAAAAATCATTAGGAAAGACCAAGATGAAGTCTCTTTGAAAATTTAGAAATCAAATCTCATCCTGAGTTGAGATTGTCCTAGCTTTTAGATTTAACTTTTAATTAATTTGTTATATTTATGATTTAGAGTCCAATGGAGAAATAAAATTCATAAAAAGAAAATGATAATTTTTATAATTTCGTTCTATCACCTTAATAAAGAGCAAGTATTTTGAGCTAATTATATATTAAATTAGAGGAACCTGTCTAAAAAAGACAAGAGTTCTGAAGTTTATTCGCTCTCTAACTTGTGTATGAATAAAGAGGCTTGCATATGCCTCAAATTAAAGGTGAAACTTGAGTCCAATTTTAACCCGGTCCACATGATTTGACCTGAGAAATCAATGGGTTTGGATTATTTTTTTTTATATCTCGAGTCGAATTGACTCGAGAAAAAATAAATATGAATGCAATTTAAATTGAATTGAGTTGAGAAATTTAAAAACAACTTGACATTATCTGAGTGCACCAAGTTATAAGACAACATTCGGATTAAATTAGATCATGTTGAATAATTCGGATAGAATCGAATCGGGTTCAATAATTTTTTACATAGATTAAATTGAATTTATTGAAACTCGACTCGCATTTCAACACTATTCCTAATATTAGTCAAGAGTTTTAATAAGCCTGGGCACATCGGTCATAAAAAAAATTAAATAAATGTCAAATTAAAAATCTAAGATATGATGGAGGCAATAAGTAATATGATTTGATTAATGATCAAGTGTGGACCCCATGGTTGGAAAAAGCTACGACGTAGGTGGTGGTGGGTCGTTTTAGTTTTGGAAATAATTTTCTTCAATTATTCTCTTCAACTGTTTATCCGCGTCTTCACCTGTCGTCAATCAATGCGTTTGTCGCACGACTATTCTTTCTAATTAATTATTAATCTCCATATTATCTGCTGATTCTTCTCCGAAATCACAGATTACTTCTCTCCCAAGCAATCCCCCGCCCCACACGGCTTTCAGATCGAATACATTGATTAAAAAAATGTATTCTGTCACTTTTTTTTTTTCAATAATTAAAATTTCATATTAATTTTCCTAAATCTATTATCAAAATTTTTTTCCTCTCCCACACCTCTATAGTTTAAATAGAGAAATAGAGTGATGATAGATTTATAAAAAGGATCTTTTTCGAGCATATGATTCACAATCTAATTTTATGCATTCGATTAATTTTAAACTTTTTCACATATTAATCAGATCTCTAATAATTAGTGTTTAAAATATGATAGTTGTTACGGAAGGAAGAATTTTAATAAGAGTGAATGTTGATAATTTAAAATAAAGAGTTTAATTTTACACATTCGATCAGTTTTTAAATTTTTTGATGTATTGGTTGAGTTATTAACAAAATTTACTTTGATTGAATTAATTAAATCACATTTAAATAGAGAGAAGTAATGAGATTTCTCCTAAGTTCTCTTATTTGGATGAAAAAGAAAAGGGAAAAATAAGTCAATTTTTAATTATATTTAAAAATACAAATATTTATAAGTAATTTTTTACCACTATATTCATGTGTATACTTTGATAAAGTCATACAAGATTTGCTATATAATGTTAATGATCATATAAATAATTTTATTAATAAATTAGTTTAATTAAACATAATGTAATAAATAAATAAATAAAACTATATTATACTGAATAATTAAATTTATATATTTAAGCTTGCAAACTCAAATTATGAATTTGATAAACCTTAAATGAGGTTACTCTAACAAATTAGTGAAAAATAAGAAGTACTCTAACAAATTAATTAAGTATTAGATTGCGCATTAATAAATTAATTATATTTTTCTAATAAAAAAACGTTAGAACATAGCAATTCCACTCATTTTCTTTCCGACCCTATTTAATGAATCTTCGACTTCCATCGTCCTTCGCTCCGAAGAGTCGAAACGTTTACCCGTCATCGGGTTTAATTTTCCAGGACTTCAATTTTCCCTGGAACTCAAAAACATTTTTCTCTTCTTTTTGAATTGAAATTCTTGAAAAGGAAGGAAAGATTTTGCCTTGTAGAAGAATTTTAGGAAATTTTGTTGTTTTCTAGGGTTTGGATTTCCCTTAATTTCTGTTGTTCTGCAAAAAACGAAGGGGGAAAACCCAGTCCAGAAGTTGAATTCAGGGTTTGGTCTCAATTAGAGAGTAAAAATGGGACAGCAGCAATCCAGAGATGAGCTGCTTTATCAACAGGTCAGTTACGGAAATGTTGAAGGAATCAAGGTTCTTCGTCGTGAAGGCGCCGGTCTTGAGGTAATTGAAACAACGATCTCTTATGACCGGTCGATAATTTTGGTTCCCTTTTTAATATTTTTCGAGTTTTTCAATTTATTTCAATGCTGCGGAATCACGATTCTGTGTAATTTATGGCTATACATGGCTTTATAATTCCACAGAGTTCTATAGAATAATGATTTCACAAGGACATCATCTTTGATCCCTAAAAACAGATATAAGGTACTTTTGTTTCTTTATTTTCCATAGAAAAAGTGTTTTCAGCGGGATTGGCAAATTGAGGCATCGAAGTTGATCTCAAGTTTTTTATGTTTTGCTTTTTATCATAATTTTCCTTGGCTTGTTATTTTCATCTTCGATAGACGAAAATTGTTTTAGAAAAAGGTGTTCGGCAAGTAAAAATGCCTGACTTTTCCATCCAATCTTCCTAATGCTTTCCATCTGAAAATTCGACCATAGAAATATAGGGAGCCATATTTCCCAATCCAAATGGAATCTTTGAGTTGGAAATTAGCAAATGGCACTTGCTGAATTCTGGGTAATAAATGGGTTAATAAGATTTTCTACGGTGTGTGTTTGGATGGGGTGAAGTGAATAAAAAAAAGTAGGAGATTCTACTTATTTTAGCATTTCACCCGTTTAGAAATCTCTTGTCTGGTAGAGAGTGGGCCCCACTAAGCCCATTCTGTTCCTTGAGTAGAATCTTAGGTCACTTGCATTTCTACTCCCTCTCTAACTCCTTGTACCTTTTCACGTGTGATTACCTAATAAATTATTGGAGAATCTCTTGATAGGAGAATACCCCATTCAGTAGAATCTCCTGCCAAGAAGAATCTCATAATTTTTTTTTTTCACAATCTGAATGCACCCTTGATCCAATAGAAGAGAATTGCATTTGCATGAAATGTGTATAATGAAAATATTTTCTGACAACCCCAATTTCTTGCAGTGGATTGACAGAGAGGGAAAAACACCTTTGATCTTAGCATGCATGAAGCCTGATTATTTACATGTTGCTAAAACTCTGATTGAACTTGGTGCAAATGTCAATGCCTACCGTCCAGGTAATGTTTTTATGTCTGTGTCCAATTGTTCTTTATAGTGTTCTTGTTGTCTGTGTTTGATCATCTGTTCTTTCTATTAGGGTTTAGGGTGGATCGATCCTTTCTCACTGTTAATTAGCTAGGGGTAATGGGCTCATCCGTGGGGGTTTTACACTGGGTATCCCGCGGTTTCCCACACGTAAATTCAAAAAAAAAAAAGTTAGCTAAATTGGTAGGCCATCATTCCATTTGCCAAGCTCCTGTTGTATATGGAGTTGATTTCATGTCATTGCTATGATGTGAATATTAATCTATTGAAAAGCACCCATTGTAATGAGCTATATTTGTTGCGTTCTTGACCTTGATGGCACTTTGTATTTCTGTCATTTTGTTCATTGACATACTCAGACTCTCGTTGCAAATGCTTGCAAGAACTTACTAAAGAGACTTCCTTAGAGATGTTCTCCAAATCTTAGGAAATTTCCCTTGGACACGTTCCTCATTAATGGTTGCACCCATGCAGAAGCTGCATATAAATGGTTTTTTTTTTTTTAATGAGCTAATTTGCTGAAACGCGCTTTGACATACTTTGATTTTCTTTGTTTGTGAACATCAAGCTTATACAATTTATGCGACAAATGTCCAAACTATGGCATTAATTTTTGTTCATGTTCTTTGAAAAAAATAATTGTTTATGTTTCTGTAGGTTCTCATGGGGGAACTCCGTTGCATCATGCTGCAAAAAGAGGCCTTGAACATACTGTGAAGTTACTTCTTTCTCATGGAGGTAGATCCTGTAGACTTAAGTAAAATTTAATATCACATGGGGATGAATTTTGGATCAAAGGATTGATCTGTGTAGGTGTTAAGGCTTCAGGTCATTTTTCTATTGTTTTAATGTCATTAATAGACAACTGCATTTTAAAATTTCAGCAAATCCTTTAATAATGAATGACGATGTTCATACTCCTCTTGATGTGGCTAGAGCAAAGGGGCATACAAGTGTAGTACGGGCTATTGAGGTAAGCTGTCAGTTTGTGAAGTGTAAATAGATGTAATGAGTGTAGCTTTATCAAAAGTTCTATTATTTATTTATTCATTTATTGGGGTGAAAGAAGTTCTGTTCATTTTCTGCTTGCATAAACGTTTATTTGCTGCATATTTGTATATTGTTGTTAACTAGCATTAGTTTTTTGATTAATTTGTACCCAGAGTTACATCTGCCTTTTCTCTGGTTGGCTGCGGGAGCTTCATGGTCCTGGCTTTCTGGAAGCATTTGCTCCTCAATGGGTTTCAAAAAAAGTGTAGGTGTATATTACCATTGAACTGTGTTTACTTCCTGTTGATTTTGTGCTTCTTTGCTCAGTGACTCTCCACAGGTGGTTTGTCTGAAGCATATTATGTCAATGACCATTATAAGCTGTTCTTGTGAATGATAAGGTATTTATTCTTTGTAATTATACTATACAGTTGGGCAGTGGTCATACCCCGTGGTTCACGTGATCCCAGCAAGCTGCAGAAATTTGAACTTGCCATATATCCCGCACCACAGGTACCATCAAGCACAAGCTCCTCTTTCTAATGGCATTTGGAATTGTGGTGTCACTATCCTATCATGATGCTTAAATGAAATAGAACTTTCTTTCTCTCCCTTTCTATGATTTACTTGTCATTCAATTGTTTGTTCAATGATGCTGCAAAGTTGGCTATGTTATAGTTTGTTGCAATTTATGGTTTCAATTAATAAAGTCCAACCAAGCATGTGAGAGGAGGCAATGTACTTGTCATCAATTCAATTCATTCAATGGGGGTATTTGCTATCGTTGATATTTGGACTTTGATGATGTCTGTGCACTTGGAAACAAATGCTTCTGGCCTGTAGAAGCTTTTAAGAGTTTTTTTTTTTAATTTTAATTTTTTTTTTAATGACTTCAAGTCTGACCATATTCTGTGGCGAAACTGTGTATGTTAAATTAACTTCAATCTTGGTTCCATTTATGGTTTCCATTTAGTAAGCCCAACTAGCATATGGAAGTAGGCATTGTGGTTGCCGTTGATTCACTCAGTGGGGGTATTTACTGTCTGGGAGTATGATGTTAATTCAGTTCATTCTACAGCTAACCTAATTCACTTTTCTAGGAAGCTCTCTCTCTCTCTCTCTCTCTCTCTCTCTCTCTCTCTCTCTCTCTCTCTCTCATATATATATATCTTTGCCTCCAAAAGAGAATTGCTTAGGAGATTGTTGCCCTTTTTTTAAAAAAATTGCTCATGAATCTCCAAATGGATAAGATATTATTATTCTTATTATTCTTACTATTATTGTTTTTTTTTTTTGTGGGGAAGGGGGGAGGGGAGGGATAGTTCAATATGCATAAAGACCCATATGTTACATGGTTATCTGCTTTAATAAAATGTTGCTATGGTATCATAAATGTGGAAAATGTATTTGGAATCACTCTAGGATCATCCCATTATATATATATATATATATATATATATATATATATATATATATATATATATATATATATATATATAACAAGATGTTTAGGAATCACGCTATAAGATTTTTTTTTTTTTTTTGAACGAAAGGGTAAGTTCATTCAAAGAGGGGAAAAAATCCAAAAAAATACACAAAATTGAGCTCACAATGAGAGCAACAAAGAAGAAACTTTAAAAAAATTTAAAAATAAAAAACCATAAAATGTTTAGAATCACTCCTGTTCATTAAATAAAGAATATCCCTGGTATCCCGGGGTTTCCTGTGGTTTCCCACACGTAAATTAAAAAAAAAATAGAAAGAATATCCCATTAGTTTTTCCAACTATATCAGTTCTTAAGAATTGAAAAATTATTAAATTCTCTTATGAAGTCGAAGTCGTCGTTGTTATCACCTCTACCACCAAATCATCTACTCGAATGTCTTAGGACTTCTATTTTTGAATAATATAATTAAGTTAATCTTGAAATGGTTAACACTTTCCTATATAGGTGTATATATCTCGTAATTGTGTGATCTCATTATTCTTTTGCATAAACACCAAGGTTGAAAGGGAAGAGCATGTGGAAAGACGAAGAAGGAGAAGGAGGAAGAGAAGAAGAAGAGAGATGCAGGTCTGTTTTAACATGTTCAAGAGGAAAGGAAAACTTGAATTCAAAATTTTCTTTGAACAAATTATGGTGTCTATCATCATTTTCAACATTTTAGCATGCACAAGCACATTCATACTAGTGAATTTCAATGGATTGGCTCTGGCCAAAATTACTAAATCCATCACGTGTAAAATAGTAAATGGTGAAAATAAAGGGGAAATTGTCCTCATGTTGCATCCATTTTAAACACCCAATGGAGTTGGAGTGATGGCCAAGAACCCACCTTTGAAAGTGGGAGATCTTGAGTTCAATTCCCACTCCCCCAAAGGGCCACTTTCCGTGGTTTTACCCAGTGCGTGTGGATAGGGAGGTTTGCACATGTCCCAAGGATTAGTCAGGTGCTCTAAGAGGTCTAGATACCTTAGTCTTCAAAAATAAAAAATAAAGGCAAAATTATGAATATAATGTTGAGCTTTAGTAAGTTCTGATATGGTGCAGTAAAATAGTAAACTCAAATTATTTTCATAATAATATTCAGAGCCATGATGTACAAACACCAACGCTATTCCGAATGAAGAATTTAACAATAAGTTAAGGTCCAAATTAATACTAAGATGAAGGATGATGATGAATTGAAAGACAATGCATGAGTGTATGACCATTTCAAATAGCAAGATGATACATGAGTATATGATAAATTTACCCTAACTATATTTTTTTCCAAATTAATTCATAGCTCAATTGTTTGTCATTGATACAACATAGTTAACAAATTGGATTGAACTAGTTTGTTTTTATTTAATTCTATTTTTTCATAGATATATGCTTCAATAGTTTTGTCATACTATATATAAAACTCATTTTGTGGAAAAGTAAAACTCAGAATAAGGGTTTGATGCTGGTGGTAGTGGGTGATAGTGTTGGTGTTGGTGGTTCTAAACTCCATTTAGAAAAAAATAAAAAGAGAAAAAGAAAGGCAGGAGGGCGTTGTCAGTAGAGGTCATTTGTGTAATGAGTAATTTCATTAGCCACTATGTCAATGTATAAGCTATAATTATGTCCTTTTGAGTTTGATATATATTAGTGGTTTTAGTGGCTGACACACTAATAATTTACCTATGCCTTTAGTTGAAGTGGACTTGCAAGTACAACAAATCTTGTTGAACTGTATTTAACTAGAACATTAAAAACTCATTAATTGAAGTTAGCAAACTCAAACTGATAAATCTGGCAAACTGGAAAAAGGAACAGAAGCAACCTACCCCTACAAATTAGAAGCCATTACATATTCTGAGTTGTGAAATCTGAAGTTATAATACAAATTAGTTGAACTGTGAACCAGGTAATTATTGTCTTCAGTTAATCTAGCATTAATTGTTTAAATTTTGTCTTCCTGACCAAAAACCAAATGCCACTCAAACTCAACCTGACAAGTAGACAACAACAAACTGAGGCCTGAGAGAGGGAGGGAGGGAGGGGGGAACTGAGTTTCTAATTTTGCTTGCAATGAGCACATTCTTGAAGCCACACAAATGTTAATTTAAGAATCCAAAGTGCAGCTTTTTACAGTTGTGTTGAGTGAATTCAGATGCTATACACTAAGTGAATTTCTTGTCTTATATTAATCTTGTTAATGTGTAATTTACTCAGGAATTGCTTTAATGAATAAACAGGTTGCTCAGCCACGCACAGTTATTGTGCTTTGGAAGGCTATTATTGAGGAAGTAAATTTTAATCAGCCAGATCCCACGGTTGTCATTGTTGACAAGGCTGCTAGTAAGTTCTCCATGCAAAAACTTAACATTTAAGAAATCTGTTATGGCATTCTATTTTAATGGTGACACGAGTCTGGCCCACAACCTTTAAGGTTGCAGAGGAAGCATGTACCTTTTTTTCCCGAAAGATTTGTAAGCATGTATTAGTTACAATATGAGCCATGGCAATTGCTTATGGCTATACTCTGTAGCAAAATTTTGATAAATATTTTCAACTAAACTGCAGCCATGGATCACTATTTGAACATGTGAAAGGGTATAATTTTGTCCTAAATAAGTGACTGCTACTAACAAATTTTATAAAATAAATACCACCACCACGAGTTCAATCTTTCTAATTTTTAACTCCTTTAGGTTTAGTTTAGAGAAATCCAATCCTCCTAAGGTAGCTATAGAGGGAGAGCAGTTAGGTGTTTATCAAAAGAATATTGATCATTTATTTGTTAAATGATTGACCCATTTTTATTTGGTGTGATGCGTCCATTGCAAAGATCTTCAATTGAGTATGAGACCTAAATATAATCATCTAGATCCAATTGTAAAAGCCATTTTTTTTAAAGTTTTCCATATTTTCATGACTTTAAATTATTTTTTATTTACTGAACTTTTGCATTCTATGTGGGTCTCAACTTTGCTTCATATGATGAGTTCTTTAAATAGATCTGTTCATCTATGAATATGATAACAAAATAAAATTCACATTGATCCAAGCATAGAAGTGATGTTTTTTAGGCTCTCTAAATGTTAGTCACTTCAAATTATTTTTAAATACCAAAAAATGCATCCTACATGAGGCCCACTTTTACTCCATTTTGATGACTTTAAATTATTTTTTGAATATTTAATGTTCTTAGACATTTTTCTTTTTCTTCAAGTAGTTACATAGCTACACTTCGGATAAAACCTATTTTGGTCTAATATATATGCACATACATATAAACTATACTTTAAATAAAGCCCTGGATAACATGTTCTTATAGTTTTTCATGCATATAAATTATAATTTGTAATTTAATTTTAATATATTATTTCATTCATTGAAATAAGTGTACTCTCTCTTCTGATATTTTCATTGACTTATGAAGTACGTGTCTACACTAGTTCTTTTTAAGATGTAATAAAATATAATGTAAAAAATATATTGTGTTGTAGTTGGGTTGAGGAATTATCAAGGCATTTGCACCTTGTTATTTACAAACACCATTTGTATCTATGGGTGCTTCCTAGATGCACAAGACAGTTTTTGGAAGTTGGCTTCTCCCTACTCTAAACACTTCATCTGACCTATTTCTTTACCTCCTTTCTATGAAGGATTCGTATCTCTTGTATTGTTACCTTGCGAAACGTGCAAAAAAAGACCTAAAGCTTCTGGTTGTACTGAAAGACTTTTTTTTGAGAGAGAGAGAGAGAGCAGTCCTTTTAATTTTTTGGATCCAAATCCGAATGTGTTTTTTACAACCCCTCCCCCCCTCCCTTCTTCCAGTATGTGGTTGGGGACAGATGTATCTTCTTTGTAATTATATACTATTTATGTTAATAATTTTAGAGATTTTATTATATGCTTCCCATGCAGAAACGCGGTACAAGTTCTTATCTGAAAATGAGGGTGACAAGCAGCAACTCCATTGGTTTTACAATGCCTGCAGAGGAATGCACCAGGTAACACAAAGAGCAAGTCGTTTGAGATGTTTTCTTGGTTTTGCCTTGTATGTACTGTATCCATTACACAATGTGAAAAATAGTTTAGCCTACATCTCTGAGTTACTTCCTCTGCACAGCCTGTTGTTCCAAGACCAGCAATTCCAGTTCCAGCGACTGAAGAGGTAGAGTTGGCCATGGCCCTCAATGCTTCTATTCAGTTAGCCATGGAGCAGGGAGTACCAGTTCCTACTCATCCGGCTACTGTGATAAGCAATACAAATAGTTGGGGCCCGACAAGTGGACCACCTCCACCTCCTCCTCCTCCTAAGACTATCAGCAATGAATGGTTGGATGAACCAGCTGGCAGTAGCAGTACATTTAACGGTTGGGGAGGAGGATCAGAAGCTGGGTCCAGTGGCAACCCAACCCAACAGCTGCACCAGAACCAGCTGACCCAGCAACCCAACCCTGCATCCTCCCAGACTGGTCCTCCTGCAGTTCCTTCTGCTCCTCCAATTCCTGAGGAGAGCCCAGTTGATGATGGCCCAATTCATTACCCAACAATTGATTCCAGTCCAGTTGATTTAACAGTGCCATTAGTTGAGACTGCACCTGTGTCAAGTGCACCGACAGAAAACACGGACACTTCCTCATGCGTGATTTGTTTGGATGCTCCAAAAGAGGGGGTTTGCGTTCCATGCGGGCATGTGGTTGGTTGCATGAACTGCATGAATGACATCAAAGCCAAAAACTGGGGTTGTCCAGTCTGCCGCGCTAAAATCAGTCAGGTTATAAAGCTCTACACAGTTTGAGTAGCATATAGTTGGATTCACTACAACTTGTTATATAGCTAAATCTCTATAATGGGTGGCTCTGCAACAAAAGAGCAATTCGGATACTGTCCCATATTTCTGCCCAACGTTTGTTTCCCTTTCATAATAGGTTCGATTATGCTATATGTCAATACCATCTCTTGAAGTCAAACCTGAACTTCCTCTCTTTTTCTTCTTTGGTTTTCTATTGCTATGGCTCTCGGGGAACATTTTATGTGCCATGTCCTGTTTATGTAATATATAAATATGTGATAGTATTTACTATCATTCTTGTACACCGGCAGTTTCCATGGAAAAAGTTTATATCTGAGTATTTATTCTATCAAAACTGTTTTATTAAGATGATTTAATTTTTACTTTTTAAAATTTTCTATTATCTCTAAATTTATATTCTTTTGAAAGATTGTTCGATCAATTAAGTGATTCTTACCTCTATCTATTGAGAATCTAAGTAATTTATTATATGATATACAAAGGGTTTATTTATGAGTCTTGCTAGCCAAGTTTGTTAGTAAAATTTGTGATCAGAAAGTTTTATAAGTAGATTTTGGACTTCATTTACTTAACTATGTTGCATAGAAAATTGCATTGATATGAGGTGTGGAAAGGTTCACCACCTATAGATTATCATAGCCAATTAATTTTGGGTGCCCATCCTAACACGGGCATTATCTTTTAGGAGGCACGGATTTTAGTGAACTTCTTATTTTGCCTCTAATCTATCTGTAGAAATCGATTTACTTTTCAGTAAATCGGTTCACTCATCGGCGCACCGAATTGGACTCTTTCAATTTCCAAGTAAATCGGTTCACTCATCGGTGCACCGGACAGGTGAACCGATTCACTAGAAAATGAACCGATTTCTGTGAAGGCAAAATGAAAAATTCGAAAAACTCGTGCGTCCTAAAAGATAATGTCCGTGTTAGGATGTGGACCTTTACTTTTAGTTATTTAAGTTAAAATAAATATCAGTCATCGGTCTAACAAAGAAAAATCAAAAGGTAGACTTACTGACTGGAAATGACACTTCTCAATTGAATGTGAGAGCCAAGACACGTGTAAATAGAAGTCTCAATATCTATTAATAAATGATCAGAGCAACTTGTGAATTAATAAATGATGGACGGGTCTAACACCTTCAATCCAACAGCAATGGCAGCTCCAGCGAAGCAATACATGTATTTGTATTTGGGCTGTTTGTAATCGACTCATGGGACAAATTTATTCTAAATATTGAGCAGAACATACAACAATCTAAATGTTCTAAACACCAAACATACCTTGATACGCTTGTTTGCATCACAAGTACACCTTGTTTTTCCAATAACTTGGTGCAGGGGTTCAAATCTCGATATCGGCTGATATCTCGACTGAGAAATTTCTTTCTTAATTTTTTTTTTTTAATTAAAACCTGAGATATCGGCCGATGTCGGCGATATATATCGGCCGCCGATATATAAAGGTTTAAAAAATCGATATATATTGTATCGGCCGATATTTAAAACCCCTGCCTACTCTTCAGCTCTTATATGCACTCTCTCTAAAATATCAAAAAATATCTGCCCCAAAAAATTTAAAAGCAAATCAGTTACTCGCTGGTGAAGAACCCTTGGAATTGATTCGACCCTATGAAAACAAGGTCAATTTAAGAGAGGTAATTATTGTTTACAAAATAATTAAAAGGAACAAAAAGGCACTCTACACGGGGTAGCTCAGCTGATAACATTCTGCATTAGAAAGTGGGATGGTGCGAGTTTGAACCTCATGTGTGGAAATAAAACTTGGTAAAAAGGAACAGAAAGTTCTTACTTTGAGTTTTTAAGTGAATTTGGATTTCAGCTCTCAACCAGTCTGAGTTGAGTTTTACACTTTCTGGACCATGTTTCCAAATGTTATCCGGAGTTTTGTAAGTAGATCTTGATAAATAAATATTGAGATACAGAGAGAAATGGAACAGATGGTCCAAACTACTAGATAGGTGATGTTCTAAAATTGAAAAGATCAAAAGAAAATACCTGCAAAAATCTTTGTTTTCCTGTGATCTTCGGCAAGTTTATCGATATTTTTCTTGCGACACCACAAGTCCTGCAGCGCATATGATTCCGACTTGTTTCATACCGCCGGCTAAGGCTTTCCTGAGTCTCCTAGCCTGAAAATAAAAAACAGGAAAGCAGGTTATGGAAAATTTTGTATCCCTAACTTGGCAATGAAGCCTTTTGACCCTACAATGACAGTTCCAACTGGAGCACCCAAACCTTTTGACAGACATACCTGGTTTAGACACTGCAGTGGATTTTCTATTCTCTAGAACTTCCACTGACATGATTTCTATAACATTTTATATAATTAGAAACAAGGTCAAGGTAAATTAGATGATGAAATGTTGAGAAGGCAATGATCCATTGGATTTGGTACAGGAAAAATAGTAGATAGGAACTTCATAACATCATACTGAAACAGAATCAGCAGCTTGGTTCACCTAAGGCCTGGCACAGGGATTTAATGGTGCTAGACTTTAAAAGAAAGAAGAACTAAAAAGCCCATTTTAGTACAAATGGTAAACCTGGCCATAAACTAAAAACCAAGTGAATTTGTCAAGTGATGCAGGTCAAACCCCGAGGCACAAAAAGAAAAAATTGTATCTTGTCAATCCAAACCCTCATACAAAGTTACCCTCCATGAATAGCTGTGTCTCCTGGTTTGATACCAGCAATGAAGTTTGAGTTACACAAATCATAGCTAAGGATGGGATTCAATTGGTGGTTCCCTTAGATTGCAATATGTGAGTATATATATATATATTTTTTATTTGCAAAAACTTTTCTACTGCTTTGATGGCAATGCTGGACATCATTATATTCACCAAAGAAACATATCTTGGCCGATCCGATCCGATATCGACCGAGATTTGAGATATTAGACCTGTCTCTAAATCACAAAACATGTCCTCTAAATTGAATAAAATCAAGGCCCAAATAGGGATCCTGTTTCTCTTTAACTTACTTTTCTGCAGAGTCCGGGAGAGACGAGTGTGTTTTCACTTAAAGCATCAAAACCAATAAAATATCTATAAAGTAGAATATAAAACAATCTTTTGGTGGGTACCCACCAATGAAAAAACAAAAGATAAATAAAACAAAAGAGAGATGATCCGACCCTACAGACCATGTGGGTGCAGAAGAAACATCCAATAAAAAAAAAGTTGAAAAGAATGTCCCCACCTTAGACAACAAGCAAATCTTCACAAAAAATTAAGTGGGCCATCTATCAAATACAGCAATAATCATCACAAGAACATGAAGTGGGCCACCCTTAATTCTAAACCATAGAAACAATCAAGAAATCCATGCTAAAGAAAAAGAAACTTACTTAGCATGTGTCTTCTCCAAGCAGATTAGCCTAGTTGTGGGATTGAAAAGACCATCTTCTGGGATTCTGATAGCAGCTTCAATAAATGAAACATCCACACTTCCATCTGCATTATTCATGACAGTCCTTTGATGTACATTTCCCAGAGTGGAAATTCCTCCATTTTCTTGAAGATGGATATGGCTGTTGTCACCTAGAATCACTTCACTCCCTCTAGTCTCACAATGAACAAGCACACTAGTCAGGTTTTCGATAGTTGGAGTTAGCTGAGAACGAGTTCCACATTGAAAGTGTAAAGGGAGATTTAAAAATTTATAAAAGATTTGTGTCACTCCATCTAATGGACTAGTCTTTTGGGCTGGATACCGAGGTCTTACCAAGTGTAATCAGAGTCAGGTCTCAAGCTACCTCATGTGGACACAGGAGATTTCTTAGACAGACGGGATGACTGGCCTCGTTCAACGGGGGATTGTTGGGGTTGGTTGCGAACGAGTCATATATTGAAAGTGTAGAGGGAGATCTAGCGATTTATAAAGAACTTAGATCACTCTAACTAATGAAATAGTCATTTGGACTGGATACTCAGGCCCCAACAAGTGCCAGAAGAAACAAACAGGCCCACATCTTTTTGCATTAATTCTGCCATTTGGTTTCCAATTGGACAGCAGTCGGATCAGTACCCAATACTTCGTCCCTCAACATCGGCAGTTGCCATGGCAGCCCTCATACTTTCAGTGGGTTTGGTGACTGTATCGGATCGGAGATCCACCATTTTTTTAACCATTTTTTATTCTGAAGTGTGATGAAACTTCTGCTTCAACTGGACTTGGAACTAATAGTTCAGAAAAAAGAAGTCGAGGAATGCCAATTCATATTTCAAACTTCCAACTCATTCAATCGAGTCAGAAAATCTAAAATGAGTAACAGGCAACTTATGTTGGATCAAGATCACTGCAATTTACATGAAAACTCAGCTGAGTGAAGTTTATCATCATTCAATGAGTGGCGAATAAAACAATTATTCACCTACTTGTCCATATGTGGAGCATATTTTAATTATATTAGAGAGTTTTTAATATCTTTTTATCTATACAAATGAAGGTCTATTGTCAGAAAGTAAGAGTTGTAGTGAAGATTTGCCCGTACACCACTTGAACAACACACATATTGATGAACAAGTCAACATTACTCTCACTCCTACTCAAGACCAATTCACTCAAATAAACATAAGACACTCACACTTGGTTGAAATCAAGAACTTGTATTTCTCTTGAGAACTTACACTACTATATTAGAAACTGGACAGCATTTTTTAATACACTAGATGAACTAGAAAAATAAAATGAAAACTTGAAATCTAATTAAAGATATAGAATCTATTTGAGGGGAATTGACGGGTATACAAACACTTTCATTTTTTGGTGTATCAAAAATAAATGAAATACTCAATTTGCCCAAACAAATGCGAAGAGGGAAAGAAAAGAGATTGAATTTTATTTTTTAGATAAAATGAGTATTTCAGTTATTTTTAATGCATCAAGGGTATAAGTGTTGGTACATCCATAATTGACTGGTATCAACATCTTAAGATTATTGGGCCGTCTAGTTCTCCAATGTATCAAAGATGAGTCCTACCCTCTAATATGAACATAAAATACTAACAATGTACAAGTCTATGAAAATCTGTCCCACATGTGTCTGCAGAAGCTTCTAATATAAGAAAAGAATATTCTTTAACTATATAGTTTTCTCTACTTTTCTCTTGTAAGGAAACACACTTTTTTTTTTTAATATAGCTATCTCCATTCTCATTAGAGATGAAACTAATTTTATAAATATACAAAGCCATATTGGATAAGTCTGGGGCAAGAATTAAACTCAGGACGACTATTGATACCTAATTTATTGTAATTAGTCTCAAACTGCCGACTAGTTCGTTAAAAAAATCCATGATTTGGTTCATTGAGTAGTCTAATATTGATTCAATTTAATTCGCGAATTAGATTAATTTAGTTCGACTTTAGTTAAATTCTTCTAAATTCTAATTTTATTTATATTAAAATGATGAATACTTTTTATACTACATAATGTTCATATTTCTTTTGTTCAAACTAATAAAAATAGTTTATCAACAAAGACTAATGAATAACTGATCGGAACTTCAAGCCAAAGTCATTTAAGGTTTGATATATATAGTGAGAAATACTAATAATTTATTAATAAATTAGTTAGCCATATCGACTATGTAAAAGAAACCAAAGTATATTTTATTTAGAAATTTAATTTTCTTAATTTAAGTTAGCTAACTCAAACTATGAATTTGACAAGCTAAAAAGAGAAATAAATGAAACTGTTCTAGTGAAATAGCAAATTATGACATATATCGAAATGCAAACTCCAAATTCAAATGTGAATTAGTCGAATTATGAACTAGATAAATATGCTCGAAAAATCTAGTCTATTCCTAAAAACTCTCAGTAACTGAATTACACAAACTACCTTAGGATGAAGAAAATTCACTTTGATTTCCAGCCTCGAAATCCTATATATAGAGAGAATCCTTTACATAACATCAAATCTACCAAGTAAATGTGTGATAACAAACCCAAAGCACCAAACAGAGAAAATGGAATCAAAACTTTATTTTCTAAGAAAATGCGCTTAGAAATTCAAAGTTCAAACTTTGGATCAGAGGTCTGAATATCGGCTGATATGCCGATATTTCGGCCGTACTATATCGGTCGATATCGGCCACTTTTGTTAAAAAAAATGAGAGAAAAATATCGACAGATACCGAATTTTAAATCCCTGTCTTGGATATTTTTCTCGACCAGCGAGCCTTTCCTCCTTATTTTCTTAATAGGAAATTTGGCACTGTATAGTGTATACTTGCATTCTTATTTTCTCTTCCAACAGTTGTTTGGCTGCCAAAAAGAACCTCTGCCCATCACTTCTATTTCCCCCTGAATCTCCTTATTAACTAATCAGTGAAGAGAAACTCAAGCTACAGAGAAGGCAAGAGAGAGATCTCCTGATTTCTGTTGCTGTCCTACTTAGAGACGTGAGTTGCAGAGGAAGGCAGTATGGCAATCGAAATTGGAGTCTAAGACCCATTTACGGGAATGAATTTCCTTGGAAAGATGAATACATTGTAAATGTGGTTCAGTCCTTTATGAATCCTTGCAAAAACACGGTTTCCATCTTGATTTTTGTGAAGGTCCTAGTCCAATGGGGCTAAAATTGTGAAACTGGGACATTGTCTGTCCGACTAACGGCCAGGAGATGGAAATTTCAGGGGTTTATATGAGTGAGTACACTCCTAACTTAGCACAATGCGTTTTGAGCCTTTGAGTTGGTCCAGGCTCAAAGTAAAGCTGTGCAGGCCTAGAGTGGATATTTTGTGCGGGTCGAGTCGTGTCAGGGTCGTTACAATTTTGTTGTATCCTCTCCGATTTATTTTCCATAATATGTTTGTACAAGGGGAGAGGATTAATATATTTGGTGTATTAGTGAAATGGTGATCACCACCTTCTAGGGTACCTTAGTAGATCTTGAAGAGGTTCCATTGCTCTGGACAACACTATCTTAGTTCCATTGCTCTGGAGTCTGGACAACACTATCTTAGTTCCTTTATTTTCAATATCTAGATCTTTTATCTTAGTTCAGTTACATTGCTCTGGACAACACTATGGAAGGATCAAAGCCTGTTTGTCAGAGAAGAAACTATAGGACTCATCCACGTTCAGCGTATTATTCTCAGTCATCTTCATTAACTGATGATAATCTTTCTTGGTATTTATCAAAATATTTGAACTCTGAAATGGAAGAGAATTAATGTGAGAATAAAACGACTTCAGCTGCTGCTGAGGAAGACCTTCGGACGAAACTGCAACATTTGGGCTGTTTTCTTCATTTAAGATTGTGTTGCAATCACTCTTTGAGCACAAAAATTTTCACGGATAATTCCAATAAGGCACATCAAGATTAGGCCATGGGGCTTGAACATGCAATTTCCGCTTTCTGAGGTAGGAGGCAAATAGTTGAGCTATACCCATGTTGGTAAACACAATTTTTTGCAGTTTTTAACTTTAAATGGTTTTTTAACAAAACCGAACCGTATAACTGCAGATTGGTTCAATTTTAATAACATTAGATATACCATTATAGCATGCCATGTAAATGAAAATTAAATCCATATCACATATAATTTAAGGTGAACGATTCTCACACGGGCATTTTGTTTATACAGACATGAGTTTTACCGTGATGCCCAATTTTCCCTTCATCTGATGTATCGAAGAAAAAAGAATGCCAAAATTCATAAACAGTGCAATGCAATCAGCTCGCCGAAATTGTAAGTCGACTCACCAAAATTCATGAATAGTGCAAATTATCTCTTCGAAATTGCAAGTCGGTTCGCCAAAATTTATGAACAGTACAAGTCAGTTCGTCGAAATTCACATGAACAGTAAAAATCAGCCCATCGAAATTTTATTGTTCATGGAAAACACTAAAATCTGTGTCTCTAAACACAAAATACCTGTGAGAAAATCGCTCTCTATAATTTATAATTTAGAAAAAAAAATGATCAAGCAGAAAACCTCTCTATAATAATGTACATAAATACGTCTCTTCTCTTCATTGTCCATTTTAAAATATTCTATATCTGACATTTTTATTAAAAAAAAAATACGAGAACCAAAGTTTAAATAAAATGGGCCCCCCATTGATTATTAGCATCTTCAAATCTAGTGCACTGAACATGGATCCAGTCGTACAAATTGATTAGACTGCAAGATGCAATCACATTCAGGTGAGTGAGGCCGAATGGTACAAGTATCGTAGTCCAACGGATCATCAGAAAACATGGTCCTCAACGTGAGTTCAAGCTCTTCATAGCTAATTAATTAGTGGGTCCCACACTAAGTGCAGGAAGTCTTTGCTCACATGATCTCCTACCAGAATTTCTCCTAGTTTGAAAATTCTGCTACATGAGATCTGTACTATGTTTTGCTTTTCTTACATTAACAAAAGGAAAAAGAAATTCGGGCAGGATTCCCATTGCTTTGCCAGCTGCCCGGATTTTCAAATTTTTTTTTTCGAATTTGATAATGAAGTTTACCAAATGTTTAAGATTATAATCTTAATTATTAAGGATGAACTCCATATTAGACTTGAAATCGGGTTGATTCGAATCTTATTCAGTTCAATTTTTTTTTTTATTAAACGAATTGAGTAAGTTTGAATTGTTTCAACTTTTGAATATTGTTCAGACTTGATTATACATTTATCTGATTAAAAAGATTTTTTTAGTAAAATTTATCTCAAGACTACTCATAAATAGATCCATATCTTAGATGATTGAATGTGTTGTATACAAACGCGACACTAATCAGATTGATTTGGTGTACTCATTTATAAATGGATTTGAGTTGAGTCTACCTAATTATTGAATTAATCGAGTCAAGTTGGATTGATTAAGCTGGTGTGGTCAAATTTTTTCGAGTCTACTCCACTCTCTAAAATAAATAAAAGATGTATGAATAAAAGATATATCGACAACCAAATTGCCTAAAATATACACCTTCAAGTGATTTCAACACTAAACTTTTAAATGTCATAATTAAATAATTGAATGAACTAAATTGAGTTCCATATGCAATGACAAATATTATATTTGATGTTGGTGAGAAAAATGATGTGAATCATTTGTCAATTTTATCAAAGAAAGCAATTTTACAGCACTCCATTCATATTATTTAACATATGTTATGAAATTGAACATGTTGGGTCATAGAAATTTGATGTTTTAGTTGCTTAGATTAAAAACTTTATTTTTGTTAAAAATGAATAAAATATTATTTTGAGGACCAAAAAAAATCTCCCTTTTTTTCTCACTAAAATTTTATATCCCTCTCAATTAAAAATGAATTTCTTAAAACAAAGAGAAGAATGATTTATTTTTTTATATTCTTGAAAATATCTTATTTTTATACTCTTTATTCTCCAATTCTTTATAATTTTAGAGGGTATTCGTTTGGATAGAATTTTTATGCTTTATTGAAAATAAATACTATATCTTTTCCAATAAATTTAAAGCCCTGTCACTGTCTTCATGAAAATGCTTGATGTGTCTCTCTAATTTGATTATTAAAATAAATACACAAGTTGCACTTAAGGACAATTATTGTTACCTTTTTTTTTTTTTTTGTATTATGACAGTGAGATATAATTTAAAGTGGTAACGCAAGGAACCTGTATTGATGGAAAACATTGTGGACAAGATTCATTGAAAAAAAAATTAAAATAAAAAAATTATTATTTTAAAATTAGAAGTTATTTTTAAATATTGTGAAATATATAGATATAAATAGTTCGCAAAGCATCAAGAAAAAGATTGCAATAAAAAATTAATATATGATTGCATTTTTATTTCTAAATTTTTTATAAACATATCAAAAAATATTAATTGTCCTATCACAAACTCATAATAATCGAAAGATCTGTGACAACCGATAATACACATCCATATGTGACTAAAAGAAGACATGAATGTAACTCAAGCGTAAGCGACACTTACATATAATAATAATTTGTTTATCTCATGTTTCATTATATATCATGAATCATGAAAAAAATGATGACTAATAATTTAAAAGAGCTGAGATTGATGGTCAGAAACTCGTTTTAGAAAATGAGAGTTCGATTTGATT
Organism: Chimonanthus salicifolius; assembly: GCA_013350335.1. NCBI lineage: Eukaryota > Viridiplantae > Streptophyta > Magnoliopsida > Laurales > Calycanthaceae > Chimonanthus > Chimonanthus salicifolius. Next base: position 38,684,597 of record CM023532.1, on the reverse strand, counting down.
TTTACTCCACTTTAAAGAGCCACTCCAAGAATCTTAAACACGTTGGTCATAAAAAAAAATGATGACAATAACATATTGTTTGAGAATTGAGATATTGTATAAAATTTAGTCATGTTCTTAAAACCAAAAAGAGTATAAAAAGAATTTCAATTCCAATTTCCATCATAGTGTTCTGTAGAAGATCCAAATTCAATAAAAGAAACTCATTTAAAGTAATTTAGTTCTGTTATTAAGAAACACTTTTGAATATGGAAAGAGAAATGGTAAAAAGGGAGAAGCTATGATATTATTGCATGAAGCAATGACTTGGTAATGTTTAGATGACACGTTAGCTATTTAAACACTCAGCTTTTCTTTTAAGAGATATCCAATTTCAAAATTTTGTATGAAAATTACCATTTTGCCCTTAAGTTTTGTGTGGAGGAATTGCCTTTTTTAAAATTTTGAAATCGGGTGTCTCATAAAAGAAAAGTGAGGTGTCTAAATGGCCACCCAAATGAAATTTTATTGATGATAACGATGAGTAATTATATATCATTTTTTTTTTTAAATATAAAGATTGAAGTTTAATTATAGATTTATATTTTTTATTGGCATGATCACTTTTAATTCGAGAGAAAATAAATAAGTTCAATGTAAATAACATAATTTCAATTTAATGGAGAAAGGAATATCAGTTAAATGTTTTGGATATCCTAATAATGTAATCAGATTTTTACTAAGTGGAAATTTTAAGTTGATTGAACAAGGGCATCTCTTGTGACTTTGAAAAGTCATTCTAAGTGTAACCTATTTTGTCATGATAAATAATTCATATAACCAACATCTCTCTCACTTTTAAGTGATAATTTGATACCCCGCTCCAGAGTGGGCCCAGGCTTGGGTCCGGTGTCTCAAATGTGGAGAGAAAAGCACCAGGTGGCTCTGAGCGCTCCATGGAGTCTATATCGTCTGTTGCAGGTGAGTTGCACTGGTATATATATTCGTAGACAATATTGTACTTAAGGGACGGAGCATTATAGATAAAAAGTAATTTAAATTGTTGATCTTATTCAAATAGGTGAATCTCTAAGTTTTATGATGAACTATATGAAAGGATGAGATCAATCCTATAATTAAAAGAATCGATGATTGAATAGATCATCATAAAATTATCAAACTATTCAAATTGAGGTCTATTAAATTATTTTAGACAGAATTACTAAATATATATTTTCACTTGTGACATTGAATTCATTGGTGAGTGAAAATCTAATAAATGGGCATAAATAAAATTTAATTTAAATTAAAAATTAATATTATAAACAATTTAAATTTATCATTTAAAGGGCTCAACATCAATCATATTCAAATATTGTAGTTTTGTCCCGGATTTTCAATATTTGGCACTTCTATCAATTTATATTTTGAAATATAAAATCTAACAATAATTTTGTGTGGGATCAGTCATGAATGACAATGGCCAAGCTCATAAAAGTAAATTTATTATTTTTTATAATCAGACAAACTAACAATATTTTTTTATTCATTTCACAATTTCATATTTTATTATTTATTAAAAATAAAAGTGAAAATGAAAGATTTATGATATTATCATAAGATCTATATTTGATCATTTCTCTTCTCAAGACACTCTCAATTCATTCTTCAAAATATGCATTTGCACGTTTAAAAGAACACCAATTAACATATTGGCTTCGAATTAAATTTTTTTATTAGAAGAAAGATAATTTGTAGATACCCTCTTCTTTTTATATTATTATAAAAGTTTTTTAAAAATAATTTCAACAATTGCAAAAGCTATTTTTGTTTTTTTTTTTTCAATTGTAAAAACTCGTTTCTAACACATAAATGTCTAAAATACTCTTTGTTAATTAAAAGTTGCAATAGCAAAATGCCTTTAGTGAGCAATGTCTTTTAAATACTTTATCATAAATAAATAAGAGTTAGGCTATCGAGATTTTATAAGTGAAATTTTAATGAGTCATGCCATTAAATGGATCACGGGTCTTAATAATTGGATTCATTTCATAAGTGATTATTTAGTTATGAAGTATATTAAGTTTCATTACATACAGTTATTCCAAGATATATATTCTTAGCATTTAAATTTCGATGAATATAGGCCGTTGATGTCATCATCATCATAAGTCAAAATGCCATCTGTGATCGGCTTTACAAATATCATATTAAAAATGGATCATGGGTCTTAGAAAGAACAATGAAGATCAATTAAAAATTAAAATATCATATTATTTAATGGAATGAGCACTACTCTTTTATTTTTTTAACAAGTCCATAATTTAAATAGTAAAAAAAAGGGTATAGTTAGTGACTCCTTCAATAATAATTTCATAGTCACTAGGCTAGGAATAAAATCGACAGTAAATTGATAGTGAAGCCAAAGGAGTGGAGCTCATTATTACAAAGGTGAAAAGGAAAAATCATGTTATTCTCAGCAATCAAACAGCAGTAAATAGCAATTAGCTTGTGAGGTGGTACAAGTGAGTGGAACTCATTAATCATTCATTGTGAATGAAATGATGAATGGTAAACTGAGTTGTACAGTAGATCCCCTGAATCAAAGATTGATGAGTCTGTTGTGAAAGTTTTTATTTAACTATATAATTTAGAATTAATTTAATTAAATCAATTATAATTTATATTTTTTATTTTAATTATTTAAAATTATTTTTAATTTTTAAAATTTGTATTCTTTAAAAACTTGACTTAATTAATAAAAAATAATTTATATATATATATATATATATATATATATATATATATATATATATATATATATATATATATATATATATATATATTAAATTTAAAATATTTTCAGTAGATCGATCAACACCTTATTTAATAAACTCCACTGAGAACAACATAACCCATCAACTCAATTCGTGGGTTATCATTAAGGTTGAAAACTCAGACAGGTCGAGTCGGATTTTAATAAACTCAATTCAACCAATTTAAAACTTATGGAATTCTATTCGTCCAACTCGAATTACTCAACCTGACACGATTTGATTTTTTGACTCAATTGTTTTTTATAACTTGGTGCACTCGGATTAGATCGGGTTACGTCGGGGTCGAGTCGGTTTGATTTTAAATTTCTCAATCTAGTGTCCATTATATCTGGTGTTACTTGCATTCCTGCTATTGGGCCTGATGCGAAATTGTCTTTCTTAACCTTTGCCCAAAAAATTTTGTTGTTTCTTTCTCAGATGGGTCACCCGATCCATCAACTACTCCTTTGCTCGGACTTGGCCAACCTAATCACCCAGTCCAATACCAACCTTTGGACCTTTCTCTGCCACCTTCGTCCCATCAGGAAGCTTCTCAATTGTTTTGGCCTTGATGGCCCAAAGATAGTTTGCCTTGGAAATACAAAATATTATCATATGTTTGCCTCCCAATCTGTTAGGGGCACTGATATTTTCAATCTTCTATCCTTTTAGTCTTGATTGGACCTGTTTTTATAATTTTCTCTTTTGATGCCTAATCTGGGCTCATTTTGTCTTTGGACCAATTGAGTTCTTATTTTTGACTTGGCCCAGACTGTGGGCTTATAGTGTATTTTCCCCCATTTGGGCTTTCTTCTTCTTCTTGAATGAAATACTTACCCATCATTCAAAAAAAAAAAAATTCTCAATCTAACCCCACCTAAATATTATGCAGGCTTTTTCTTTCCTAACTTGACTTGATCCAAAATATACAAATACATAATCCAAACCTATTGATTTCTCGAGTCGAGTCATGCGGGTCAAACTAATACTCCACCCAAGTTTCAGCCCCAGTTATAATCTCATTTTATTAGTGTAGTACTGTAGTGAAAAATTCACATAATTCCATCAGTTTTACTCAAGAATTTTCATGTCCTTGTCATTTCAAACTTGCTTTCAACCTCTTGCCATTTCCACAAAAGACCAAAAGATCATTCCCCAAACAGGGATTTACACACTGATACAGCCCATTAGCCCACCCATCCCCTCTCTGGAATTCCATTTGATCTCCTTTTTTAGGAAAGAAATATCTCTCTCTCTCTCTCAACCTTCTCACAAAAGCAAGAGCATGAAATTTACCAAATATACAGTTTTTAATGCTTCTTGTATCCCACCAACACTCACAAACATGTTCCTATAAGAAAACAAGAGGACAATCTTTTCTCTCTTCCACAAATTTCATCCATCTCACACCAACACTCTCTCTGCAATAAAAGAAGCTAAAGCAAATCTACCCAAATCAGAGCTTGTGACAGTTCTTGTCTTCTAAGATACAGCTGAAGTAGAGCAGATAAATCCGCTGTTTGATTTCTTCAACTGAGGTGCGTTTCTCATCTTCTCTCTCTCTCTCTCTCTCTCTCAATAAATTTCAAACTCAAGAAACGAAGAACACATGACTGATCGTTGCATTTGAGTGGCATCCATATCAAGAAAAGAAAAAAAAGCCTGATCCTCTCATTTCAGGTACATCTATATGTCCCCTTTTGATTCTCCTTCTTTTTCTCTCTCTCTCTTCCCTTCTCTCTGGAAAAAAAAAACCCATAATTTTTCTTTGATGAAGAAGAAAACAGGAAGAAACCCATGAACAGAATCCTCTCTCTTTCTCATTCTGTCTGTCGTGATAAATGACTCTTTTTACTTTGACCAAGAAAGCATGTGTTGTATGAATTGACTCTCATTGACTCATCATCTGTAGGTCAGTATGAAGTAGAAAATAGAACCCTAGAGAGGAGAAGAAGACGACTGAACAGAAACAGAACTGAACTGAAGAAGATCGAACAGGAGAAAGGGTTAAGGATAATCACATCCCTATCAATAACTGCAGCAGCGGGCTCATGGATGCACTTCCAGTTACTGAAAATTCCATCTCCGTAAACGCCAACACCAGCACCACCGGCTCTGCTGCCAACTCCTCCTCCTCCTCCTCCCCCGCCCCCAGCCGCTATGAGTCACAGAAACGCCGTGACTGGAATACCTTCGGCCAGTACCTGAGGAACCACCGCCCGCCGCTCTCGCTCGGCCGCTGCAGTGGAGCCCACGTCCTCGAATTCCTCCGGTACCTCGACCAATTCGGCAAGACCAAGGTCCACACCCAAATGTGCCCCTTCTTCGGCCACCCAAACCCACCCGCACCATGCCCGTGTCCTCTCCGCCAGGCTTGGGGGAGCCTCGATGCACTCATCGGCCGCCTTCGTGCTGCCTACGAAGAGAATGGAGGCAAGCCTGAGGCTAACCCGTTTGCTGCCCGGGCAGTGAGGCTCTATCTTCGCGAGGTCCGTGAATTGCAGGCCAAGGCAAGAGGAATCAGCTACGAGAAGAAGAAGCGGAAGCGCCCGCCTCCTGCATTACCCATGCCGTCTCCGGTGCAAGTCAGTGATGATCCATCTGCATTATGAATTCTCATTTCATTTGCCCAACACAATGAGAACTTGAACAAAGGAGAATTCTGCATTCTCTCATCCTCATCAGCTCTTATCTGCTTCACTAGATATTAATATAAGTAATTATATTTCTTCTTTTGATAGGTAACAAAACCTTATCTAGGTTGCCACTTCTGTAATTTTCAAACACCTCCATAGATGTTCCTGTTTTTCTGCTCATTAGAGAACTTAATTTCCAATTTTGGGTACCTTTCTTGGTAGTATTTCCTTATTTTGAATGATAATTTTACACTAAAAGTATTATCAGCAGCAGTATCAGTAATCATTGAAGAATTGATTACCCATGTTAGTAGACATAAATGAAATCAAATTCTCAATTCTCTCAAGTGCCAAGCAATGAGCTTTCATACAATGGTGTCACCTACTTTTTTATTTATTTTATAGAAAAAGGCACTTTTGTTTATTGAATTATGAAAAAAGAAAATGTTCATGAATTGGAAATCTTCACCCTTCATCGTATGTTTCTGATAATGAGAAAAAGTGGCGTGTGCTTCAATTCTATGATCATTCCATTTTTTTTTTCAATTTAGTTTCTTTTCTTATCTTAAGATCATGAATATGATCATGTATTTGCTTTCTACATTTAAAGGGGGAAAGGAGAAACCTTTCAAACAGTAATCCCAATGGTTGTTGTTGGGCTTCGAATTCTGTGATCTTACAATGCAGATCTCATTAATGATAGTATTCTCTCCACTGAAAATCCTGTGAGATATTCAATCGATGATCTGTGTAGAATAACACAAAGAGGATGTGGCAGGTCTTCTTTAATCAAGGAGAGACTCTCTTATCTTATGTACCGAGAAACTGAAATACAAATAAGAAAGGTAAAATAAAAGAGGAAATACAATATTTAGTAAACAATAATAATAGAAATATCTAAATCTATCTTAACACCTAAATATATCCTAACAATCTCGATTTAAATGAAGACAATGACAAGGACAAAATCCGATTTTTCCAAGTTTGGTACAAGTAAAGAGCACAAACAAGTTGAAATCAAAGTAATCTATTTTAGTTGCAATGGATAAAGAGATTCAAGGAAGGAAGAAATCGTGTGTTGAGATTTGAGAGGCAATTTCCTAATCAATTTGGCCGACAGCCCTTCCAAATGATAGAACACTTGAGCCCATGATTAGGTGATGTTGGGTTTTCCTTTTTGGAATATCTGATTCTTTATTTGCATTTTGTGGGACCCAACATTTCTCTCTGCCTTCGCTATTCTCCAAGTGGTAGGGACTTGACCAGGTGATTATGATCTTAATCTTTGATTAATGCTGAGAGGCATAGATGCTAAGTAACTTTTCCTTTTTAGGGTTTTTTTGAGTGGTGGGCATATAAACTACCACTATGCAATTGAGGATTTATTCCCACCACTAACAATGGGCATTAATCACAGATTTGTCTTAAGATTAGCTAAAGGTGTTTCACGTTTACTGGAGGGACCCGTTAAAAACGAAAAAGAAGGATCACTCTCCATTGGTCTGTTCGACGTGTGTAGATGAGAAGGTTTTCAAATCAGTCAGATGAACCTGCTGGATAAGTTCGTCTTTAAAAGAAAAGAAAAAATTGTTTTAAAATATTTTGATTCTCGTACTATTAAATATAGTATCAGTGGTCACGGATGGTTAGAATATATCACAGATTAGCCAACTGTATCATGGATTTCTTGTCTGTAATCATTTGTTTGGACTTAGCTTTGCATTACAATAGAATAATACATAAATTAGAAATCGGCCAACGCTACCTTTTGGAGGATTTAATGAATAGTCACCTAATTTTAGCTGCACACAGTACTTGTCATGTGTTTTCTTTAGAAGAACATTGATGGTAGAACAGATACAGTATCAGCTATCTGAGTTTTAAAATTTAATGGCACTAAGTGACACAAGGACTAGGGAGGATATGGATGTTGTTGCTAATGAGGGAACCATTGAAAAGTTAGTCTCTACTGATATTGATATCTAATTTAATAAAAATATAGGGAGTCAAGTATTGGGTCAAGTAGTCTGCAATAGAAGAGTAATTATATTAATTTAAGGAGAAATTTTGAAAAAAAAAATGGTAATTATGTTTTTGGTTTTGGTATTATGGGGAGTTGAAAGTTGGACAAGTAAGAATAATGTATGAATAAAGTGGAGCTAATAGAAATTTGTATTTTATAATGGATGTGTGAAATATAAATTAGAAATTGATTATATTACAAAAAAATTAAATATAGCTCCAACGGATAAGTTTTGATATGATCACAGTGCAAATAAATTACTTTAGATGAGTTTCTCACGTATTGTCATCCATTCAGACTATTTTTAAACTTTCTCTAATATAACTATTTCTAATTCCATCTTTTAAAGTTAATCCACTCATCTAACATAATATGCCGTATCTCCATGACTCTTGGTATATTTATCCTTTCTTCATGTTTAACGCTCTACTCTACAAAACATTATAAGTCTAATAATTATTTTATAAAATTGTCCTTTTTATACCAAGTAACATTATGCATACTTTCGTATTTTTGAAATTGTTCTTAGCATACTTAAAAATTAATAACCTAATGATGGAATTTCAACTGTCGATGTATTAAATGAAAATAAAACCATGAAGCAGAATATATCAAAATAAATTAGAAAAAACCTGTAAGAGAAGTTTTGGTAGTGATCAACAAAGTTTCTCCAATAAAGTTAGAAAATGTAAATACTAGTAATGTTAATGGTCTATTATTTCATTAAAGGTCTTGGGCATGCTATTTATATTTGCTGGTAGAGGTTGATACTCTTAAATGAGTTTGGACTATTATCACAACTATACTATTTATCCAATGCCATATGACTTTAATGTTAGAGTACTGGTTTTTTTTTTAAAAAAAAAAACCGTGTGGGACTCTTTTGTACGGTGGTGTACGTTTTGGGTTTGAGAGAGAAAATCAGAGAAGAAATTGGAATTTATTTTGTATTTTAGGAGAGAGTTTGAGTGAGAGATCTGTATTTTGATTCGGAATTAGTAGAACTCTGTGATTGTTGCCTGTGGATATAAGCTTCGATCGAACCACATTAAAATTTGTGTTTCGAGATGTTTGATTGTTTGGTTTGTTTTTCCACTTCCGTTTGATTAATCGAGGAAATCCCAACATTAAATATGCAATTTTTATAATTGTTGTAAAAATACTTACCAAATATGCTGCACATGAGTCTCATCATTTGTCACCTAATAATGAGAACCAGGATGTCATAAGTTGTAGTTAGGTTTTGTTGCTTTGATGGGCCATTTTTCACTGTTTTAAGAAAGAAATCCAACTTACAAATTTAATTAGGAATATTATTGTTGTTCCTGAAGAGACAACACAAATATTTATAAAAAAAAAAGGGGTAAAATTTCAGTTTAACCTAAAAAATTAGTGTTTACAGCACCCTTCAATTGATCAAACACACTTGTCATCTATAAATTATAATGCATTCAAATACCATTTACCGATAACCCGTGACGGTTGACTTGATGGTTAAGAATTCATTTAAAATGCTGGAGGTCATGAGTTTGAGTCACTCCCAACGTAAAAAGGTTATTATAGTGTTATCTGGTGTGTATAGACAGAGAGGTTTGCACATGCTCTAATAATTAATCAGATCCTCTAAGAAACCGAAACCCCTTAAACTTAAAAAATTACCATTTACCAATAATATTCGCATGTCCACACATGCTATTTGCTAAATTTGTAAGAAAACTTTGTGCAGTTGTTGAGTCTTTAAATATGAGAGGGCAGGACAAAGAGTGAGGACATTATTGGGATGTGTCTCAAAAAAATATAATGGCTTTCGAAAATAGGGCACTGTGATTTTTAATTAGGAATAGCTATAGAGCAGAAGTCAACCCATTTATTTATTTTTTATAATTCTTAATCATCTAATTCAAAATTTCTTAAATGAATAATCAATACTGAAACTATTTTATTAATTAATTTTTCATTTACAGTCTTCAATTAAAAGCTAAAAACTTTAGATGACTCGACATTTATTTATGACTACTATTGAAAGGTTATCTTTTTATTTGGTAGAATTAATGTCCTACAAACATAGTAGTTCTCTCTTTTTCAAAATGGTATTTAAATTTTCATAAAATAATTAACAACTAATCTTAGATGCTCTCTTATGATGTTCGTGTATATATGGTAAGTCATTGCTATTATAATTATTAAACCCTTTATCTTATCTATCTAAGAGAACTTTTGAAGCTTAAGTCAATGCTTTGCTCTCAACTATATTAATTATTAAGCAGATCTAGAGAGATTACAGTGCCCATTTTTATTGGATAGATCTCACAAAATTGGATACGATAGATAGAGAATTTCATTGACAATTATAATTAAAAAAAAAAAACTTCTTTATATGGATTATAAAAAATAATAGTTTATAGCAATCAAATTTTCAAAATCTAAAACCACTCAATACTAAAATGATCGGATGAATTTCAATTTTGAAATTTTTCTAAGGTTTATTTTCAACATTTTTAAGTGTCTCAACTTCAACATGCAAACGGTCAAAGTGAACCCAACAAATTAGTGATTTGGCATGGATTTCAAATTTTAAAATCACACCAAACCTCAGGCGGCTTGAGTATAACCAGAACTCACACTTTTCTTTTTTTCCTTAGATAGACAACTCAAGTTTAATTGGTGCCCCAAATTATTATTATTATTTTTTTGTTTTTTGCCAAACTAGTTTGGAAAATAGTTCTCCATCATCATCATGCCTGTTGTTTTCGCCACAGTCAATATCTAATATATTTTTCCACATTAAGTTTGATCTTGATGTAACCTATTCCTAACTGTGGAAAAACAAGTGTTGACTGTTCCACTTAGATCCAAAGCCCATCAATCTAATCTTTTAAGAAATGTTAGTAGATCGTTAGCATACCAAAATAAAGACATGTTTAAAGCAGGGGTAAAAATATCATATGAAATATATTGGCAGATATATATCGGTTTTTAAGCAACGTATTATATCGGCTGATATATATTGTATCGTTCGTACACACTATTTCTCGATCGATATGGCCGATATATCGGATATATATCGGTCCGATATTGGTCGATATGATAAATATCGGTCTTTTAAAAAAAAAAAAAACAAAACAATGGTGAGTCAGGGTCGATATCTCGGTCGGTATTTATTTATTTATTAATTCAAATAAAATAAAAAAATAAAAAAATACTGATATTTAAAAAGAAAGCAAAAGGGGAGAGAGAAACTTATCGGCCGATATTAGGATATCGGCCGATATCTTGGCCAAGCCGAATTTTGCACCCTTGGTTTAAAGTTTAAAATATCAAATTCAACATTTTATTTCTAAATATTTTTTTACCATCTATTTTTCTATACTCTTAATATTAGTGTTTAGACTATTTATTCAAAATTTAAAATAATTTGAGTCAAGTCAATTAGATGCAGTTTCAATTTTTAAACTCAACGAGTCAAATCGGTGTATTTTTTTTTTTAATTTATTTTATCCTTTTTTAAATTCAATCAATTTTTTGACCTTTTGAAACTTTAACAGTGAGCAAAGTAAATAGTGTAGAGTAACTAATCCTTTATTCATTTCAATAAATTTTAAAAGTATATTATATTTTATATTTTTAAAAAGTATTACTATTGGGCATGATACTGTGAATGGACGTAGTTAGTAAGTAGCATCGTTGTACGGTAGGTATAGATAAGTGTATTTGGCGGGATTTAAGAGAAGCCGAAGAGAGAATATGAAACAGTTGGTACGATAATCGCGCATTCAACGGTCAAGATCGATGTGACTTTGACTTGACACCTGGGACCCAGACCTGCGGGCCAATCGTGCGCTCTCACGTGTCTCTGTCTGGTCTTCGTCAGACCACATATGACACGTGGCGGGATCGAGACGGTTAGATGGGTCACGTCGTCAGTCAGTACTTGGGGACCCGTCACGTCGGCGTGAAACGAGTCTTGTCTCGATCGGACCCATTTCTCTTTTGGGGTCGAGTCGTTTCGGCTTTTCCGTACCGGAGGTATTGGTTCCCTGTCCCAGACGGCTTCAAACAGGAATATTATAGATTTTAGAATACAAATTATTATTTTTCAAATTTATATTAATTTTTTATAAGTAAAATAATTTTAAAAGGCACTCGCTTTTAATTAAAACTTCCCTTTAAATTTCAGTATAATATTTTAAAAACTGAATGTGAACGTGATTAGTCAAAATTTATTGAATCCGATCTGACGTCACTTTAATTGTTGACCCAAGTTACTCAATCTAACTCGAATTGAATTTATGATCCAATTCAACTCGAGTGTTATTTTATAACTTGTACACTCGGGTCAGATCAAATTATGTCGGGTTGAATCGGATTAATTTAAAATTTTTCAACTCATTCCGATCTCAATTTCATGCGGGCTTTTCTCGACATGACTCGACCCGAGATATACAAATACATAATCCAAATCCATTGATTTCTCAAGTCGGATTAAAACCCAACCTAAGTTTCACCTCTAGCCATTACCAATCCAATTTAAATATTAGTAAGGATAAGGGGACAATAGATTTAATAAATATAAAATTTTATGTGTATATGAATTTTCAGGTGGCATTGAGAAATAAATAAATTCCAAATATTATGTAGTATTGATTTTCTGCACTTTGGCAAATCTAGACCTCCTTTCATTTTTGTTTTTCTTTAGAATGAGGCATGTTAAAATCAATGATGTTTAAGTAGATAGAGATTTTTCAAAAAAAAAAATTACAAAAAGCTTAGAATTCTCAAAATATAAAAATAATAATTTTTTTAGATTAAATTAAAATATTGGTGTTTTTTTTTTCTGGATATCCCTATTTAAAGATATAAAAATTTAAAAAGCATGATTTTAAAATTGAAATAAGGTGTTTTGGATGCAAAATTCGAATTCGAATTCAAACTTAAAATCCAATTAATTTTTATATGTATTTCGATATATTCTTCTATGAAGGACTCCTCTCTTTTCTCTCTCTTACACTTAAATAAAAGAAAAGGGAAAATGATCTCTTATAGATCTCTTTACAACAATTATATCTCTGAATAGAGCTTTAGTTTAAGCTTTAAGCAAAATTATTACAATACTAAGAACTCTGAAATATTAACCCAAGGGCTATATTTTGGGCTTGACAAATATCATTATAAACAAGTACTCTCTCTGTCTCATTTTAATTGTATCATTTAAAACATTTGTATTTTTTTAAGAAATTCTTTATATAAAGTTAAAAATGACTTTTACTCGGGTAAATGCTGTGCATAAAAAAGGGTAATGATGTATGAGGCCCAAATTGGAGTAGGGAATGATTGTTGATTAAACCTTCTCCAATTATCTTAGCATTTTAACTTTTTTTGTATTTTTTTTTTTTATACTTTTGTTGTTTGAATTTGAAAATAGTCTTTAATTGGCTCTTTTGCTTGACAAAGGCTTCCAAGTTAGAGTAGAACACAAATGTTAAGATCTAGGTATCCAGCCTACGAAAACTAGTCTATTAGATGGAATAACCCAAGTCTTTTATAAATCCCTAAATCTCATTTTACACTTTTAATGTGTGACTTGTTCACAGCCACCCCCAACGACAAGATAATGCTTCACTTATGGATCTTATTGTCTTTTAAGACCATATTTGCCCCAAGCCATTATTGACTGTTGATTACAAAACGAGTTTCGACAAATCTATCTTCAAGATTCTTCAAGTTAGACTAAGTTTATATATGTTGCGTTTGGATGAGGGATAAATTTGCAGGGATTACCTTTGATAAGGAGTAATCCTTATGAATACCTTTTGCTGCAAAAGGGTTTTCAAATGTGAGATTGGAGGGATAAAATTTAAAATTTTTATCCTTACCTTTTGATTACCAAATGGAGGTACCCGTGAAACAAACGCAGCCATAACATATGATGGTGTGAAAAAGGGGTTATCCCAATTGGTTTTGGAGCAAGATCTCTAGAGGAAGGTCTTAGGTTCAAACTATGGGAGCTCCAATGAAGGGCCACTTCTCATGGGAATATGTGTAAAGTAAGGTCCCATTGATTTATCCGGTGTGTGCGGATAGCGGATAGAGGAGTTTTCACACACCCTGGACGACAAGTCGGGTGCGACGCTTGGACACCTCTGGACCTAAAAAAAAAAAAAAAAATGATGGCGTGAAGTGTCAAATTATACCCCCAACCAAATGTCTCAATTTATCATCCAAAATTTACCTGAAAAATAACGACAAAAATAAAAGGGTAATAATTTGAAAACTAAAAATACATTATAAAAAACCACCCACATTCATCTATTTAAAGACCTTTGGTGAAATTATCCCTTCATAACACCTTTTAATAGGGATAATTTAATCAATTTAACCTAATGGATACCTCTAATGGAAGGATACATTCTTCAATGATATCCTTTAGAAAATAAAATTTATTTTAAAATAAAAAAGAGTAATTTGAAAATATCCAACAATCATTTACTATTTTCAAAATTTTGAAGTTTTTAATTAAAACAAACCACAATTTGGACATTTGTGAATCATGAACAAATTGAGGTATTGTTAGACTTGAACTTTCAATTATTCCAAATACACTAAAGTTTGGCAAGATTATGTAACTGCAGTTTTGAACTTTCATATATTATATTGTTAAAATAAGCGGCTTTAATAATATGGGTAAAGATTATGTAATAGTTTATTTTGTTATAAACTATTATATAAACATTACTAAGGATCTTATAGAAAGTGAATCTCTATATATTTCAAAATTGTATAGTTTAAATCATATATTTTAAGCATGTTTGATATACTTTTATATATTTTTATAAACTCAAAAAATTATTTTGTTATTATTCTCTTGATAATATTTCAATAAAACCCATGTTTAGAAAATGAATTCCTTATATTGATATTTACAAAAATTATTATAAGTTAACATTTCTATTTATTCTTTATCTCAAATTATTCTGAAAAATATAAATTTGGTAGACAAATTAATTGAATAAATTGAATTTAATTAGGCCTACTCTCAACATATTATAGTGTCAAATGTCAATCCTTCCTTATCGTTTTTACATTTTTGACATCACAAAACTGGCAAAGTTTTTTTTTTTTTTTTCCGTAGATCTCTGTGAAGTGGGCCATGCTGGCATTTGGACCATCTAGTCCAATTCAGAGTTGAATTTATAGGGTCCAAAGCCCAGTCCCAGGATAGATAAGGCCCAATTTGGTGAATTCCAAGCTCAGCCAATTTCAGTGACTCCAGCTCAATTAAAAGCCGAGATGATAGACCTAAAAGCCTGATTTAAAGCCATCTTTTCTAGCTTGTAAATTTAGATAAAAAGTCACTAACATAGTTAGCGAACTTGGACCCAAACTTGACCTTACCTGATTGAACATATCCTGAGCTTGGTTCCAATTGAGACTGGGTCAGTGTAGTAGGCTCAAGCCTGAAATTTAGATGGGCTGAGCTTGGCCCTAAATGTCACCTTACCGTATCAAACCTAAGCCAATCTGGGTAACTTGACTCAAACTGACTCACCATGGGTCGGTGCTTGATTCAGTTAAGTTCTCGGACTTATAATGAAGTTGGACTTCGTTTGGCCCAAAATCAAACCTGACCTATATGCATCACGGGTCAAAAAATCGTCGATACTCGGATCTCAGCTAAGATATCGGCTGATCTCTCTCTCTCTCCTAATTTTTTCCAACAAATTTCGACTGTATAAATGTGTATTGGCCGATATCTCGTCAGTACAACTAAGACTGTGCGTATCAGCCGAGATTTGTAACCCTAATATGCATATGTAGTCATGTCAAATTATGAACGGTAACTCCAGTGAGAGAGTATTTATAAGTTAACTTCGTTAATCCCAGCTCTTGATCTTAAAAGACCTTCATGAGAGATGCACCCTTCTGTTATCAAGGTTTCAATTATTATTGGGTAAAAAAATAGAAGATGCTCTAAATTATTAAGAATGAGACAAAGCACTTGTCATGTACTATGCTTATAACAACTTTGATTCCCTAATAACAACTTTTATACGAGTTCCAGCTAGGGCTTGACACCTCTGCTCAATCCCTGGCAACGTTGAACCAATGGTCGAGACTAAACTTCAAATGTTCTTCTTCAAAACTTGCATCTTCAAAGACATATTTATTTTAACCATACGCTCGTCAAGACAATACCAAAGAAGTGCATTTCCTCGAAAACAATCCTGCAATAATGGTGTAAATGCTTTGAAGTAGTTGACAAACTTCTACTAAGGCCCGATTTCAAACCTCTTCAATGTTACATCTTCAAATATTTATAGCTTGAAATATCATCAAATTTATCTCAAACCATTTTGTACCTCATAGAAATAAATCAATTGAAATATATTGAGATTTAAATCCTACACCAAAATACTATATTCAAATATTTTAAAAATTGATTCATTAATTACATTGCTTTCTATTGCAGTTTCGTTTCTTAGGTTCTAACTCTAGAACCGAATTACTTAGACCATTACAAACCATAACATTATTCATCTATCATCATTAGAAACAAAGGCTAATATTCCATCCACCTAGAGTCGACCCTTTTAAGCTTTACTTTTTCATTTGATCTTATCATAAATGATAACATTTTTCATTCAACATCTTATCTTGTCTTTTAATATCTCTTCTCTCTACGTTTTCAATGACTTTCTTCTCTTCATTGGACATTCAATTTTTAACATTTTGGGACTATCTTTAGTCTTCTCCTAACCTAAACCCTTAAATGAATTTCTCCCATTGTCATTTAATATAGATATTTTTAAATATACTTTTAAAATAATTCTGCACATTGAGTGTATAGTTTGCACTTATGTTTAGATTCATCCTGCCTTATTGATAATAATTTTTTCTTTAATAAATTAGTAGGGCATCTTTTGAGGCCATCAATTATATCAACACAAATTTCTTTTTCAAGAAGGTATTTTTTAAAATTTAATATAAACTATGAAATGAATGAATTAAGTTTTAAAACCATCATTTTAATATAAAATGTTTTGTTCATATTTTAACTATCTACTTTGAATCCTAATATCAGATAAATAAAATTTTATAAATCTAATAATAAAATTTATTTTAGATTGAATAGTTGAAGATGTTGTACACTAATTTTTTTTATGAAGAAATTTATAAACTCTAGTTAGTAAATATAATAAATTACATCTACTTGCACATGTAATACAACTAAACAAACTAAAAACTTTAATCACAAAACATCAAACAATTAATCTTAATTTTTTTTAAAAGTATAAATATTAATTTTATTTAAGTAAATAAAAATATATTATTAGCTAGATCTTGTCCTATATAAAACAACGCGGGGAATGTTTTCCGTCGTTCCTCCTCCTCTCACTACGGGCGCCACTGCAACAGAGCAGAAAGAGGAGATTAAAAAAAAATGGGTTCTCTTTCCTATCCATCTCCCGACGGGAACCCATCTCCGAACCTCCGTTCATCAGATCCACCGGATCCCAAGACTCAAACCCTAGTCGACCCAACTCACCTCCTGCACCTCTTCAAGACCCAACAGAAGTACCTCAACTTCTTCTTCCAGAACCTCGACCTTCCCCAAACTCTCACATTCACCCAAACCCTCCTCAATTGCAACGGTACCATCTTCTTCTCCGGCGTCGGAAAGTCTGGATTCGTCGCCCAGAAGATCTCCCAAACCTTAGTCTCCCTTGCCATCCGATCCGCATTCCTCTCCCCGCTAGACGCCCTCCATGGCGACATCGGCATTCTATCCGCCTCGGATATCCTTGTCCTTTTCAGCAAGTCCGGCAACACCGAGGAGCTGCTCAAATTGGTGCCCTGCGCCCGCGCCAAAGGAGCGTTCTTGATCTCCGTCACATCGTCGCCGACAAATTTGCTTGCCGGGGGGTGTGATATGAATGTGCATTTGCCCCTGGAGAGGGAATTGTGCCCGTTCGATCTTGCGCCGGTCACTTCCACCGCAATTCAGATGGTTTTTGGGGATACCGTGGCAATTGCGATGATGGGTGCGAGGAATTTGACGAGGGATGAGTATGCGGCCAATCATCCCGCTGGTCGGATCGGCAAGTCCCTCATCTTTAAGGTCAAGATCCCAATGCGCCATTCAATTCTACCTTCTTTATTTTATTTCATTTTATTCTATTTTTGGGGGTTTTTTTTATCGTGCTAAATTCTTTGAATGCTGGGCGTATGAAATACAGATTTCCGTTTTTCTTCTGCCGAAATCCATAAATTTTCATATCTTGGTGCTTTGGATCTGATTAGTGATGAATTGGAATGCTATTTTTACGATACATTGTCTATTATAAATTCTTTTAAATTGTTTGAATTTCGGAGTGTCGGTGGGTTTTTTACCTCTTTCAGCAATAACGGACATCAAATTTCTTGGTTTTTTGTCGTTTTCTTTTGAATTTTCTTCTTTCGGTGTTGCAGAATTTCAGTAAATGCGTCCGATTCGATGTTATGTCATTTTCCAAAGGAACAAGAAACTGTCTGAAATGGGTCAGGCAATGAGGTGGGGCACCGTGATTAAAAAAATTGTTCCACTTAAAAAATAATAAAAAATAGTTTTGTTGATATCAGTATTTAAAAGAAATTAGTCTCGTTAAATATTTATAGTTATATGATTTAAAATAAGTAAAATAAAATGTTGAAGTAGAGCTTTTTGTCGACTGATAGTTTTATTTGTTTAAGTCAAATGAATAAAGATATTTAAATTTATTTATTTATTTTTATAATGAACACAATCATTAATTTAGTTATCTTTAATCACGAGTTCATCTTAGGGAACAGTTTTTTGTTTCCTTCTGATAATTCAGATCTTGTTTCTATCAGATGGATTTACTGGTCAATGACAAACCAGTGAAT
Organism: Chimonanthus salicifolius; assembly: GCA_013350335.1. Classification (NCBI taxonomy): domain Eukaryota; kingdom Viridiplantae; phylum Streptophyta; class Magnoliopsida; order Laurales; family Calycanthaceae; genus Chimonanthus; species Chimonanthus salicifolius. The sequence goes on along the minus strand of CM023532.1, from coordinate 38,666,241 downwards.
GCAATTCTCTTGTTCAGATGTAGGTTCTTATTGGCATGTTGAGGACATGATTGGTTTCTCCATCAACATAATTCTATAGATTTCCCCCATTGTATAAGTTATTTACTTATTTTGTGATGGTTCAGATCTTGATTAGCTCACCGGCGATAGATGGTAAAATGGCAGATAATGATGATTGTTCTAATCTTGATTATTTTTTCCACCTAAATGATGGGAAACAAGGGACATTGTGGTTTTTGTTCTTGTTGATAATTAATATATATATATATATATATATATATATAATTTTTTTTTGACCGAAGGGTTCCAAATGTCTCACCCGACTAATCTTTCCGGGCATGTGAGCACCTCCCAACACGGACACACCTGGTTTTCTCGGGGCAGTGGCCCTTTAGAGTTGAGCGTGAGTCAAACTCAAGACCCCATTTCATGAGGTGGGCTTCTTGACCGTCAAGCCAACCCCTTCGAGTTTGATTGATTATATTATTTAAGTTCAAGAAGGATTTATTCAAGTTAAATTGATTGAAGGAAAATTATGTCTATGTGGTTGATATACAACTTTTCATCAATTGTTGAGGACAAGATGGAGTCCATGATTATGTATTATCTGATATTTGGAGTGGTAATTTTCTAAATGGTTTAATTTTGTTAGCAACCTTATTAAGAAACTTAGGCATAGATGCTGTTTTTGTCTCTCTTACATTTTTCTCTTATAATTGAGTTAGGTCATGGGTTTTGAGTTTTAATAGGAGTATGCGCAATTTTGATAATTAGATGCATTACTTGCCTTTCTTTATCAGCTGAAAGGTTAAAAAGGGTGGAAAATAGTGCTTCCAACTTTTCATATATGGTTTCTATTGATTGGTTTCTGCTACTTGGTCATGAAAATGCCCCATGTATGAAGTTAATTTATCCTGAGTGGAGGAGCTTAGATGTGTTCCATTATTGTTCTTCTTAGTTCTGTTTTGTTTTTTCAAAAGGGAAGTTTCTTGAGATGTGATTAGTGGAGATTACAATACCTCACTGCAGGTAAAAGATGTTATGAAGAAGAGGGAGGAGCTTCCTATTTGCAAGGAAGGTGATCTAATAATGGATCAGCTTGTGGAGCTAACAAGCAAGGGATGTGGATGCCTTCTAGTCGTTGATGATGACTATCATCTGATTGGAACTTTCACAGATGGTGACCTGCGGCGAACACTCAAGGCCAGTGGAGAAGGTATCTTCAAGCTCACAGTTGGGGAGATGTGCAACAGGTAAAAAAATTGAGCGCGTTTCATAAATGCAGTTAAACTAATCTGCTAAAAATTTAAAATGTCTAGACTGAAAAGAACATTCTTATCATACTGCTGCTGGGAAGTCTTTTCTCAAGTTTTCAAAATCTTATCATTTTATGCATTAGTGTGTAATAGCTTGAGATATCCGAAGATTTGGGAACTTGTTACAAAATTTTAATTTGTCTATATTTTTATCCCATTGATATAACTGCATGCGGAACACAGTTCAGATGTTTTGCATTTCTCAGCAGAAAAAAAGAATGCTCTGCATATAAAGTTTCTGAGGGTTTAACATAATTCACTTATTTCTTTTGCAGGAGCCCAAGAACTATTGGATCAGATGCAATGGCAGTGGATGCCATGGAGAAGATGGAGTCTCCACCATCACCTGTGCAATTCCTTCCTGTTGTTGACAATCAAAATGTTGTGATAGGCATTGTCACCTTGCATGGGCTAGTTTCAGCAGGGTTGTAAACCGGATCACCACCTTATCTACTATGCCTGCAATCCAGATCCCCAACTTATCAGCCATGTATTCTTTTTATTCTTTGTATGAGATATAATTACTGTAAACTCTGCATTCTCTCTGAGCTGCAGAGCTTATTCCATTTCACTAAATATTTGAACATTTTGTCAAAGATGTACTCTATTCAATGTTAGATTTCAGTGGTAGTTCTCTAAGTTTCTTTGTTGCCCTTGATTTCTCAATGAATTACCTAGCATCAAATCCTCCAGTTTGGTAATGGTATAGAGTTTTACCCATTATCTTGCTCTATAGTTTTCTCTACCTATGGAACTTCCTAAATCAAGATGGTATTTTCTTCTGCCATTATTTCAAGTGTATATGAATCCCTTAAGATGTTTAAAATCTTGCCAGATCATGTTTTACCCAGATTTGGCTAGAGCAGAGAGTTGAATCATACGGTGATGTGACATTTCCCACTAGACTTTGGAATGCTATCAATACCATCATCATGACCAAGTGATGATCAAAGCCATTTATATCATTAAGGGACTTCAACATTGGATAATGGGTTTGTTGGACTGGGATAAAGTAGGGGACATGAGGGAAATTATATGGTCTTCCCCAGTGTTATCCATTCAGTAATTTTTTGGTGTAGACACCAAATTATGATATATATCATTTTTCCCAAATATAGCTGAATGAGTGAAATAACATTAGAAGAAAGAATTTGAAATGATTGCACTAGAACTGAAGATATCTCAAATAAATGAGAGGATGAAGGAATTGCATTTTAAGTTGATTGGGCATGTAAATACAATCTCGAAAAGGCCTTTAAAGATTTAGATTGATGGAATTAAGGACACTATAGATTGTAGAATGGAGAATATATTGTTTGAGGAAGTACAACAGAAATGTGTAATTCCAAAACTTGACCTAGATAGATGGAAAATTCATTGTGATGATGGTGATGATTAACACTGAGTCACGATGAGCTGTTCTTTCTCCTCGCCCCCCAGTACCAGTTTCACTGTTACTGAGTCTGCTCAGTAAAGGCTTATCATTGCCTTGTTTTTGCTCGATGCATTAGTCATGGTGCTGCCTCTCAGTGGTTGCCAGAGTCCTGCATTCAAGTTTCTGGCAGAGCTGCCCTCTCCGAATTTGCCGGTGATTGGGTCCTAGTTATTGCCATAGTCTTCCTTTGTCCCAATTTAGCCGTTTCATATGCATTTTGGAAGAGTTATAGGATGTTGGAGAGAAGTTCATAAGCCTTTTGAGAGCCTTTCCTTAAAAAAATCCAATTTTTAAAATGAGACAACTAAATTGGGACAGAAGGAGTATATATTGGTGCCTTTTTAGTTAAATGGACAAAGTTGAAACCACCGTGCAAAACTAAGTGAGCAGCATCAAAATCCAGTCTCAAGTGACCTTTCAATCTAGTTTCAAAGCTCCCCACACTTTAGACTCATAAACACATCACTCAAACTGAGAAAATTTTCTCAGTTAGTAAACAGGATGTTCTTTGGTGCTTCCAGAAATTTCAAACCATGGATCCCATCATAGACGATATTTCATCGCATCCTTAGCTCACTTCCAAGGTAAGGAATGGGCATTTTGGGGGTCAGGAAGGAAATCAGTCTTAAGTGAAACAGTTTCATCTTCATCGTCAATGTCATCAACATCTTATATCTTTTACTTGTGACTAATTTTTCTGAGTTGTTTCTAGTCATCTACATTTATGCTCAATCCATATTAAGAGGTTTTCCCTTGTGTTTTTGGTCTATTGGGGTTATTTTTAGAGTTTTTCTAATGTAGTCATTTCTAATTTTATTTTTTTAATGTAGTCTATCTTAACATATGCATCTCCGTTATCATTGTCTACTTGTCTTTTACTCATCTTCCATTACTCATTTCCATAAAAGAAATGCCAGTCTAATTACAGCCTTTTCTAAGTTGCTAACAGCTATATATAGAGTTTTTATTTTCTCCCTCGCACGTAGAAGGTACAAGTAGAGGTAGACATTTAAAAGATTGGTTGGAAGGATTAAAGGAAGGAATAAAGGAGGATATTATGGACTGCAAGGTGATGGAGGATATAGTTTTTTTACAAGATAGAATGGAAGAGAAGAACTTAGAAGGCCGATCCCCATATAGATAGAATTAGTCGATATGATGATGAGAATAATTACTTCAGTTTCAGATATATGGCGAGCCATTTCGGGTGTTTCAAAGTTTCAAGCTGCATGGACAGATCTTTGGGAGTGCTTCAGTGGCTGCCTCAACTCGTAAGGAAATTAAAGGATGTGGAAATTGATGAATTAGCTAATCTTACATAGATTTTTAATTTTAAACACAATCCTCTCGAAGGGAAAGACTACAGGTTTTTGGTGGCCAGCAGTTAAAGATGCTACATCTTCTACTCAAGGACTGCAGATATTCCAAAAGTTGACCCTAAGATTTGTAGATTTCTTGCCCCACCAAGAGTTCTAGCATTCACTTGGTTGGCTGGTCTTGATAGAATTCTTACCATAGACAATCTCTGTAAACAAATCTCATCCTTATCAGTGCTTGTTTCCTTGTATCAAACCTGAGAGAACGCAGATCCCATGCTCATTCGTTGCCCATTTACTTATCAAGGGTGTCCCCTGTTCTGCAAATTTCTGGGTATAAGGTGGTGTTCTTGTCAGGGCAGCGAACGAGTTCCACATTCATTGTGAAGGAGGATATTTAGGGATTTATAAAGGACTTGGGTCATTTTCACCTAACAAGTTAGGCTAGTCTTTTCGGCTGGATACACATTCCTAATAACTAGTACCAGAGACATATTCCCAAGCCAACGCATGTGGACTAAAGGATCCCCTAGTCGGATAGGATGGCCGGCGACGTTCTATCCACCGGAGAGCCTAGTTCGAAGGGAGATTGTTGAGGTAGCAAACGAGTTCCATTTGTTGTGAAGGGGGAGATTTCGGGGATTGTTGAAGGTAGCAAACGAGTTCCATTTGTTGTGACGGGGGAGATTTAGGAACTTATAAAAGACTTGGGTCGTTCCACCTAATAGACTAGTCTTTTGAGTTGGATACCCATTCCTAACTCTTCTCCCAATATTTATACAAGTTAATTAATTCTTGGCTCCTCATAAGCTATCGATACCTATTCCTAACAGTTCTCCTAATATTTATGCAAGTTAATTAATTCTTGGCTCCTCATAAGCTATCCTTCTTGTGGAATCTTTTCGTTTTAAAACTGTGGCGTTTATGGACTGAAAGAAATGAAATGACAGAGCTTTTAGAGGGTGTTCTTCAGCATGTCATTTAGCTGAGAAAAATTTAGGTAGAAGCTTTGTTTTTGGGCTTTAGTTCTTCCTTAGTTTAAAGGGATTATCAGGATGAATCTTGAAATATGTAAATCTGCATGTCCAGATGGAAAAAAGTGGTCTCCGGAAGCCATCTGTTCTTCGACTACTACTGGTTATGGAGGTTGTTATTGTTAACACACGAGTAGAATTCATCTTAGACTTTTAAGAAGAGGAAAATCATGTGCTTATAAATCCCATAATCCAAAGGTCTATGGGCAATGTGGGACTTTGCTAACACTCCTCTCAGCGTCAGGGCCAAAGATACTCGACTCTTTCCCTCCACATATGGCTGGAGATACGAAACTGATCCATCTCTGTGTATCCTCACTCTAATACCATGTTAAATACACGAGTAGAACTCATCCTTAAAAATCAACTTTTAAGGAGAGGGACCCATGTGCTTATAAACTCCAAAACACAAAGGTCCACTAGTGATTGTAAGACTTTCTTAACAATTATAAATTCAACGCTAATGGGAGTTTTTCATCGGACAGCTCTTTGGCAGGATTGGTACTGGCAGTAGTAATTAGAAACTCGAAGGGAGTCTGTCTGCATACCTTTTCTATCCCTACTAAAGCATCTACTGCTAATTAAGCAGAAGTTAAAGATCCATTTCAAGGATTTAGAGACCTGAAGAACCTTCCTATTTTCAGAGGATGTGAGTCATGATATTATCATAAGATCCAGATCACCCATTCAACAGAGCCCACCACATTCTGTGGATTGGATGTCGATTACTGGAGTTACCATTCATCATTTGATGCGACTACAGATGCATATATGTCAGGTTTGATTTTGGGCCACACCAAGCCCAACTTCATTATAAGTGGGAGAACTTAACCAAATCAAGCACCGACCCATGGTGAGTCAGTTTTGAGTCCAGATTGGCTTAGGTTAGATCTGGTAAGGTGACGTTTAGGGCCAAGCTTAGCCCATCTAAATTTCAGGCCTGAGCCTACTAGACTGGCCCAGTCTCAATTCGAACCAAGCTCAGGATATGTTCATTCAGGTAAGATCAAGTTTGGGTCCAAGTTGGTCTAATTTAGTGATTTTTTATCCAAATTTTTTAGTTAGAAAAGATGGTTTTAAATTGGGCTTTTAGGGTTATCGTCTGGGCTTTTAATTGAGCTGGAGCCATTGAAATTGACTGGGCTTGGAATTCACCAAATTGGGCATTATCTATCCTGGGACTAGGTTTTGGACCCCATAAATTCAACTCTGAATTGGACTACCTGGTCTAAATACCAGCGTGGCCCATTTCACAGAGATCTATGGAGAAAAAAAAAGTGCCATTTTTACCTTTACAATCCAATGTATATTACTTATGATGTCAAAAATATCAAATGATATCCACATGGTGTCTCATCTCAGAAAGTGGGAGGTTGTGCGTTTGATCTCTAATAGCCTAACCTTGGTGTGTCTTAGGGGTGGTGGGCTCACTCGTGGAGGTTTTACACTAGGTATCCTACAGTTTCCCACGTGTAAATTCAAAAAAAAAAAATGTCAAATGATAATGAAGGATTGACACTGTAATATGTTGAGAGTAGACCTAATTAAATTCAATTAACTTTTCTACCACATTTATAATTTTCAGAGTAATTTGAGTTAAAGAATAAATAGAAATCTTAACGTATAATCATTTTTGTAAATATCAATATAACGAATTCATTTTCTAAACATGGTTTTTATCAAAATATCATCAAGAAAAATAATGAAAAAATAGAATTTTGTTTATAAAAATATATTAAAGTATATCAGACATGCTTAAAATATATGATTTAAAGTATACAATTTGAAATACATAGAGATTCACATTCTATAAGAACCTTAGTAATGTTTATATAATAGTTTAAAACAAAATAAACTATTACCTAATCTTTACCTTTGCTTTATACTATTAAAGCCGCCTATTTTAACAATAGAATATATAAGATATAAAATACACTAATACACTTCATAATTTCCTTGATTTATATAAGAATCATAATTTCATTTCTTACATTCCATTCTTTATTATTTTGAAACACATGGTCAAGTTCATTATTTTTTTAAAATTTTTTTATCAAGAAATACTTTAACGTGAAGTATTCCACTTCAAGCTGATGTAGCAGGAATGTATTATAGTAGTATAAATACTAATATTTTACTTTTTTTTAAAAAAAATCAATAAAAACTCTACCTCAAATAAAATATTTAACTTTGACGCACATTTTGATAATTAGATCATATTACATGATGGACAACTAAAGAACAAGATTAGTTCTAATATTTAAGAGACAAAATGAGTATTTAAACATAATTGCGTTTCTAAAATGCCTAGAGCCAATTGTCAACACCATTTTCTTCATTGTTTAACACTTTAACCTTAAATCTTAGCTCCTAGGCCAATGCCATAAGCAACTCCTTGGATAACCATGAGTGCACTTCATACTCGAGGTATCGGCGATACGGTTTTCTCTCCTATTTTTTTTACTTTGGAAAAAATATAGAAAAATAAATATAGAAAAATAAGAAAAGAATAAAACATCTAGAGTGAGCATATTTCTTTCAAAATTAACGATAATTTTGGGCCAGGCCCATTGAGTTGGGTCAAGTTTTTTTTATCTCTACTTTTATATTGTGTTTATATTTCAAAATAAGGTATCTAAACAATTCATCCAAGCCAATAGGGCATTTCAATGGTAACTCACTTTTGGCATCTAAATGAAATTTTAAACTACGGAAATGATAAAAATACAGGTCTTTTCTGTACGACAATGACACTATATATCTTTTCAACGCTTAAATGATGATAAATAGATAAAATGATAAATTTAACATTTTTATTATAAAAAAAAAATATGATGTTCATATCACTGATGACAGCTGAATTATCATCTAAAATTCGAAATTGACAAATAATGAACGGGGAGAGATGTAGCCCACAATTTTATTTTTGCAATATCTGTCTAAATGACAACTATTACATCCCCACGACATTATAATTATGATGCACACATGAATGACAAAAAGGGTCCCATTATACCCAACTGTGATAGCCATATGTGTCCAAACAAAGACATACACGAGCCATGTCTTGTGCTCGGCAGCTTCATTTTCTAAGGCACCACCAATGGACTGTAGTTGAGATATGACTACTCATATTCAATCAATAAGAATTATGCCCACAAAGAGATTATTAGAAAGAAAGAAAAAAAAAAACATTAAAGAAAGGTGTAGATGCTATCATTGCATGGACAAAAGATACTCATCTTACATCAACAGACATTCCCCTTTGGTTCTTCTCTAATATTTGGAACTTGAAAGTGCTTTCTCTTTTATATATTTAATTATTTTTTAAGAATTTGAAAGCTCAAACACCAACAAAGTTGCTTCAAAAGCACCCTCAATCACTAAAATTATTCACAAACCGAAGTAACAAGAATATCTCCAGTAGTCAGTCTATTCCATTAGTCGGCTGGTGGGAGTGAGAAGTACGGCATATGTTTGGTGTTTCTTCCATCAATCATCCGGATCTATGCCATATATCAACCGATCATGGTTTCGAGGGTCGTCCGTTAAGAAAAGACCTTCTTCTGAGCGGATATGTGGAAGTGCGCTATGATGATGTAGAGAAATGTGTGGTTTCTGAATCCATTGAGGTGACCAAAAATTTTGCTAGTCCCATTTTGATTCTATGTGGGATCTCTGTTTCCGAACAAACAAAGGAGCAAAGTACACCAGCGTAAGCGATCTCAAGGGAGCTGCAATGCGCAAGCCGGGTAGGCTGAAGTACGCATCTTTACTATACTTTATAATGATAGTAATAGCCATCATGTATCTAAAGAAGATTACTAGATCCCTAGACCATCATGTACTAGAAAAACTAGTTCAGCAAATAGGTTAGTTGAGCCCTTCTCAATGTTGGCAATGTGCCCCCTTGTACATAGATCACTTGATCTAATTCAATTATTCAACCCAATATGATCAATTTAATAAATGAGTAGATTTGATTCAATTTGACATATTTAATAAATGAGTAGATCTAACCCAAATTCATGTATAAGTGAGCTCGATTTGAATCCATTTATAAATAGATAGACCAACCAAGACAACTATTACCATATCTACATATAACACTTAAAACCATGTAAGGTCTACACCTATTTAACTAGTAATCTTAATATGAGTCTCGCTTAAAAGGTCTCTCTAGACAAGACTCAAAATAGACCACTGAAAATAAACCCGATTGGAATCAGACCCATTATCAGGTCTACTCATACGATCATAATATTTTGACATGGAAAGACACCTCATATCTTTCAAGATGATAAAAATAAAATAAAAAATAAAAATCTTGACAAACCAATTTAATGATAAAAAGTAAAATTCATAATAATAAGATAACAAATAACTTTTCATAGTAGTAGTGAACACTCCAATTTTGATAAAGAAGGCACTTTTTTTTTTTAAACATTTTGCTACTTAAATAATAACATGTAAGAAAAAAAAATGAGAAAGTGTCTTTTTTACAGAAAACGAGAGTGTTGAAATCAAAACCTTTTTTTTAAATTATTTTAAAGCCAAAGAGTCCAACATCACATAATCTACATACCCAAAATAATGAAACGAGCTTAAAATACCTATTCATTACATGGAGCTATCTAAAATAAAGCTTGACAAACTTGCTCAATAAATCTACAATTTAAAAAAAAAAAAAGGATAAAGTATCTATTTTACCCTTTTTTAAGAAAATAATATAAATCGTTCTCTATCACATGATCAAAAATAAGAATTCTCCTTCTGGGTCGTTTTCCGTAGTTGCCTACTCGGTGTGTGTGAGATTGAAAGGCTTGTACATGCTCTAAGAACTAATCGAGTTAAAATGTTCCCCATCCAAATACAGATGAGACCCCTGAACATCTTGATCGTTTTGACTCTCTTACACCAACTTCTCTAATAAATAATGTAGGCTTATGAGAAAACTAGTAGATGTTTGTTTTAGCTTCTTAAGAAAATGAAGGTAAATCATTCCAACATCACATCATTCATAAAACTAGTGTTTGTAGAGTCTAAAAAGTATAACTTACGTAATGAAGGATAACGTAAAGTATCTTGGTCTTTAGATCTCTTTATTTAAGAACAGCCCAAGTCTGAAAGACACATAATGACGATCTTTATATAGTTTTTAATGTAGAAATACCAAACTTGTAGCTTTGAACAGGATACTTAAAGCCCCAAGATTGTCCATGTGAGGGGGAATGGTTTGGTAAGTACATCATTGACTCCTAATAGTGCCCCCCACAATTTTGATAAACAAGGTAAAAGAATAACCTAAGTTGGAAAGTTCATAGGCATTCAAGTTTCATTATTGATGAATCGAAAGGGGTTGGAGTGATGGGTTAGAAACCTGCCGCCTCAAAAAAGGAAGACCTGAGTTCGATTTCCACTCACATCAAAGAGTCACATCTTGTAGAGTTATCCGGTGCGTGTGGATAGAGAGACTTGTATATGTTCTCAGAATTAATCGAGTGCTCTAACAGGTCTAGACCAAGGGTTCGAATATCGGCCGATATTAAAACCACATCATATCGGCCGATATCAGTGGTTTTTTATAAAAAAAAAAAATCAGAAGAGAGAATTTTATTGGCCGATACCGTTTTTTCAACTCCTGGTCTGGACACCTTGCTCATAAAAAAGAGTTTCATTATTGATGATTTATGATAATTATTGAGATGTGACAAATGATTAGATATGTTTAATCTAATTCTGTGTTGTTTAACTTTTTGTGTTACATTAAACTCTTGAATCTAAACAATCTAACACTCTCATCCTCCTAATTCAAATGATAGATTATGGACAGTAAAACTATTTGTGAATAAGAATATATTCCGTGATGAGTTGAAGTCTTACCGTCAGAGATGGTGGAATTTATGATACTCTTTGTCTTTCAGACATGTTGTAATTTATGATACTATTGTATTTATGACTTTGGGTGACCATCCACCTCATCCATTCATTTCTCTTTAGAGTTTAGGGTTTTTGGGTGTGAAAACTTCTAAAGTTTGGTGGATAGTTTGGCCCATCCACCAAACTTTTGATTTGTCTTAAATAGTGGCAGTGGCCCTAGAAAATAGTAAAAAAAAAAACTTTTACTGTTCTTAATACTCAATTTCATTCTCTATTCAATAAGGGAGAAGGAGTATCTGTACATTTGATAGTGAGTGATTATTTACATCATAAATTGTTATATATTTTTAAGATTAAGATATTCAGATGTCTCACTTGACTAATCTTTGAGGTATGTATTAACCTCCCTATTCAAGTACAAACTATGGGGACTGACCCTTTTTGTATTTGGGAGACTTGATCCCAAGATTACCCACAAATAAGAATTAATCATCAAGGCGTCTCACTTTTAAAATTTGGCAAGTGCATGGTTCTCTCAAAATTTTGAAAAACCACGTGTAAGTATGATGGGTGTAGCTCAACTGGTTAACCTCCCACCTCAGGAAGCGGGAGGTGCCAAGTTCGAGTCCCTATGGCCTAACTTGGTGTATCCTAAGGGTAACGGATATCACCTGTGGAGGTTTTACGGTGGGTTTTCCGCGATTTCCTACACATATAATTCAAAAATAGAAGTATGAAAATTTATATGCAACTTTATTTTTATTTTTTATACTTTAGTCTATAGAATTATTGTAGAATTGATGATCTCTCTAAAAAAGTTACTTTATGCGTTGCTCATATCATTTGTCAGCTCTAATGGGCAAGTAGGGTGCAACTAAGATAGGCGGGATAGGGTTGAATCCAACCTTTATCTAACTTGTCTATATCCTATCAACTATTAAAATCACAACCATTTTAATTTGGGTCAGTTAATTTAGGTTGAATCAAATGAGTCACAAGAGTAGTATATGTAATATAAGATAATTAGGTCTCTATAGTGTATACTTTGATGTTTATTTAAAAAGTAGACAAATTTCTATATTTAGGTCCATTTTTGTTAAATGATTTTTCCCTAATTCCTTATAAGAAAACTATGGCTTGGTCCATTAATTCTAATAGATAATAAATTGGCATTTTTAATGGATTTAGGATTAATTAGAAACATACTTATATATAAATAAGGCAGATTGGGTTGTTTACATGTCAACTCTGATGTAGTTTCAATTAAATTTTAGTGAAGTTTAAACCCAACGTATAACTTATATCTAAAATAAATTGAGTTAGTTTGCCAATGTTTTAAGTCAGATTAATCAAACTTCAAATTGGTCTTAACCCAAGTTGAACCCCAGTACTCAAGAGTGTTCTGTTTAAAACTCAAAGAGAATTATTTTTTGTCTTCCAATTCAACTCAATTGGATTAGTTCAAGGAAATCATCATTTTTACCCAAATTCATTAAGAAAATACTCGGGCCGTGTTTGTGTACAACATTTTCTATGGAAATAGAAAAAGATTTCCATGTTGAAATTATTTTCCATTGTTCTGTGTGAACATTTTTCATGGAAAATGGTTGCTTGATCATTTCCCACAAGAAGGTGTGGACAATGAATTCTTAGAGAGAGGGGTCAGAAAACAATTTTTCCGACTTGTGTATTTCAAAGTATATGTTATGACTCATAGACTAACCATGGTCCAATCGTGTCCATGACCCAAGATCCAACACAAACACGACCTTTGACCTATTCTATGATCTAATTGACTTAATCTATTACCCAATCCATGAAGAAACCAATCCAACTCTTATCTCATGGTTGATTTAACCAAACTTATTAACCAATCCGCGATGTGAAAGATAGTTGATGATCTATCATAATCAAACATAGTATCTATAATCTATTACTCAACTCATGATCAAACCCATCCATTATCACATGCTGACCCACTACTTGATCCATGAACCAACCTAATCCAACTTAGCTTATGAATTTCTGCATTAAATTGAGATAGGTGAAGCTAGGATCTAACCCAATTGTATTGTACTCCTTATTATATAATATTATCATTTAAAATAAAATATAGGTTGAATCAATTGTTTAAATGTATATAACTTTATTGTTGTTATTATTTAATGATCAATAGTTATGACTATTATCATCATCACCATCATCACCATCATCATATAAATTAATTTATAAATTATTATAGAAACATTTTGTTACATCAAAATTAAAGAAATTAATATATATGGAAAAAAAATCCAATAAATCAATTTTCGTGAAAAAACAATTGCACATAAATATATACTTTCTTAAAATACTTAATTATATTTTGAACTTTTCACAGTCTAAGCACATGGGAGGGAAGGGTGTAAAAGTAATCTGCCATGCAATCATCCATCATCGAATATTTCTTCCTAATCTTTCTTCAGTCACACGATTTGGATCACTAAAATAATGGATGGAAGTGGGACCCACACGCTTAATTCATGGCTTGGAGATGCCACTTATCGTGACGCTTAAGCCTTGAGAGATTTAGATCCTAATAAATATTAATCATCATAAACAAGTACTAATCAATTCCTCCCTCCATCTGTCAATATCATATCGAGTCGGTGTCACACTGTCACATACTCACATATCACATTTCACAATTGTAGCCGATATTTCAGCAATTAGATGTGGGCTCCACTTTAACACCACCAGATTCTTAAATAAGTATGGTAAAAATGAAATACCACGTCATTTTTACTATGATTTTATAAGTTAAAAATAATTTAAAATAGTTTAAATTTATGAGTTCAAAGAACATGTCTTATTGATGGATTTCGAGTGATATTTAGCATACTTTAATTAAAACATAATTTCTTTATCATGTCATTTCAATTGATGAGAAATTGAGAAAGACTCGTTTGAGATGATATGAGCATATCACTAAAAGACCAGAAACACATCTAATATGTAGAGTTAGAGAGATTACAAGTTGCAGGTACTAACATAATAGCTAGATGAGTGAAAACATAGACAAAAGACCAATCACTTTATTTATACCCGTTGTTTTATTTGTACACATCTCTTTATTTGTTACCTATCGTTTTATTCGTTATTTATCACTTAATTTGTTATCCGTCGCTTTATTTCTTCAAGTAGTTGGGTATTCTCATCTTTTGTAGGATGTCTTGTCGTCAAACCTTTGGAGCGCCTAACCTTATTCATGGTGCTTCTAGGTGGTGTCATATATCCAGGATTTTACCTATGATCACCACAAAATGAAGTCGGCAGGTTTTCAAGTATTAAAAAAAAAATGGACAAAAGAGAGATAATTTTTATGACCGAGGTGTCCAATGCCTCATAGAGCACCCAACTAGTCCTTGGTGTATGCCGAGCCTCTCTACCGATACAAAAAGAGTAAGATTGAAATAAGTGGCCTTTTGGAGTAAGATGAGATTCGAGTTTATGAGGCGAGTTCTTGGCCAACACACCAATCTCTTAAAGTTAAATAAGAAGTAGAATTTAGAAAGTCAAATTCAAATATATAGTTTTAACAAATTCTTAATTTAAAAGTTACAATTAAAATTAGAATCTATGATGGAAATACTAACTTGTACATTGGATGAGGATGAAGATACAGACTTGGCTAAAAAGTAACGTAATTAAAGATGATCTGATTATACCTAATGGAAACGGTCCTCAGACTAACAGTCTTTCGATTTGATGGGCTTTGCCTTTTGCCTTTGCTTTGGGTGATTGGATTCTCTCCTTTTCTTTTTGCTTGCTTTATCTTTAGTTTATGTTTTCTTCAATAATTTCATTATCATTGTCATAACAAAAATGTGGAACAAGTACGTAATATGAATAGTCATTTCAAATCATAAAGGTTGATTTACAGAACTGAATGATTGGTAGAACTCTTTCATTAGTATTATTTTAATCTTTGAATTTAAAGCTTAAATGTTTAAACAGAAATAATTTTTTAATTGTTAATTCAAACCTAGGACGTGTGTCAAATGATGGGTAAACCACCAATGAGATCCTCTTCTCTGTAGATAGGATTAGTTTCAATGTTTCTAAACATTCAAATTTTAAAACTGATCACATTTTTTAATAAGTTGTCTTCAGATGTTTGATTAATTTAAAAGAAATAATTAGATGTAAGACCTGACTATAATAAAGTTAGATTTACATATTCATCATTCATGAGTAAACTTTATCGATGAAAATATAAAGGACATGAACTTGTTATGATTATGTCTTCATAATTGATATAAGTTTTGGTCGACGGATATACTTAATAAAAAAACTTTAATTGATTTTCCAAATCAATTCTTTCTACAGGGTATTAGGTAGATTGATCCAAGCCCATCTAAAATAGAAAATTAAAACATATACCATAGTCAAAATAATTTGAACAAAATTGTCAACTATGGGTTTTCTTTTTCACATTTAACCTCTTTTTCATGGCATCCAATGTTTCATGTGTATAAAACAAGTTAGCTACCATGGTAGAAACTTCCTAGTGTGAATGACATGCTAATTTTAGAACCAAGTTAGTCATGAGTCTTATCTTTCACATTTAAATTCTATTTCCTCAATTATCATCTTATTTATCAATCCTATCTTAATTTATATAAAACAAGTTAGCTACATTGGGTAGAAACTTCCTAGTGTGCATCTCATATTCTCTTATTTTATCAGGTCCTTCATTCATTTATCAATCATATTCTCATAGATTAGAGCACTTCCATTGATTAAAACTCCATTTTTTCCCCTAATTTTCTATAGAACATTAAAATACCTTCACGAATAGATTTATTTATCCTTCCCTTTGATGGTTATTAACACTAAGTGAGCTCCATTGTTCTTAACTCTTAAAAGATTATCTTTCATAATAATTGTTTATCCAAAAAATAGTAATATTTGTCTCTCCTTGTCTGAAGATGAATGTTTGTTTCTTTCATAAAAGAAAATGATTTGGAATGACAAAGGAAACAACAAATTAGGATAGTTGTATTCCATTTTTCCAACTCATCTTGAAGAGAGAACAATTTCATTTTCTTCCAAGTGTAATTGGACTTGACAAGGGTACAAGAAGCATTGTTCTATTTTCTGTCTGAGCATGTATTTTTAGGAATTGAAAGGGAGAGGTGTGAAATTCTCAAAATAGTATAAGTTGTATTAGATCTTCTACCCCCAAGTTAGAGAGCAAGGTGGAGCTCCATTTGTAGCGCATTCATAACAAGGCCCACTTGGTTGTATGGTCCTAAGATCCAATGATCATCTTATAGACCCAAAGATGGATGAATAAATAGAAAAAAAACAATGCTGCTAGAGCCACTGGTGGATGTCCGACGGGTTTAGCTTGATGGTCAAGACGCCCGTTTCATGAAATGAGGTCTTGGGTTATTCTCCATCGACTTAACTAATGTATATGGTTTAGGAAGTTTACACAAGTTCGTGGAAGTAGTCTCACCTCCAATGTGAAGTGAGAATACCCATGGTACAAAGAAAAATAAAAACGAAAGAAAAAATGAGACTTGAATCTCAATTTTGGATCATGGCCAATTTATTGATGGATTTAAACTGTTGAAATTATTATTTTCTCTTCTAATTTTAAATCCAACATAAATTGATGTCCATTTTATGCTTCGTCGTCATTGGATTGAAAGTCATAATTAAAAATGTTTATCCAATGGTTTGATTTTTGTAAAAGAATTTTAAAGTCTGGCTCATCTGTTGAATCCAATTTTGAATAGTTTGATGGTATTCATGATTTTCTTTATTATGAGGTGGGTCCCATACTCTGATCTGCCATGTTAAAGCATTAAGAGTATGTTAACTTGAGCTCTTATAAAATAGTATAGAATTACCTATCTTAATTAACTTTTGAAAGGGTAATCAGTATAACTTCATAATAAGTATAGATCTTCCTTCTTAATATAATATATAAGCTACAATGACCTAATCTCGTTTGTAACGTCCATATATCTTCCCTGTATCTTAAATTTATATTTAATGTATTAAAAATGTCTAAAATCCATTACATAATTGAATCCAAATTGGAATTGGATATCCAAATCCTCCTCAAATTCAACTGCAGATCCACCATTCAGTATTTATGCTAGATTCTTATTCAAATTTGGACTTAGATCTATCTTGTTGCTTACTTTCAGATTCAGATCCACTCAACATCCAATTCAAACTGGCAAGCCTGAGGTGGTATCAATCTCTTCAAGGAAACCATTTCTATGAAAAAAAAAATCTTGAAAAAGAAATCAAAACTAAGCATCCAACGTCAATTCACATTGATGGAAATGAAGTTAAAATTGATGAGAATTGTGACGTTGACAGAAGTTCTACATCGCCTAAACTAAAAAATCAATGATTCTATATAACACTGGAGACATCTTTCTCTAAATAGCTAGCTTTTAAAAGTGAGTTCTACTTTAAGAATATTAACATGATTTTCTTCATAATATCATAGCAGGTTCCACTTGGAGCCGCTGCATGTGAGGGAAAGTATGAAGTTGACAAAAGTCCTACATTGCCTAGACTGAAAAATCAATGACTCTGAATAACACTTGAGGCACCTTCCTCTCAATAACTAGCTTTTGAGAGTGAGTCATACTCTTGAGAATGAGTTCTACTTTAAAAATATTAACATGATTTTCTTCAAAAATATCACGAGAAAGTGACAAAGTGACTTCTTGTTAATGAGTATATGCATAATACTATGAGGGAGAGAGCAAGTCAGAGATGCCTGTGTCCTTTGTAGTTTGTACCCTAATTGTCTGAATAGAAGACAAAACAAGAGATGGGATTCACATGGATTTCGTCGTCTGTAAGTACTCAAGGATAAGGTGGCATGTAGTCAAGAAACAAACCATTTTGTGTTTGTTTGTGTTTACATAGATCTCGAGATTGGATCTATCTCATAGACTATCATTTTGAAACTCAGCCGATATATAATGTATCAACCGATTCGCCTTAACAAATTCTAAATGATATGCATAACGGGTCAATGTATCGTAAATTGGCTGGCTAAGCTTTGTATGGGTGTGTCTTACTGCTAAATGCTAAGCCATTAAATCACAACTATCCATTTGTTGGAACATTTCGGGCATTGCTTGGTCGAAAAGATACAGAAAGACATCTCTTGAAAAAAAAATTCTATCAGATGGTTTTTTTTTGGTTGTTGTTGGTTATCATATATTTTCTATTTTTACTAGAAAAAAAAAATAAAAAAATCAACCACATAAAAGTAGTAAACTCTAACTACAGGACTTTTAATTTGAATGATGAGAGAGGTCTGAAAGAGAGACCATTATTAGACAATGAACAAAATGTTTTGACATTCTATGCTTTAACATACAATAATGTATATATATTTACAAATGACAAGTTCCATTCTTATCCAAACAAATATCTGCACATTACAATGACACCATGTCCACCTCTCAAGCACATATAGAACAAATCAACAAACATGTCAATAATTCATCTCTCATACATATTTGAATGTGATGACACCTCTGAGGGTGAGGGGCCAAAGGCAATGAGAATCACTTCTTATTATCAAAAATCATCTGCTCTCCATCCTCCATGTTTTGATCCTCCAAACCCAAATCCAACAAAAACCCATATTCATCTCCACCTCTAGAGTTCATTCCAGTCATCGGCGCATCGTCGATTTCGTGCGGGAACTCGAGAAAATTGCAGTGCAGCAATGCCAAATTAAGCATGGTATTTGGTGGGCTGTTGTCTTCTTGGTGGGGAATATTGGACAATGGAGGCATCATTTGCTTGTATGAACTCATGTTTGGAGAAGAACAACCGATTCTTTCTTGATGGTGACCTTCGAAACTATACTGAGTTGGGACCTCTCTCTTTGTTTTGTGAAAAACTCTGCAAACCACCCAATCTTCCTGCTAATCATTTTTTAAAACAATAGTAGTGTAAGATAAACAGTGACCCAAAAAGCCTTACTAGTTCAAAAAGAAAACAGATGGTCAATATTAGTGTCTCACTGTCTCCAAAAGTTGTAAAATATGATCAGCATGATAATTACAGCAACAGCAAAAAAATCATGTAAATTATTTTATGAGCACGTTAATGACATATCATAAGCTTATTAATTACAGTAACAACAACATCATTACCACCTCATTAATTCCTCTCTCAAAAAAAAAAAACACACACACACACGCATGTAAGAACATGTTAACGCCCTAGTTAACTTGCTAATTAATTTTAAGAAAGTATTTTCTAAGTTGGTAATTTATCTAGAAAAGTGTTGGAATTTTTTTTTTTTTTTGCCCTTTTGGAAGATAACATGGTACTACATCTTTTTCTTCCACTTTATTTTTTTCGACTTGTAGCTAACGAGAACTGCTTTATCTGAAAAAAAATGAGCAGATTGGCTTTTTGAGAAAGAGATACCAAAAAATTGATTGCATTAAATTTTTTTTTTTAAAAAAAAAAAAGTATACAGGATACAAACAAACTTACGTAATGGTCATCAATTTATTATTGAATTATATCGAATACCTTTGGCTTAAGGATATGGAATATTATTACGTGTATCAAAGAATGAATGTGTGTAGAGGAGATGAGACCTTAGGGGGAGAATTGGGGGTCTCCATCCGGAATTCATGCATGACCCACCCGGTCTTTTTCCCATTTGGAGCTCTCTCAAGGTAGAAAACCAGAGTCTTTCTCATCCCTACGACTGTGTCGGTGATTGGGTCGAGCACCTGGCGATCTTTTCCGGTGGCTTTCCAGTAGCCGGACTTTGTTGCTCGATTCGCCCTCAAACCGGTCGCATATTTCCGGTCTCGGAAACTGAAGAAGTACCACTCGTTGGCACCAAGCTTAGTTGCATCTGTTCAATGTCACAGATAATAATCAAGTAATTAGCATATTAAGACCCGTTGGTAAAACAGACCTTCCCCTGTCCTACAAATCCAATAATGGAAGCAATCAATCAAGAACACGCAGAAATTACGTAGAAAACCTGCATAAAAACAAAACTATTAACAATAATAATAATCATAAGAATACCAACTTCTGGCAGATGATGGAAAAAAACAGAAATTAATGGACTATTTCAGCTTGCCATGAAGGAGAAACTCTGTACAGAAAAGAAAATGAAAGTTTAAAACTCAATTTATTTAATAATACCTACTAAAACCCAAGCACAAGGAATAATATGTCTAACTTTTGAACAACCCACATGTGTACAACTCATTTCTTTACAGATTAAGATTGTCTCAGCTCTAAATTCATACAATCCACAATTAGGGTCTGCTGATATACTGAATTGTCTGCCAAATCCACCACATATTGCAATAACAATAAATGGAAAGTTGAAGGAGACAAAGAGGAAACAGCCAATGTGGAAGGTGGAACGTTGTCTCAAAAACAAACATGAAAGATCATTCAAAATAGATTCTAAAGATCCAAACAGAGAATTCATTCATTCATTCCTTAATTCATTAATTTACCTGGAAGCTGCCATGGCTCACAAGTATGGAGGTCAACCTCCACCATAGTCTGAGAGAGTGACTGATTTGCAACCTTTCTGTAGAGATAGTGGCAGACCAACTCATCATCTCTTGGGTAGAATCTAAACCCAGGAGGAAGTGTGGCCTCTATGTTTCTTAATCCCATGTGTTTTGGAGTGATTGGGGAAGAAGGAAAAACAGAAGATTCAGTCCAAATTTTAACTAATAGATGGACATTGTTAGCTAAATGGCAGAAGAAATTAGGCTTAAGGAAAAAGCTCAATTTTCCTTTGTCAAGATTTGAAACTTGGGAATATTTATATACAAGAGAGTTCCTTGCAGGGTATAATAGGTGCCCTTTTATTTGTTTTCTTCCATCATTTCGGGTCTATTTCGGGTCTACAGGTGAGAATCTCTAGCAAGGAAAACCATACCCACGAGAACTCTATTCTTTTTTCTTTCCTTTCTCACGAGAATTCTATTCATTGATTTCATTATTTTATTTTTTTAAATTCCATGGTGGGTTATTATTATTAAAAGTGGTCGTATTCGGAGAAACTGTAGTCTAATACATTTATAATTCTGTGATTAGTACCTGGAAACTGCTAAATCATCATAAACAATAGGCCTATTAGAAACGTAATTATCATAAAGGAATGTTAAACCATGGATGTAGTAAAAGCAGTACGTAAAGAGGAAATGGCCCAATGGGTGCAACCAAAAATGGGTAATCTAAAAAGGAAGAAAGGGCCCATGAAATTATTTCTTGGTGTCATTAAAATGAGGACAAAAGATTTTTGTTGGGGTTCACATGAATGTGATGATAACGTTGAGAATATATGTAGACAGCGATTTGAGCGTCTATACTATGATTAGAATAAGAGAAGAAAATAAAATACACATTTCCAATCATGGAGGCTTTTTGGGGTTTTAACAATACAGAGGGATACAAGCTTTTCTGCTGTTTGCCAACTCTTTCTTCTCAAAATTCCCTTATTTGGGCTTCAGATCAGCAGAGGGGCAAATTGGTCACCAAACCCAAAAAAAAAAAAAGTGTTAGGAGGTGGTGGAGCCTGCTTTTATTTTTTTTTTTTTTCTTTTTATTTACTTTTTTTTTTTTTTTGAAGTTAGGTGAAAGAATAAGTTAAAAGAACGAATGATTTCTTCTGAAAAGACAAAATATACCCATTTTTATTCTACAAAAATGCACTGCCATACAGTGCCCCAAAGTTTACAAATAGAGGGGAAAAAAGGTAAGAAATGACCTGTTGTATATAAATAAAAAAAAGTGACCTAGTGCCTAACATTCAAAAAATGGAAACTTCCTGCCTAGCACTTAGTTGAGGGTTGGGATGAATCATACACGGTTAAGAGTGTTGACTATGGACTACAATATGACGATATGAACAAACATAAAGACAGGTTGTTGATATTTTAATCAAATGTCAAGTACTTTCTCCATTTCATTTTAATTGTCTCATTTGAAACATTTGTATTTTTTAAAAAACTCTCTATATAAGAGTAGCAGCATTCTATGTGATCTCATCTATTTTCAACACAATTTATACTACTTCAATATAAATAAGACAACAATTTTGAGACAGTTCCAAAATCCATATAAGACAACTAAATTGGGATAAATGGAGTAATATTTAGTTATGTTGTTAACCTAAAGGGATTTGAGTGATGGTCAGGGGAAGAAGAAGAGAGAGTTCTGAGTTCTATTCGCACTCCATCTTAAAAGATGACTCTCCATTGAATTATATGATGTGTATGGGTAGAGCATAGTCACAAATCCCGTTCTCGAGATATTAACGGCGATTGATAATATCGGAATATTTTCAATTTTTTTTGGTTTCTACTTGGATATTAATGGAAAAATCTCGCGAAAATTATAATATTTAAAAAAGAATAAAAATAGATTAAAATTAAATATTAATAAAATAAAAATCTTAATATGGAATTTACCCATAATTTATCGGAATATTATCGCGATATTATCATTTATCGTATTTTTAATGTGAATTTATCAGGAATTTACCGGGATTTACCGCCGTGCCGATAAAAATGTGATAAATTTGAAAATACTACTGATATTTGTGACGTGGGGGTAGAGAATCTTGCACATGCCTCAAAGATTATTGGATACTCTATGAGACCGACACCTTAGATAAATTAGAAGAGTAAAAAATATCCATAATGTTGGATTAGTTGGCACTCGAAATATTCGCAGTCTCTCTTTTCATCTAAAGGGCCATGAGGTGTATAAGTTGCATTTTCACATTAGTATACTCGTGTAAGATTCCTCACTATTTGTGAAAAAGAAAAGTTTTCATCTTCTTTGCAATTGAGACATGCAAAATTGTGATAAAAAGAAACTACGTGCACTGTAACATGGGTACGTTACTGTAATTTCATTTAATAGATTTATTTACAAGGTTTTTATTTGAATTATAAGTAAATTGTATTATTCTAAGTATTTCAATTTTTGATCTATTAAACTATTTTTGAATTTCTAATTTTTATGACATTTGAGAACATGGTTTTATAGCTTCATTTAAAATAATTTTTTATGAAGTACATATTAAAAAAAAAAGACTTTTGAAGTAGGTCCATAGTTGAGACCAACCAACATGGATTAGTGCACATGGGTCATCAGACTATAACAAAATATAGGTCCTTTTATGTCACTTAAAAGACAAAACATAATCACATTTGTCTTAGTCAACATTATTAAAGTCATTTATTTTATATACATAAATACGATAATCATAATAGAAATTAATAACTTTTTTATTTGAACCACAGTCTATACCTAAGACTCACATAACTCAAATATGCAATATCTTTTACTGCAACAATGATCAAAGACAAAAAAGCTCACATGAGTGTAACTCAATTGGTAATATCCCATTTTAGGAAGTGGGAGGTGACAGGTCCGAACCCCCACAGGTTCACCTAGAAGAGCAGTGGGTATCGCCCGTGGAAAAAAAAAAAAGACAAAAAAGCCCATAATTTTTTTTTAAAAAAAAAAGGTTATTGTACATTTGCAAAGACAAAAGGGATATTTTTGACAATTTAGGAAAATAGTATAGATGTCTTTGATGCTTGGATATTGCAAAAATCCTCTCATGGATGTGAATTTGCCAATTCTAAAGGTATGAAATTAAGGAAAATGTAACAAATTGTGACAACCCCATTTAGGCAAAAATGCCAATTATTGCATTGTATGATTGTTAACCATTAGGGTACCTACAAATGGAGGATAATGTTAGGTGGACTGATATAAGGATGGTAGGAAGAGTCACGCTTCCTTCTCATGTTCCTATATTCTTCTTCTAATCATTTGTGATGTTCTCAATTGTTCTTGATTTGATCCATTTCCACAATATATAAGAAGCCTTCGATGCATCAACCAATTCTTCTAAATGAAAAGCACTGCAAATAAATGACTATAAAGGAAAATTTTGGGGACCACAACATTTTTACTATATAATGTGCCGTAGTGGGTACCACGTGAAAATTAATCCGTAAAAGTTTCAACCTCGTTCAATTATTCTAACTTTATCAGATAGTTTTAAAAAAGAATGATGTAAGAGTCAAAATTTCAATGAACAAAATCACGACGCTAAAATGACCAGATCGGAGTAAAACTTCATCTGTCTATCATTCCTACCGTTATTTACACATCTTACTCAACCATGTGTCTCATAAGACTTTTGAAGCTCATACCTCGTACGTTATTCCTCTTAGAGTTACATTAAGTGCAATTAACGTCTTAATTTTTTTTGAAATGTTAACGGCAACTTCTTATTAAAAAGAAATTAGAAGGAGAGGGATTCAAGTATAGGAGGAGTATACTTAACGCCCAAAAAGAAGAACAACAAAGAGGAGGCAAAAACAACAAGAAGGCCACCCAAAAACCATAAATCATAATGTCCCAGGCTCCTAAGAACCAAGGCTATAAAGAAGAGAAAAAAACCAAAGATGGAGATAGTAGAAGCACCCCCGCTTTTGCCAAAAAACCAAAGATGGCGATTAACGTCTTAATTAGTTCAATCTTACGCGATAAATGAAATGCATGTACTAAAAATGTGTCATTCATGAGGTAGTCTATACATGTATCATAATCCTAAATATCACTATCGACTTTCATATCAATTTTTGGTACAATGAGACACAGATAATCATATCAACTAATACATGAATTAAGACTACCTACTAAGTTATTCCTCTTAGTGTCACATTAAGTGCGATTAACGTCTTAATTAGTTCAATCTTACGCGATAAATGAAATGCATGTACTAAACATGTGTCATTCATGAGGTAGTCTGTACATGTATCATGATCCCAAATATCACTATCGACCTTCATATCAATTTTTGGTTCAACAATACACACATAATCATATCAACTAATACATGAATTAAGACTACCTAGTAAGTTCTTCCTCTTAGTGTTACATTAAGTGCGATTTACGTCTTAATTAGTTCAATCTTACGCGATAAATGAAATGCATCTACTGTATATGTCTCATTCATGAGGTAGTCTATAGTACATGTGTCATGATCCTAAATATCACTATCGACCCTCATATCAATTTCTAGTACAATAATACACATATAATCATATCAACTAGTCCATCAATTAAAACTAAGGCAAAGGTTAAAAAACATAAAATGATCAAACAAGCGTAGAAAAATTTAAAACCCCCGAGTTCAAGTGTTGTGTTGGGTATGAGAATAATCCTTTTGAGAATTAATATATATCGACCAATAATTAAAACTATGATTCGGGATATATTTTATATATGTGGGTGCACGAATGATGCAGCCATTGATTAGGAAAAAGACTTAGCAGACAAAGGGAATGGTGATGATCCGCACAGAATGCTATCGAGTTTGTTGGTTAGGACTTAGGACAGTAGGACTGTTTTATTAGGCATGATTCTGGACCGGGTCGCTCTCATGTTGGGCCTACTTGTTTGCACATAAGATCTCTTACCAAATGAATTTCATAATAAAAATGGGATGTTTGAATTGGGAAGTAAAACACATAGAGTCTCTTCATTGGCTATCATCATCAATTAAAAGGGGAAAAGAGAATACATTCTCAACTGAGTCACTATTGTGCTTTAGTCCTTTAACTGTGGGTTGAATTGGGCTTTACCAAAATATTGTCTTTCTATAAATTGGTAGGTGCAAATTGGGTTAATTCATCAGCTGTGGACTCTACTTTTTTCATACATTGGATGAGAAATATTCTTTGAAGTCAATTTTTCATTGTCCAACGCTCTGCTCGATTGGACATCACAAATTTAAAAGGTTGTGTCTATTTGATTTGAATTGAATATCATAGGTAAAAATCTTTATTCAATGGTTTTTTTTTTTAAGATTTAAGAATGACTTGATGAACTCTATTTTAGACAGTTTGATAATCTGACGATGAACTATCCAACTATCTAAAATTTTATGGTGACTTATAGATTTTAGTCATACTCACTATCTATCAAATATCATATATCAATTCATACAGGACTTAGATCTATATATGGTGAGGCACACTTGAACCCCCATTAGGGGTGAAATTAGAAAAAAAAAAATTTATCTTTTTCTTAAGAGTGGGGTGAGGGGGGCGGGAAAGGGGGAAGGTAGGTTTGTCTGGGGCTGGGAGAAGCTCAATTAATGCATAAAAAATTTATATTATTTGTCATGAAGAATGTCTTTCTCTCTCTCTTTTTTTTTCATACTCGTACCCACAATTGAGAACAAAATGATAGATGAACTCTAATTACGTGCAGGTCAAATTCACTTTCAAAAGTTAGTTATTGACAGAAGAGTGCCTCACATATTATATGGAGTCGTTGATTTTTTAAATTAGGTCATGCATAACTCTTGCCACTTCACCGACAGGTGTTATGTGATATCTATTTACTTATAAATTCAAACTATTAAAATTATATAAACTCATTGATTTATTTTAAAATATCGTGATAATCTATCCAACCATTTGTTGTTTTAATGATAAAGATGAGTTCCACATCTAACATGACCGGTCAAAGTAAACCTTCCCCACAATGATACAGCTAACTTTTAGGCAGGGGTCAAAAAAAACGCCCCAACCGATAGTTCGGCCGATATGCATATCGGCCGCAATATCGGCCGATAAGTTTCTCTCTCCTCCGATATTTACATTTCTCTATCCTCCGGTATTCAAAACCGTGAAAAAACTTCGAAAAACAGCAAAAAACCGCAAAACCTGTGAAAAACAGTCATAAAACCATATTGGTTTTTTTTTAAAAAAAATAAAATAAAATTTAAGTACCGATATTTATGCATATCGGCCGATTTGGTGACTGATATTCTGGACCGAATATCGGCCATATCGGCCGATAATCTTTTTATACAGCCGATACGATATCATTCGGTCTTCCAAAATCGATACATATCGGCCGATATGATATTTATCGGCCGATATTTCGACCTCTGCTTTTAGGTAACCATTCTACATTTTAAACAATGAAACAACTAATCATAGCCTTAATGTGTGCTCATGGCCATCTGATCCAAACCATCCAAATCGATAATTTTATGCAGCCCCCTGCAAACTATGAGCATCAGATGACTAAGAACTTGAACGGTAAAATCTATAGCGTGCCCATAAGTTGGCAACATTTGATTAAATTCATTAGATTAACACAGAAGTGGACTGAGAATACAATCGTATTCGTACTAATATAAATAAGTAGGAAAGTAGAACTCATAAAAGTCGAGAAAAACTTCAACAACGAGAATCAAATGCATACATATCCAAAGGTAAATAGATAGTTAAAAATTCAATCGAATGACCAAGTTAACAAACATGCATATTACAAATTTTGCCATGTCTAACTTCCAATGGTGTAAAATAATTGAAATTGTTATTAGATTAGTTTCCATCTCTGAAAGAGACCACTAAAGATTTATAGCCCTCTATTATGTAGCTATGTGCATTTATTCTTTGAATATAATGAATGCTCAAAAGTAATTTTCCTCTTTGTTATAATAGCAATCAAACATTTTTCTTTTTTTGCAAATTTTGCACTGAATTATGATAACTTGGCCAAAGTACCAAAATTCAAACAGTCTAAATAAAAATATTTTAAAAATATATCAAGTTGAGAACTTATAATCCAACAAAATTTCAGTATGATTTTTCTGCTATAAAGAATATGAATTTTTTATTTCACTTGATTAAATCCTTCCTATCAATCTAATGAAACATGGTTTTCTGATTTGTTTAGCATTTTCTTCTCCAAATTATATGCAATTATGATTCTTTTCAATCCAATTTAATCACCCCTCATGTTTCAAGTTTTTTATTAGATCTTTCATGATTTAAATGGCTTAATACCATTCATGATTTATCAAAAAAAAAACTTTCTAACAATAGATAATATCATTTAAATATTGCATTTATGCCCACACTCAACACTATCCACACAATACCCTCACACTCTAGATTCGATTATCCATTCCATACATGACAGCTTATATTGTTTGGTAGCTATTTTTAGGTATTCTTAGGTATTAGAATGAAAAAAATAATTTAAATAGGTCGACTTCTATTTCAGTTATCGTTCATTTTTTTCCAGACTTCCTATTTTTAGAATGAAAAATCTCCTTGTCAAGAAATTTTTTTTAAAATGCTGAGTTATGAATGTATCTTACATTGGAAGTGTAGAGGAAGATATAACAATTTATAAAAGACTTGAGTCACTCGACCTAATATGCTAGTCTTTTGGGCTGAATACTCAGATCCTAACAAGTGGTATCAAAGTCGGGTCTCAGACTACCTCATGTGGACTCAGAGATCCTTTAGATGGACGAGATGGGTGGCCTCATTTGAAAAGGAGATTGTTGGGTATGCAAAACGAATTCCTAAAGATAAATCTAGAAATTTATAAAGGACTTGAATCACTCCACTTAAATAGACTAGCCTTTTGGGCTGGATACCCAGATCCTAATATAGAATAAATAAAATAAATTATTATATATGAAATTATCAAGCACAATTTTTATGAAATAAGTGTCATATTAAAATTGAGTCTCATTCTATTTTACTCGTTCAAGCTGCTAAAAAGGTCCAAATGTAAATGAATGAGTGGTGAAACTGACACAACAAAACTAAAAAAACAAGAGAAAGAGCACGGTCTTCCTCAAAGAGAGAGAATCAAAAGGTCTTTTTTTTTTTTTTTTTATGATTTTGTTACTTTACGTACACCCATTTATCTAAGGCCTCAAAACATCAGTAAAATCTAGATTATTGCTTAAACCAGGGGTTTAAAAATTGGTATCGGCCGATACGATATGTAGACCGATATATCGTTATCGGCTGATATATCGGCCGATATTTTTCTCTTTCTTCCTCGTTTTTTTTAATATCGGCCGATATCAAGGTCGATATTGTGAATATCGGCCGATACGATACGATATGATATCGGCCAATATTCACATCTCTAAAACCGATATATATCGGCCGATACGATATGCATCGGCCGATATTTCGACCCTTGGCTTAAACAAGGAATCATAATCCTACATACTGCAAGTCTAACTTTATTTTAATTAATTGCATAATAAAATTAACTCTCTTCTAGCATCTTTCTTAAAAAAAGTGTATAAAAATACAAAATTAGTAACTTATTAAATAAGACAAACTCTATTTCTAACTAAATTTATTTAAATAATCATCCACAAACTCTATTTTTTGTCGATGTAGATGATCCAAATAAACATCCACAACCTGATCTATATAAAAAAAAAAAGTCAACTACAGTAATGAAATATTGAATAGTCAATGCTATGGTAACCATTCTTTAATATCACAACAAGAAGAAAAACAAAAGTCCAATGGCTATCTTTGTTCAGAAAAAAAAAAATCTCTTTTATGAGAAAAAAAAATTATAAAGAGATTAATTTGGGTATAAAGTATTCTTCAGATCTAATATCAATGTAAACCAAATGGGAAACATTGCATCTTGACAGAAAGGAAATTCAACAGAGATATTTGCAGACATTTACACATCCATTTTTACGTGGCAGATGTGCATGGACTCTAGTGATAATATGATTTATTACTGTGATACCAACATTTGTCCTGTAACCTTTTTGTTTTTATAATTAAAGTATTCAAGACTTCAAAGATTAATCATGCGTAAGCTTTCCTACCCACACAGGATCTTTATATGGAGTGGCCTTTTGAATTGAAATGGAAGTCGAACTCAAAACGACTACTTCTAAGACGTCCTTTAATACTAAATGATTAACAATCGTTCTAGTAAAATTGATCTTAATCAACTGGTTTATTCACTTTATTCATGGATTATAGACACTACCCACAAACAATGGATTGCTGTATGACTCTTATCTTATTAAAAAAAATTCTTTAACACGGATAGCTCAAAAAGATTCACAACTTTTTGACAAACCAAAAGATTCAAAGATCCTGCGAGAGCCCCTATCCCATAAGTTCGCAACTTGAACCGGGTTGTGGAGTCACCTTGGTTCAAGTTGGGATCAACTTCAATTCAAACATCTTAGGTAAATTGAGATTTCATTCAATACATCTATATGTTTGTGTATTGGTTAATATTTATATGTATAAAATAAATATTTTATAACTCAATACAACAATACATGCATTTATTAATGACGGGATAGCTGGTCTCATTTGAGAAGGAGATTATTAGAGCCGCAAACGAGTCCCACATTGAAAGTGTAGAATGGGATCTAGAGATTTATAAAGAATTTAGATCACTCCACTTGACAGGCTAGTCTTTTGGGCTGAATACCTAAGTCATAATAAGTGGTATCAGAGTTAGGTTTTAGACTACCTCATGTGAACTCAGGAGATCCCCCAGGCGAACTGGATGGTTGGCCTCGTTTGAAGAGGGGATTGTTGGAGTTACAAATAAGTCTCATATTAAAAGTGTAGAAAAAAATCTAGAAATTTATAAAAGACGTAAGTTACTCAACCTAATAGACTAGTCTTTTAGAATAAATATTCAAGTCCTAACAATATTTCTAACGTGTAACGAAGGTTAGTCGAGTTGAGGGACTCAACTCAATGAGTTGTAAATATGCTTCGATGCCAATTTGGTAATGAACTATGCTAGGCTTTAGCGGAATGGAGTAGAGTTAGGAAGAACTTCTAAAAACAAGTAGAAGGTTTATGGCCAAAGAATTTAGCACACGTGGATTAATTCCATCCATTCATTTGATAAGATTTGAGGTATAAATAAGAGTAAGGACTCTCATGTAGAAAAACATATAAGTATTTGAATCATTTGTACCACAGAAATCTCATTTTCTAAAAATCTCTCTCATGTCTAAAAAGCATGTAAGCTTTGTGGTTTTCAAAAAGAGTGACTTAATATTCGCTCGCTCACTTGGTAAATGAGGTTAAATTGAATGTTTTATATCTAAATTGAATTTAAGGATGATTCTATTACCATGAGACACCCATTTTCACAAACATTGCTCTTGGGATATTAACTGCAATAAATATTGAGATATTTTCAAATTCTTGAGTTTTATTGAAAATTTAACGGGAAAATTTCGCAGAAAATATAATATTAAAAAATAATAAAAATATAATAAATGAAAGAATTTATAAAATAAAAATCTTAATAAAGAACTTACCAATAATTTATCGGGTTATTATTGTGATATTACTATTTATCAGAAATTTACTATAGTACTGATAAAATACGCATTATTAACATGGTAATGGTATTTTGCTGATAAAAATGTAATAAATTTGAAAATCTCATTGATATTTGTGATATTGGTGATGCCCATTATCTAGGGTTGGAACTCGGGTCGAGTCAGGTCGGGTTTTAACAAACCCAACTCAACTTATATAAAAATTTATTAAACTCGACCCGATCCGACTTGAATAGTTGACTCTAATTACTCGACCCGACCCAAAATATACAAATACATAACCCAAACCCATTGATTTCATACAGGTCGGGTTAAAATCCGACCCAGTTTCTCCCCTACCATTATGGTATGAATGGGAGGCAATTAATAAAATTAATAAGGGCATTTTAGTCATTACATGATTTATAAAATTTATTTATGAGGCGGGGTGGAACGGAACGAAATTGAATTGGGTTAAGATGTTATTTGTAATGATGAGAGGTCGGAATCCCGTTTGTGTACAATGTTGGGATTTTCCTCACATTAGAGAGTAAAAAAGAAACAAAAGCAGTGAAGTCCCTTCCAGAGAGAAAACGATGGCTGATGCCTTTTTCTTGAGAACGCGGGCAACTCCTCCTTTCTCTTCCTCTGCAGCCTTTTCTTCTTCCTCAAGAAACCTCTCCTCTCTCTCTCCCCATCCCCTCTCCTCTCCTCTCCCTCTCTGTGACCCAATTATTGTCAACAAAGTGCCAAATGACTGTAGGCCCTCCGTCTGCCACGTGGAGAGACAAACACGTGTTGCTTTGCTGGCCTGATAAGATGCAAAGTGGGCCCCACTCATCCTGCAATCAGCCCTCGAAAACGTGGCACCATCGCCGGAGTCTGGGGGCCTATAGGGGCATTAGCTACCCCCAAAAATCCAATACCCAAATCCCCCTCTCTTTCTTAAGAGAATCATTATAATTTATATTAATCTCTATCCTCTCACTTTGGGATTAAACTTCTCTTTCTTTGCTGATGTTTAAAATATTATAATTATATAACGACTTTCGTGACGAAAATTTCTGACTAGGCTTCTACGTGTCATGTTATTGACACTTCAATCTTTATTCTGATATGATTGAATCATTGTAATAAAATAAATGAGTATATATTATATAATATTCATCTCATGCATGGCAAGCTGTTGAAAATCGTTATGATGCCAACCTAGGATACTTTTGGATCACGCAATGCTAAAATTAGATTAATTTTTGAAATATTGAAATATGCACAAATTTTCTGATTTAAAATGAAATAAGAATCAAATTCAATACTCCTGTTTTTTTAAGATAGATTCTTTCTATCGTAATTAAAACTTATTATTCTTATGAATTTAGGTACACATATTTTTTCTACCATTTTTTAAATATTTCTTTTATTTATGTGAGAGATTATAAAATAAAATTTATATAACAAATTAGATTTCTAGAAAACTATTGTATAGATGATTAAGGTGTTTCTTTATGAGTCGATAAGATATTGTCTTTTAAAATTTTATTGAAACATCATCGTTAAATCACATTAAATTTTTATCTCACCCTCTGCAGTGTATATGTAATTTGATTTAATTTATTTTTCTATTATAAAGTTTGAATTGCACTTTCTCCTCATCACAATAACCACCAAATATTATTTGTACATGAGGTACCATAACTTTGGTCATATTTAAGATTTAAATAGATTCATTGAATGGGTGAATTGAATTTTTTAAGTGAAATGATCATCTCTATATTGGTATCCATGGCATCATGGCATTACTTGCATAATACGAAATGGGTCCACCAAAAGAGAGTGACGATAGATCTATTGAAAAATATTTAAAAGTATCATCTACCAAAAGTCACCTTGGTTGAATAAAACAAAATATATTTTTTAAACTCTCCAAATTTTGATTAATTTAATTTACTTTCAATATTTAAACTTTGAGTCTCTAGAAAATAAAACTTGATTGATTCAATCACGATAATTTTTAATGCACCTCACACTCAAATAAAAATCTTTCCCCCTAATTGATCACCACCCCATTTGACGGAAGCATTAATATGCAGGTTATCATCTTTTATTTTGTAAATGTTTTATGAAAAATGGCCTTTAAAATACCAACTTTGACCAATTTTGACCCATATCAATTTCTAAATTTATTATAATTGAACTATTAAGAACATGGTTGAACCAATTTCTTTTGAGAATTACTGACCCACCCACCCCGAGACGTGACCCCAAAGGATCAAGACCATATAGAAGCTGTTTTCAAAAGGTAAAATTCACTTTTATGACTTTTGCCATACCAAGTTGATAATCATTTTCTCAAAGTATGAGAGTCAGTGCAGGGTACACTAACTCGCTTTTTAGTAGGCTGTCTTGAAATCCAATCTCTTTACACAATTTTTTTTAGAATGACATCTAAAATTAGATATAGAAAATCCCTAATCAAATTTCATAAAATAATAATTTTTTTTTTTAAATGGAAGAGAAAGAGATTGAGCTATGAAAATATCAAATAGAGATCTATGTTCAAGGTTATAAATATTTAACTCTGAAGAGTTAGTTTGATGGTCAATTCTCATCTTTATTTGTGGATGGATGGTGTTGTGATCAAATCCCCTTCAAGACAAATAGGGTCACTCTCCTTAATTTTATACGGGAGATTTACACATTTGAACTTGGATTCATATTTGGGAGGAACCAAATTTCAGTCGGATCCTAACTCAAATGAGGTTCAAATAATAGGATTCAAACAAATGATAAGAAGACTCAGTCTTATTGAGCAGAATTGAGTACGAATCGACTTGGGACTTGGCCATGGCTAGCCCTTCCACCTTGTCGTAAGGTTATTTAAAATTTTTTTTTTTCTTTTCAACATAGTTATTATACACATAACATATCATGTATCATTTATCTTGTAAAGGACACCCAATGAGAATTTCTTCTACAATTTTTTAATATGTGGAAATCTGTCAATCTCAGGATTCATGACACTACCCACAAGCACTATGGATTAGGTTAGGTGCCCCAAGGGTTTGAGGGCTAGACCTCTCACTCAAGATAAGAATATTCAACTACTCGAACAAATAAAGCAATAGGCAACAAATAAAGCGATGGATAACAAGCAATCATACACTCCCTCTTTATACATCCATACAAACCTCAAATAGGTCATCACCCCAAACTCAATGAGTTAGGCTAGCGAGACACACTAACGAGATATGTCATTAGATCAACCATAGGACCCACAAATTTTGGTTCATTTGATAGGTGATTACATAGATATAGATTATATAAAGTTTCATCATCAACTGATGATCTAAGCCATATAATCTCGGCCTTTAAATTTTAATGAGTATGGGGTCATTGATTTTTTAAAAGTTTAAAATCGAGGGATAAGATCATCAAATGGAGGTGAAACTTCATAAAAAAAATATGCATATGGTCCTCTTTATATCAAATCCAACAAAGTGGGTTCTAAAAATCTAATTTTACTATATGTGTCCGTAGAGTTTTTCCAAAATCAATGGCCCACATTATTTTAGTTCAAAAATTTAATCATCTCTTTCATTGAGAAAGCTAGAAATAATTGATAGAATCTTAACATCTTTATAAATGTCTAATTCATGAACTCTTTTTTATTTTTTAAATTTGAATAATCTCTGTAAAACAGAATTTCATGAAACGATTTAAAAAATTGAAGTTAGACTAAACCTCAAAAATACTCATTAAATTTGACTAAAACTTTCCATTCAGTTGAATTTAGAATTAGAGAATAATTTCAAAATTTTAACCCTAAATCTGAAGGCCGGTGAAAAATATTCCACTGGAGCGGCTGAACATTGAGAGAATATTCTTTTCAGGGAAGGTAGGTAGGTTGGAAGTGTTCAACATCTTGTCCCAACAGTTGGGACAAACTGCGTAACATAGACATCTATGAGTTGGAAGGAATCTTCCACGAGATATGAGATAGCAACTGTTCTTTTGGTGGGCCATACATCTAAAATCATTTAGCTTGCCATGTTACAGATGAGATGCAGATTGATGGAGATATGGGCCCTACATTCTATAGTAATCTACAACTTATAATTGATGTGGGATCAGATGATCTCAGCCATTGTTGAGAAGCAAATTCTTCTGAATTAGTGTCTGTATGAAGCTAATAGTATCAAGAGAATCGTCTCTTAAGTGTTATATAAAGTTATTGATTTCACAAATTAATCGATATAAATTTTTTTGTAAAGCTATTTGGATGCAGAGAGATTAGATTAATGATTATAATGAGGATAAGATGAAGTTAATTAAATAAAAATAAAACTCTACCTCTCACAAATTAAAATTTACTTTCAAAAATATAAACACAAGTTTCTTTGTAGAATATAATAAACTTAGCAAGAGATATTGTTCTAATGTACAATTTTGTGAATAAATACCTTTTGAATCCAAATCTTTGTCAGCAGGGTCAAATTTTGAACCACAA
Organism: Chimonanthus salicifolius; assembly: GCA_013350335.1. Taxonomy (NCBI): domain Eukaryota; kingdom Viridiplantae; phylum Streptophyta; class Magnoliopsida; order Laurales; family Calycanthaceae; genus Chimonanthus; species Chimonanthus salicifolius. Next base: position 38,630,535 of record CM023532.1, on the reverse strand, counting down.
AAGTAGAGAAGATGACTTCTGATAGAATAAAATGAAAGATGAGAATTAAAAAAAAAAAATTTAATGACTATGGTTAAAGGTATAGTAAAAATAATTTTAATAACAAAAAATATTGAATTTGTGTTTTTGTCTGATGAAAATATACACTGATATCTTTTATTATAAAAAAAATTCTAGTATCTTAACCATTTCTCTAAGTAACAATTAATGATTAAGATAATATTTTATAATATCATTTTCATATTTAAATGTTAAAATAATAATAATTCAATAGATTTATTTTAGACAATATATTTGCTTATCATCCTTCTCTTTTTTTTTTGTTGTATTACAAGATGGAGCCCACCTCCTCATTCCACGTGTCCTAAAACTTAGACCCTAGGGGAATTCTTTCTATTATTATTGATTTATTTCCCCCACTAAAGTGATTATTATTTTAATATATTTAGCAAGAGCCCAATTGTCCAATCAAAACATATAGCTGTTGGGTGTTGTGTCTGTCCAATCAGAAAAAAAAAATTCTAGATTTATTTTCTTCTTTTTTTCTTTTTACCTATGACAAATGAGAAAGAGAATGGAAAAGAACATGTCAATTAGCAAAATTTGTTCTCTTGTGTATTAATAATAATAATAATCAATTAAGTTTGGTTCTTGTCCTTGTGAATAAATTGCATTTAATAAACCGTATGCCTGCACCCAATTGAAGTGATTGCAAATTTCCTGCCTTGTAGTTGTAACCCTCCCAAGTGGGCCCCACCTTTTGTTCTCTCTTGTGGCAAATTGATGGAGACTTCTTCTCTTTGAGGACCACAACATCCAAATCCAAGTGATGGAGACTAATCAACCACCTTCAGTCACTTTTCTCCCAAGAAATTCCATAGCCCCATTGCTAGAAAAGTATGTGGAGAGGACACTTAGTCCCCCCAATGCTAGTTATGGATCTTTTTGTTCCATGTGGCAGAGTGGCAATGGGTCTCCCAATTTCTTACTCCATAATCAATCATAGTGTCTAAATTTGAAAATGAGGGTTTGGATTATCTCATTTGCTTAACAAACGAATCTGTTTAACACAAGCCCATTCAATAAAATTGTTGACTTTAGATCTAGAAGTTAGGAATTTAAGTTGATTGGCCAAATCTTACTCAACTCAATCCAATTTGAAGTTTGAAGATGATTTGGCAGTTAGAGGTTGGATCGAGAGCTACATTTGTTACATAAATAGATTAGATTAGATAGACGTATCTAGTTAATAAATACATTGAATTTGAATTGGATTCTTAACATATTGTATTTAGATTTAACTATTATAGAGTGTGGTTTAGGTTGATCAATTGTATCCTACTCAATCTCTCATATTTGTGGCAATTTCCAAACTAATATGCCATTCTTAATTTAAAGCAAACCCGAAATTTAATATTTAGGTTGAGAATCATCAACGTTGTACAATAAATGGATTGGATTGTGTCAATCTATTTAATAGAGACCTAGTTTTGTGAAAGTCTAGGTTACGTAATTCCTATGCCAGTTGAGTTGCCCCATCTCAAGTTTGATCCAAATTAATACACCTATTTTTTTAGAAAAATATATATATCTGTATTATTTTTAGAGATCATTAATCCAACAATGTCGTAAGAATGGATAATTATGTTCTAATAGGCTTAAGAGTAGAAGAAAACACTTGTAGTGTCATCTTTGCGAAAGTTAATTCTACTCTTCATTAACCTTTTGATTTTGAAAAAAAAAAAAATATATTGTTGCCTAAAATGAAATATCTCAACTGAGTTCAAAACTCAAATCAATTGACAAGCACGGGATAGTTGAATTGGCAAACACTTTGGCTCAGGAACCAGAAGTCCAAAATTCGAGTCTTGTACTCACCTGACACTCGTGGCTTGTAAAAGACTGTGTACATCTAGAGTTTTACCCAATATCCTCATACTCGAAGAGAGGTGAGGGTCTTGATTTCTTCTATCATAAAAAAAAAATTGAAGAGTTACAATGGGACCAAAGCAAGGGCACTGAATTAATAGAATACAAAAAAGCTATTGTCATTTATCAAGGATTGATAATCAATCTAAACCCTTTCACTATATTTACCCAACAAATTCAAGTAGATCAGATCAATCGTCTGATTTGTTTTCTTCTTCTCTTTTTATTTTTTAGTTACATACACATAACTTTGAATTTTTCAAAACTAAAACTATCTTTCTTCAAACTTTTCTTAATCACTTCACTTGAAATTGGAAACCCAATCAACTTGTCTATGTCCAAATTTTGTCTGATCTTTTTAGAAAGAAAAATACTTAAAAACAAATATTAGATGACTACAGAATTAGGCTTATGGCAGTGAATGTTGACAACTCTTAAATGAATTCATCAGCAAAGATATTAAATAAATGAAGCCCAGACAGGAAAAGGTGACAAGGGGCTTTATGAATGAAGGAAATCATGACTATGAAACAAGATTGGATAAACAAAACATTGAATGATTCAAGGCCTTAAGATATGGACAGATAAATAAAATGAGTGGTCAAACTCAAAAGGGATTAAATCTCTTGTTGGCATTTTAGAAGCAAGTCATGAGTTCCTTTTTCAACTTCTATGAGAGACAGACAAAGGTAGAAAGAAATTTATATTATCCATTAATCATATATCCCCACATGCTCTTTCAAGGACAAAAAGAAATCACTGGCCATGTGATGGGACCCACTTTACAATCCAAAGCCCTCAAACTTCATCTCAACCGTTGATCATCAAGAATTTTCTTTTTTTCAATAATTTAAACTTCTTTTCTTATCATAGTTCAAGTAAATTCATCAAACTTGCCCACATTTTAATAGCATACCCATATTTATGATACTGACTATATTCGAATTAAGTCATCCACATGAGTGTAGTTCAACTGATTGTCTCCTGCCTCAGGAAGTGAGAGGTTGTGGTTCGAACCCCCATGACCTAACATTGGTGTGCCTTAAGAGTAGTGGGATCATCCGAAGGTGTTTTAGTAGGACTGTATTTGAATTTTCCACATTTTAATTCAAAAAAAAATAGGTCATCCACTTGGTCCATGGTTACACTTAAGTATTGATCATTGATTGCTATCAATTTTAACCGATTCATAATATCCATCTCAAATCTAATAAAAGTTACACAATATATTTTATCTTTATTGTGTCACTGTTGTAATTTCTTGTTTAACTTGTAATCTCATTGTTTGATATTTTCTATTGTCTGCAAATACCATAACTTGCAAGATCTGATCTTAGAGTAATGATGTCAAAATATTCATAACCAAAATAAATAAATAATCAAAATAAACCCTTAATGACTACAAACTACTTCTCCTTTCATACACCATTCTTTAAGGCATAAAATCAAAAATTAAAATAATCCAAATTTCATCTTAAAGATGCTATGGTCCCCATTATTTTGTACAGTCCATTCATCTGCATCATCACACAAGATGAGGCCACTCTAGGGCAAAACATGTAAAAAATCCTAGCATAATATGTTAGAAACCCTAACTTTATAGATCCAATGTTCTTAGAGCTCCTCTCCATCAATAGGTCGACGGCATGGCAGATTACCTCTATTTAGAGTGATATCATCAAAATTTTATTGAGAATAGCTATTTATTAGTTTACATATTTTTGTATACTTTTTTATTTTAATCTACTATATAAAAAAATCTCAATCATACTTTAACATCATCAAATTTAATTACAAAATAATTTTTCTATTTTTCAATTAATTTTTACATGAATTTTTTTCTTTTTTTTTTATCATAATACGATAAAATTAAATCAAATCCTTCTAACTTACATAATCCCATTTTAAAATCTACTTTTGTACTTTTAATTAGTTTCTGGACGAATTCTGTCCAAAGTTTTAACATGAAGACACTATATTGTAGATCAAATTAAATCATCCAAGGATGGCCAATGCCAACATCAATTTAGAAGTTGATTCAAATATCACCTATTGGCACCTCTTACTGTGCCAATGGAAGAGCACCCAAACGACTAACGTAGCAAGAGGTGCCAACAAGTGATTGGATGTTTTTGAGTACTCTATCAAATTTCACTTTGAGAGAATTCACATTCAATACTCTCAAACATCATTGTATCAACTTTCCAATGCCAAAACCACCACTTTGGACCATTGAAGTTTGAACATAAATCGAATACAAGAGACCCGCTTTCTAAAACGAATTCTTAACCTCCCATTCTATTACCTTCTAGCTATAATCCTTTGACTATGTTCCCTAGAGTTCCTGCATTTGAACTCTCTGAATATGTTAGACAAGTAGATTCGGCCATTGGATTGGATGATTTTTTTTTATTTTCTTTTTCACAATCTTATTACATGTTGGACCTAGACCACTAAAAAGTTACATCATAAACTGCCTCTCATGAAAGGTGCCAGTTTGGTTAGGAACCTATGTATAGTATCTGCAACCCTAATGTCCTTAAGCCTTCCTAACAACAAGATACTATTCTACCTAAATGAACAAAATATTCTAGTGTGGCCGTATCTATTTCACCAGTCATCTCACTTGAGGGTGTAGATGGGTGTAACGCCCCAGCACTACACTAAAACTCTAAAACAACCTTTAGGTCCAATTGCATTTTCTTGGAGGTTTTAACTCAAAAGCTCTCCATTCCTGCATAATATGCTCAAATGTGTGTGTTACCATTTCAACCTACATCATCAGATTTACGGCCCGAATTATTTGGTAAGACGCAATATTTGCATATGCCAAGGTAATTTGGAAGAAAACCAATAAAAGGACTTCCAGAAGATCCAGTCAACTGGTCTTTTTTCCTTGAGCTGAAGTGTTACCTTTGGGGTCGCATCACTTTAGAATCCTTGTTCCTATATCAAAAGAATTGATGGAAGGGTAAAAGCTTTGAGATAAGCAAATTCACTCTCAGCAACTCCTGCTTGCAAGCAGACTCATCGATCACATTAACATGGACTCCAAAGAAATTGAATTGTGCATGTGTGTGTGCTCGGACAAACCCATGCGCGCGTGTGTGTGTTCCTCTGCCGGCTTGACTTGGTCCCAATGAAATCAGTCCCTCAGATCTGTTCAGTAAGAGGCAAGTGAGATGGCAGATAACTATGCAAAATCACAGGCATTGTGTTAGTGACTGTTTATATCAGAATAAAATATTTTCAATTAAAATTGTAATAGGATGCATGTTTCCTTAGACACCTCATTTTCAAGCTGAGAGAAATTCCCACCAATGTTATCTTTAATAATATATTTGTTAACTTCTCAAAATAAATAAAATAAAACTTCATTACAAAACCAATGCATGCATCGGGCAGTCTCTAGTGATGATTTCAAGCAGGCTTTGTTACACAGCATGGCATGTCAAGTACCTGGATGCTTTTTTAATCCAAGACCTAAACCCATAATGAGAACCATCCTCCAACAAACTTTGAAAGCATCATCATCATCAAAGTCGTCGTCCCATCCACCCATTCATCTGGAAACGTAGTTGGTTATCTCCATCTGAAACAAGTTAGCACCATGCATTTAGAATTCATAAACCAAAGCATACGCAACTAGAACTCCCTTGAACAGTAACATTTTTAATTGCAAAGATCAAACGTAAATACCTTAGAAAGGATCCATTTAGTATTGATACAATACCTAGCTCTTAATCCTTGGAAACTCGAACAACCAAGCCAGTAGGGGTTTTAACAGTTTTCAAGTGACCGGATCCAATTAAATCCCGCAAATGAAAACGCATATCCAGTGGAGAAAGATGCAAGCGCTTCTTCTCCAAAGGTGCCATCAACATCTCTTTGTATTTCCTACGGTTAAGGAAAGATAACAACTCCTTTCTTCCCTGAATAATAAGTACATACATTTCATATTAAAAATGTGAGACCACAGATACACCTTCATAAATTGATTAGAGTAAGAAGCAGTGATAGATTAAAAAAACATAATGAAAACAAAACAGTAGCAGCAATAATATAAACAGCTATGTAGTCACTTACAGAGACACAGCGGGACATGAGTACAATAACTGTGTCGTGTGTATGAGATTGAGATAGAGAGAGAGAGAGAGAGAGAGAGAGAGAGAGAGAGAGAGAGAGAGAAATCTGTCTGGACTAGTAAGAGCAGCATTTCTCCCAAGAAATAAATAAAATAAAATAAAAAACTCATCAATATCACCACTTCCGGTATCTCAATGTCAACACTAACAAGACACAATTTCCAAGTCCACTTAGCATGACGTAGAAATTCCATCTAGTCCCCATGTATCACAATTCACAAACTGTTTGTAATTCTTTCAAGGAAAGTGAACTCAATGTTCACATGTTTGGTTCTAATATAGGCTGAAAAGCCAGAATTCTATCCAGCTTATTTTAGAGAGTTTGTTCATCATCATCAGATCATTTATCCTATCCATCCAAGGTTGGCAGTCATAGTTGTTTATAGATTTCCATTAATTTAGATAAATACAAATTTTAAAAGGATTTACCATGTAAGAATGTTAAGTCGGTATCAGCAAGTGGATAACAATTAGACCTGCAATTTCCATTTCCATATAATGGTGGTAATTTTAGGCTGTAGCAGGGGTTAAAAAATCGGCCATGCCAATATATCGGCCGATATTTTTATCTCTCATCCCGATATCGGCATTTTCTCTCTCCTCCGATATCGGAACCGCGAAAAAACCGTGAAAAACCGTAAAAAACCGTGAAAAATCGCAAAAAACCGTAAGGACCCGTGAAACCCGTGAGCCCTGAATCGTGAAAAACCGTGTAAAAACCGTGAAAAACCGTATCGGTGTTTTTAAAAAAAAAAAATTAAAAAAAATTAATTAAATACCGATATTTATGAATATCGGCCGATATTGTGGCCGATATTCGGTATGTACGGCCAATACTTATCGTATCGCCCGATATTACTCGGTCTTAAAAAACCGATATATATCGGCCGATACGATATGTATCGGCCGATATTTGTACCTTAGGGCTGTAGAACCAAAATAATCATCATCATCATCGTTGTCATCATCATTTTTGTCATAATCATCATTTCCCACAAGGCTCTAGAACCAAAATAGTACATTCTGTTGAGATGCAAACTGTCAATCCACTAATATAGGTGTATAAGGGAAGAGCATTGGTATTTAACTCAAGCCTCAGACTCTTCTTGAGATGTTCTGGAACTTGTACAAGGTTTGGAATGCCTTCAACTATAAGTAATTAAAATATCATCGTCATCAATCATCAACAACACCAGTTGTCCCATCTCTCTAAGGTCGGTCAGTTTTTTTTAGTTCTTGAATTGGTCTTGTTTAAACCACTTAAATTAGAAAAAAAAAAAAAAATCAAAATGCACATATCTATTCCATTAATTTAACAAATGTAACATACTGAAATATGAATTAGATGTTATGGAAACCAACATGTGAAATTTCTGAAAGTACAACTACTGTCTCCACAAAAAAAAAATACCTGAGAAAGACCCTTGAGTATAGAGCCAATATTGGGAATAGCAAACCAATACGTATTTGAATCAATCAGCTGGCGAGTCTACAAGTGTTCAGAGAAAGTTTAAGTGATTAAACGAAAAGATTGTAGTGATATTTCAAGCAAACAAAAAACATGTAATGGCAATCCTATGGAACTTTCATGGACTAAAATATACTATCACAAAAATTAAAAGAAAATACACAATGTTGTGCTGGTTTGTTGATAGGAAATGAGAGGATAACAGATATATGTCAGTTTCTTAAAGTAACAAATATCTGATCCTTTCAACATGTGGCATATGGTCGGCTCACTAGCATACTATATACAAGACAGGATGGTAGATTACCCACCAGCCAAAAAGCAGGATGAGAGCATATTGCTATCATTCAGTCCTTCATTATCATCATCTGATGTTGTCCCATCTATCTAAGATTCTAAGTCATCTTTCCAAGTATCTATTCTACTCAAACCAATATTGACAATCATGTTCAGTGCTAACCCACATTTATCATTCTCTGTTTTACCACCTTCGTTGATGTCTTTAATGGCTTCTCCATTCTCCCGTGATCCTTCTACTTTTCATGCCATAATTGTTTCAACCATCTTAGATGACAGGTTGCCTTTCTCTTCTATTGAAGCAACCTCTAAGGATTGTTGGTCATTTTCTAGCTGATGAAATATGAAGAGCATAGAAAATGAGACTCTTCTCTCCTCTTTAATGGAAAAAGGGCTATTTGCCAATCACACAAAAAACGAGATATTTCCCTCTATCACCAAGGAATCCATTTCCCATGGTTGCTTCTACTTTTCATACCAAGGTAGTTTCAACCATCTAAGATGACTGTTGCCTCACTTTCTCTTCTCCTCTATTGAAGCAACGTCAAGGGACTGTTTGTCATTTTCTAGCTAATGAAAAATAAAGAGCATAGAAAATGAGACATATTCTCTCTTCTTCCATGAAAAAAGGGCTCTTTGCCAATAACACAAAAAAGGAGACATTTCCCTCTTCTACCAAGGAATCCATTTCCCATGGTGGATAATCAAAAAAATTAATGAGAAAAAAGAGGGAAGATTTCCTCACTCAACAAGAAAACATTTCATTCATTTTCAATGGAAATAAATATTTTGATATCAATATAATTCATATTTGTTACCGCTCAAAAAAAAAAAAAAAATGATCCTCCGATTACCAGTGGGTGGGTTATCACCTTGCACTCCCCTATGTGCCCACACCACGACCCCAACCCCCCCTCCTCCAAAAAAAATGCAAATAAAAAAAATAGACTGAAATAATCTATCCCCATGAATTGGTTCCTCACCCAATCTGACCCCATTCTGAGTTGTGACCTCATTGTTAAATTAAAATCAATGGGTAAAAAAAATGACAACATCAATGGTTTAAAAACTAAAACCATATTTAAGTGATCTATATTTTGTGCCCTTCAAAACCATCACTAGAAATCTAAAATAATCCAATCAAGGTGATCTTTTGTAGGCCCCTCATTCAAGCATAAACCTTTTCAACCAACTCGACCCCATGGTCCCAGCTGGGTCCACATATAACTGCAGAGAGCAATTGGAGATTGCCTCAAGCACTTCTGTCCAAGAATTCTAACATACTATGAAACCCAACGGCTCACAATGGATGCATAGAGGATACAAATTTACTTACAAGAAGCCCAGCGTTGATTAAGAGTGAAATATGTTCATCTCTAACATTGCCTCCAAACGATAAAAGTGAACACTGCAATGCAGCAAAGAGTACTAAAACTGTAAAAATAAATAAATAAAAAAAGAACCATTATAACAGATTTATGTCATAGAGGATGGCACAAGTAAAATTAATTTTCCGCACCTAAAGTGTAATTATTGGCATCCCAATGGTAAATTTTAAACATTGGAAGAAATCAGTAACTCAACTAGATGTTTGCTATACATTCTTACATTAATAAAATGCAGTAGTTAACTCAATTTGATCGTCTGGTCATTTACTCAGTGTCTCAGCCTTTCAGCTATGAACTAATTAAGGCCCCCATCAAATGTTTTGTATTCAGTTCGTTGGAATTGCAAGAACAGGATCTTTATGATGGATAATCAGCTGAAACACAATAACATTAAAACAATAAAAAAAAGATATGTTTTTTATATTTAAAAAAAAAAAAGATATGTTGCTTAATGTATGTTTGCTATACATGTTCCAGTTTGCTTTCAGTGGACTTCTGTGTATTTCGGTTTCAGTGACAGGTTTTATTATGTTTCGTTGTATTTTTGGAGTGGGTATAAGTCTTTTAGACTAGACCTCGCACTTTGTACCTTCTCTTTTCTTTAATATATTTCTTGGTCTTGTGTTTTCTTTGATATAATTTCTTGTTATTGTGTTTTCTTTAATATATTTCTTGTGACTGCTCAAAAAAATACATGTTCCAATTCCTAAAATGCAAGATAACTATAAGCTTATGGTACTTTTTTCTTAAAAGAAAATTAAAAAAAAAAAAGATAGAAGCTTATGGTTTGTTGTCTATTCTTGGTAAAGGTATTGTGGGTGACATCTGTATCTTTACTTGACATTTCTGCTTGTGGTTCTTGGTGGTCACCGAGGAAGAGGTAAAATCTTGTGGTTTCTGGATTTTTTAAAAGCTATCCGATCCTTGCAGAACGAGCCCAATGCTAGGTATTTTAGGGACAAATCTTTAAGTTTGGCCATTTGATCAACCATGTTCATCAGTGCCTAATGTATTCAACAGGGTTAAAAAATTAAAAATGGAGAAAAGAATACATCTGTAGGCGCACAGACCTGCAGGCATATGCTCCTGCTAAAAGACCACATAAAAGGTTATACTGAAACATGTCAAAAGACCGGCATATGATTCATGTCAGAAAGACTGGAGAGATGTTTTTCGGGTGTTCTTTGGGCCCAAGTTGCAGTGAGAAAGCCTCGGTTGAAGTTTATAACGATGACTCTCAAGGGAGCATAGTGTAGTATTCTACTCGAATGTTTCATCATTCCAAAATTGTTTGGCTCTCCACCCTTTCAATGAAATTCTCAAACTGGAGGTCAATTGGTAATCCGGGTCCAGCAGGAGCAGGGGCATGTTTTGAGATTCGGGAATGGTATCCAATGTGCCTCTCTAGTCACCTCTCCCCATCTACCAATGTTGATACTCAGGGTGGCCCCTGTCATTTGGTTTTAGATCATCATTAATGCATATCTTCCCCCTGTATTAGTAGAAGAGGATTCCTCATGTGAGCAGCTGGCTTTTAATGAGTAACCCCTTTTCCTTAGAACCATGTTGGAAAAGATCCATGTTGATCTCACTAGCCAGTATTATTTATGGCTGAAAATCAAACAAGAAACTAGAGCAATAAAATACAAAAATAGAAAAGAAATATGAACCTTACTAACAGCACAATGAACATGAGTACATATACATGAAATCATGAATGTTATCAAGTTTTCTTCACTCCTACTACCCCACAAGATAAGAACTCAAAATCTGTTCCCCAATAATAAAGAATCATGACCAACCAGTTCTTGATGTTCAATGCTAGTATCCAGCTTCGACACAATAACATGAGTTTTGAACCAGTCGAAAACCATAATTTTGTCTTTGTTTTTTGCCTCCATCCTTTTTACAGCAAAGTTAATCTGTAGAAAGTAAAAGAAAAAGGAATTTTGTTGAACTATTGACCAATACATCTTCGACAAATATATTTCACATGACATAATATTTAAGAGTGAATGCAACCACAAAAGCATGTGGGCATCAACAACTTCACCTGGGTTCAAAGGGGAGAAATAATTGGAACCAACCTGCTTTAAATAGTCATCCATGAAAACTATAGCATGATCATCCTGACCACTGTTTAGTTTAAATACCCGCACAACTTTCTCCTTCCTCAGAGACTGCAGAAGAGAAACATCAAAACATCCATTATGTGTGCATCTGTTAAACTAATACCAGAATTGTTCCAGAAAGCTATGCTTGTATTTTTTTATCCTGTCATATAAAAAAAATCCTCTAAATGATTAAAAGTATTTTTTAGAAGTGCCATCAAAAGATCAAAACCTGCAATGAAGTTGAAAAGACAAGAATATGGTTCATAGAAGTCTTAGAAACATGATCCCATAGTCATTCCAAACAACGTCCCAAACTTAAAAACAGAAAAAACAAAGCAATACCCAAGTGACAACAAATGCTTTGCACTTGTCATCATTTAAAACACGTGCTAATAAAATCCCAAATGAGAACAATAGCTCCAATCAGAGTCTTTAAGAGAGAGGGAAATGGTTGCAAGGAGCAATCCAGTGGCAATACACTCCTTAGGGCCCTACATCCAACTACAAATATACCATCTTCTTCTGCTCCTATCTTTGAAGGGCCCATACCTCCTAGGATCAGGGCTTGTTCTTGGATAACAATTGCCATGAAGGCTTTGACAAGAGCAATTTGGCATATAGAAAGATATACGTAACAACGATACAAATGAATGTTTGTTTTATCATATGTGATTTTAAAATGTCGATTTGGAAGCAATTTGTTTTTCTATGTGACGCTTAGGTTACGGCTGGGTCTGTATGAGCATGTCGAGACTTGGGAAGGAATGAACCGTTTTGTACGAAATAGGAATGACATTTAGAGGCAATGTTGAGTTATTAATGTAGAAACCAGTTCCAGCTATATGTGGTCTGCTTGAAACAAGAGAATTGAAAATGAAAGTACCACTTAAGAATTGTTAGAACTGGTAAAGTGAGGCTAGTGAAATTGTTATTAGGAAGGGAAGAGTCAAGAAGGTAAAACTTTTGGGATCACAAAAGACATTAGGAGGCATGTTTGAGAGAAAATGACTGAACGAAGGGAAAGATATATAATACACAGACGCACACACAGACCCTAAGCCTTAGAGCCCAAAGCGAGTTGCATGCTGCTCCATCATGTCAACTCTGAACAATAACAAAAGGAAGAGACTGAGACAAGTTAATTATCTCATCCATTGAACTACATTTGCTGAGAAATCAACCTTTTGTGACACTGGAGCAAATACAAACTTCTGCAAAAAGGAGTTTATTGATAAATGGTTTAGTTATTCATTGGGTTCTCCCATTTGTACTATGAATGGTGAAAGGACACAACTATTTTGTTACTTAATGTTCAAATCCAGATCGGAAGTGCTCCTTAACATTATGCAGTAGACAATGGAGGTGTTGAACAATAGCACTTGATCAGTTTGAGCCATATACCATTACGAGAGATATGATGGAATTGCAAATCATCAGAGAGAGAGAGAGAGAGAGAGAGAGAGAGAGAGAGAGAGAGAGAACTCCTGACTCAAATAGCGTTTGTCTTTCAAAAGGAAGCCCATAAGCTACTAGGGTGCAACTTGGGCCAAGCCTAACCTGAGCCCACAAGAAAAAAAAATTGGGTTCAGGTTAACCGTGCATGGATCAAGTTCGTTTTTGGACCCAAAAGATTAGGCCCGAATTAAAGTTCAAGCCATGCCCGAGCCTAGTACATGAAAGCCAAATTTGAGCTACATTTTATAACACCTAATTTTTTAATTGATATTGCGTATAAATTTAAGATTTATGTAACATATAATTTTTATTTTATAAAATAGTACCAAAAAAAAATCTATTTCAGGCCTAAAGAAGCCCAAGGCCAAATAAATATCGCCTGTACTTTTCATAAAAAGGTGATTTTTTCCATCGCAAATGCAACAAATAGAGAATTGAGACCAAACACCAAATGATGACAAACTTGTCAATTCTGCCTAAGAACTTCCAAGAGTACAAAAGTTAATTTAGGGACTCCAACATGACCAAATTGACATTGAAAAGCTAGTGAGACCAAATAAGTTAACAAGGAGGTTATCATCTATTAGTGGAGACAAAGTTTCAATATTGAATTCTAACCTCAAATCATGGTTCCTCTAGACGAACATCCCCTTCTTTTGAATTAGAATTGGGCACAACCTAATATAAAAGCATATTCTCATGAGATCAACGGTTGATCAGGGGTTTACGCAGAGTAGATCGAGGGGTTGAGATTGAATAATAAATCAACTTCTAAGGCCAAGATCAAATGCTAACAAGGATCAGCTCCCCCTTCTCGCTAGCCATGCGTACCAGTGGAAATTGTCCACTCTATTTTGTGCAACGATTAGAATGATAATTCTTCCATTGCTTCCTCTCTCCCAAGTGGAGGATCAACCGTACTTTGAAATTTTCTTATTGCTATCCAGATTTGATGTCCATCAAGGAGGTTTTTAGAGTTGCTTCACAGACTAAATCACCTATGTATATGCATTATCCAGCAACCAATGATCGGAACAATATCATGAAAATCTCATAGTCCTCATACGTAACATGCAGTAGACTATTCTCTCCTCCTGATTGCATCACTAATGGCAACTATCTCATGGAATTCTTCGGTGTATGCATCTACAATTCAACATACTCATATTGACAGAGAAGTTTTCTATAGAAATTCTAAAAATTACTTCAAAGAAAATTCTTTTCCAGATCGTTTCCCAACCAACCTTAGGTTCATCCATTCTTCCTCTCTTTAAATGCAACTTTTTCCTTTAATTTGATTGCATCAATTGTGACCTTCATGCCATGTGGTACTTCTTTGAGGTAAGAGATCCTCTCAATTACATTCAGCCAAACAAAAAAATCCATGGATAGTACTAGGTACCTAAAATCAGGTATTTCCCTCATATCACTTCTTAGGGATGCTATGATTACCCAAAAGCAGATGCAAAGAATCTAGAAGAAATGGATGATCACATCATCAATTTGGCTCTTGAATTTTATGATGAAATGGATTGCTCAAAGAATTCATCAATTTGGAGAGCTTCCTAGGGCAAAATGGTGAAATAAAGTGGCCCAAGGGTATGATGCATGGGTCCATAGTATTATTTCACTAAAATAAGAGTGGAAGCATGTTTTCATTGGTCAAATAAAGTCCAGAGAAGATAAGTAACAAACATTGCTTTAAGGAATCTTAACTAGTTAGAGGTGGAGCATGCTGCTAAAATTAGAAGTTGCTTAGAGACAAGGAAAGCAACCACCTTGAGTGCTCGTTGCTAGAGAGAACCTAGGATTTTTTTTTCACATTCTTATGTTGCTTAATGTGTCAATCAATTAGTGGTAGAATAAAAGTAAAGATGATCTGTCATATTCTCATTGTTGCATAAGGTTTTAGCTTGGATTGATGACATGTCATGTATTCCCAATTAGCTATGAACAACAAAGGCATGAGGTTCTTGTGTTTCTTTTCTTTTGCATTGTAGAAAACTGAAACCAGAAGCCTGGCACACCCACTGACATCCCAGTTTGTCTCTTTTCTTCAACTCCGTAAGGTGAGTTATTTCTTTAGAAATCTTGTAGAATTTTTATTTATTTTTTATTCATTGAGTGTTTGATTTTCCATAGAGTTAAAGCATTCAAAGTGTTTTTATGAGAGTGAAATTTTCTTCAGCATGAGTGAGTTCATAACCTTATTGCTATTGAATTTTAGGTTCCTCAAATTTGTTTGAGTCCAATTTTCTTCACCTTCCTCAGATGAGGACTTGAAGATCGCTCCCAATTTTCTTCAATTTAGGATTTCGCATTATGTATTTCTCTCAATTTATTTGAGCCAAAGTTCAAATTCCTATTCAAAAGTAATGGTTCTAAGGTTCTTCCAACTTGAACCTTAGACTACATTAAAGCCCAATGGACAAAATATGGAAAATAGTGTGTGTACTACGTAGCTTCTGCATATGTCAGCAAATCTGGTCAAGGTTTTGGTCCTCTATCCAAATTCATGTTGCATTCGGCTGGAAATCTCATCATGTAAATATCTAATATAATAACATCATACATATGTTTACATATAGTTTGTATATATTTCAATTTATTTCAGCAGACAGCAATCATGTATTACAAATATAATAATAAATTTCAAGGAGAATTTTCAAAAAAAAAAAAAAAAACTTTCAAGGAGAAAGGACATGAGTTAGGTTTGATTTGGGCCCCATCCAACAGGCAGGATTTGCATCAAATCTGATGAGGCAATGGCAAAGACCTTTACCCAAGAAAAGAGTCATATAATAGTTTGGATAGTACACTAAAATCTAGTCAGAAGTGAACCTTAACAATTTTGGCATGAACAGAGAACAAAAAACTTGACTATGACTCCTTGAGTTCAATTTGTTTAGCTAGACACTTTGACCTTTTACATGCATGAGAAACCGAACATTCTTCAAAACCCAACACATCAAGGCACAAAAGACTGGACATGCTACTGATTCAGTCAAATTCATGAAAATGTATATGCCACCAGAATCTCACCTCCAGTTCTCTGTCCACTTGTGTCCGATCATTAACGCTACTGTATAACTGTGAATGCAGAACAAAGGGCTGAATTGAGACCTGGAAAGCATGCATGAGTGTCATCATATGCAAGAGAAAGCTTTTTTGCAGCAGAACCAGAAAAAAAGAAAAAATCACCCCCCTAATCTGCTATGAAAGTAGTCTCAAGTTGGCTTTAAGTTCCAAGAGGATAATCAGCTCAACATACAAATACAATGAAAGAGTGAAAGGCAACAATCAATTTTGAGAAGAAATGTCCAAGACAGGTACTAAAAGGCATGTAAGTATTTACCAACATCACTCATACATGTGCCGATACAAACTTAAGATGTGAGACATAATCACAATACAGGAGCAGCATCTTGGAAGTAGCAAAGGCCATGCCTCAAGATTGAAAACAATTTGTTACTTTAGTTAAAATAACATAAAATACATCTATTGACACATGACATGTAGTGGGTCAGTGAGCCCCCACCATATTGTATTTAAAATTGTGGACTCCCTTACAGCCAAAGTTAAGAACTAAAGGTCATTCCTAGTCATCAAATTCAAATATAACAAAATCAACAGTGACATGGAAACTATTCCAAGGCATTTGAATTCAGTGACTAGTAATGACTTCTGCCCCAAATTTTAATTCTAGGGTACTGAAAGTCCTATGAGTCTACATTCCGCATTGATGAAAACTACAATTCGAATGGAATAAATCACAGAATTTATAAGGGATTAATGTGAAAACTTTCAGCCTCTAAGAATTCTCCTAGAGGAAAACAAGAATTTTCAAGAAAACGGGTTTTATTCGGTTCTCTCCAACATATGAATCTCAAATCTCACCATATGTACAAAGGACTTCTTTTATAGATACAATAGAAAAGGAAAGTCAACTCTCGTACATAAGATAGTCCGAGAAACTATACAAAAAGATAGAACTCTTTCCTTAAAAAGGAAAAAGGCATGTTCATATTATAACACTATCTACAACTATATACAATATATATACATATATGTGTGTGTGTGTGTATGTATTTAAGGCTTGAATGGTAATTTTAGTGTCAAGGGAGTGTGTATCGTTTCCAAATTGAAATATCTAAATCAGTTGTTTTGAATTGTAGGGGACTATTCATCATCTGTGGCAAATTACACCCTCTTGTCAAATTCAATGGTAAGGGCCACTATTTCATGTGATCTTATGGCAGTGAGGAATCAATTCATTGATGGATAGTCAGTCAGCCTCTCATCAAATTCAATGGTAAGGCCCACTATTTCATGTGATCTGATGGAAGTATGAATCAAATTATTTGGGGATAGTCGGTGAGAGGTAGTTCCACATACCCCAGCTCCATAGCTAACTGTTAGCAACAGTTTTTTTTCTTTAAACATAAAAAATAAAAAGTAATAACAACAATTTGGTTGGTAATATATGATCAGGCCATTTCTTGAAGACACATCTATCTATTCAGAATCTAGTTACTTTATATGGAAATAATTGTCAAAGCTTTCTATATATGCAAAAAATGTGATTTCAAGTTACTTGAGTAGCTTTAAAAGACTTCAAGTTGAATCCAAGTTTCAAACTTTTTAACCACGGGGTATAACATGCATGAAATAACTTTCAAGAGATACCAAGCACATAGGTGCATCCATGCATGTGTTCAACCACATGTGCAGGTCCCTCCATATGCTTGGCCACCACTTCCACATGTTCAAATAAAATGACATGAGATTGCTTAGGACATTGAATCGACCTTCTCGACGTGAGGAAACTGAGCACGCATTATTTGAAGAGCTACCAACGTATCACTAAATGTAAGGTTGTTTTCTGCATTCATGGAAACACATTAGTTACATCACTCAACAGAAAAAAAAACAAAAAAACCTACTAATGTACGTAAATGCTCTTAAGCATTGTTATCAATTAGCACTGTCTGATTAGCCATCAAAGTTCCTATAACATTAGTGGACAGCAGATATTAAAATTTAAGCAGTACATATAAGAATGCATATTTTCCATAGGTTTATGATAATTGGCTGAGAGAAACTCATAGAGCAGTTGTGAGAAAAATGAGTGAAATTTTGTTTCAGATGGTTATGTATATAAGAGGCCCAAACTTTGAGAAAAATTTGTAGGCTGCAAGTAAAAGGAACAAGGAGGAGAGGGGACCACTGGCATATGAATGGAAGAAAAAGACATGCGGGATTGAGGAACAAAAAGAATATGGCTTTTCGTAGATAGAATGCAAGAGAAGAGTAACTCAGAAAATTGACCCAAAATATATGAGATTAGTGGCTTCAATAGTGACGTATGATGTCCCTATGATTTATTAGCTAGTAATACTTAATTATAAACTTTAATTTAATGTGGTTGTAGTCGTTTTATTTGTACTACATATTTATATCCTATGGTTGGAAGTCCCATTTCCTATGTATTTTGATGTTTTGGATGAAGAACATTGTATTTTGTTAATTCTGTGGGATAAAGACAATATATTAGTCAATATATACTCGTAATCTGAAGTATCTCAATAAGTGTGCCCTCTAAATTAAAGGCATGTCCCAAGGCATGCACCTTGCACCTTAACTACTATGTGATCATCCACACTCTTGACGTTAGAGACCCATATTTGAAGGGAATTTCGTTTTAAAACCAAGGATCACTGCAGTGAGTGCGTCGACGGTTCGATATTTCCTGGATGGTTTTGATTGGCCTAAAAAGGGTCCACTGTTCGACACAGGCCCGTGATAACACGACGGCGATTTGAGTCTGTGCCACGCCAAAATTCCAACACAAATATGCATATGTACACACGAGGCAAATGCGAACAAAAACATCACATAGTGCAGATCTATCGGTACATACAATATATGAAAGAGGTGAGTTAAATGAAAATTGA
Organism: Chimonanthus salicifolius; assembly: GCA_013350335.1. Taxonomy (NCBI): domain Eukaryota; kingdom Viridiplantae; phylum Streptophyta; class Magnoliopsida; order Laurales; family Calycanthaceae; genus Chimonanthus; species Chimonanthus salicifolius. The sequence goes on along the minus strand of CM023532.1, from coordinate 38,611,785 downwards.
GACGAGAAAGAGAAGAGAGGAGACCTAAACATGGGGAATCGTCTTTTTGGGAATTCTCGGCTTCGATATCTTCGTCTCGATCACGTTTTCTGCCGATTGAATGAGAAGTATTCTCCATTTACAGAAATCAGAGGAAAACTCTGTCGGACGCCTGGACCTGGAAGCGGAAGAGGAATAGAATCCAACCCAGCCGCCAAAATGTCAAGTTACAAGAACCTTGCGACTGACGAAGTTACCCTTGCAAACGGTAGCTACAAATTATCTTTTTGCTGCGTTTGCTTGGTAATTATAGCAAAACTATACGAGAAGAAATAATTTTTTTTGATAAAAATTATAATTTATTGTCAGTTTTATGATAATTATTTTAATGAATCTATGTCATAAAAATAATAAAATACTATATTTTAAAATAAATATAATTACTAAATAACTTCCACCAAATAAAAAATAACTATTCAACTTATGAAAGAAAAATTATACTAATTTTCAAATAGTGTTTTCGTCATTTATCTCAATTTATATTCAGAATAATTAATATATAAAAATAGTATTTGTTAAATTTATTTTTCATATTAAATAAAATAAAATATTTGAATCCATTAATAGAATGAATATTCAGTTCTTCACAAAATTTAAATTATTTTATACGAATGTGGAATCTATATTGAGTTACTGGTTATGATTTATTCGTGGTCAAGTCTCTTTCTTGGGCGCGGTACAAATTTAGATACTTGATTGGATCCCACGTAGATATCACTTTCTTGTGAATTTATATTAGATAGAGATCTTTTGGCTCAACTTTATCTCAATTTTGTTTATGGAGCAACTCTATTTTCACCTTAAATTGGTCTAAAATATGTGGAATTTCTTAATTTTTGTAGGAGATTAGATCTAGTAATATCGACATTTTTTTGAAAGGTTATGAGTGACCGACATTGTACACTGTTATTTAGCTATTGCAATTCTTTTTTTTTAGTCAGTCGCATATACAACACCGACTAAAGAATTGATCATGGTCTAAAAGATATTTTAGATATGCATAGGCCCTGTTAAGAGGCCCGAGCCATAAATTCTTCTATGAGTCCGAGTAATATCATGGCATGCTCAATTATTTCTTAATTTAGTTATGTTGGGTTCTTCAACCATTGGTGTAGGTATTGATTATGATTCACAACTTTCATTATTCAAACATCATATAGGGATCCATCGATTTCTCATACATGGCCTAATATTGTCTTACTGGAAATATTGTATTTGTGCAAGTCAAATACCAATTCTTTTATGAAAAATGAAATCTTGTATAAGTTGAAGGAACGTAAATTGTCCTTTTCAGCCTTTATATTTGATGGCCTTCATGGCTACAACATTTAATGGTTTTTATGTATACAACCTTTTATTTGCTAGCATTTATAGCTATAGCCATTATTTGTTAGTTTTTATAGTTTCACCCATTTTGTTTGCTGGCTTTTTTTATCTGATTAATAGCTTCAGTCTTGTTTTGGCATTTATCATACCCATGTTTTTCAGGTCATTCGTCGCATGTATTTATTGCTTATTGCAATCTTTACTTTTGCCGGACAATTGTCTTACGGTCACTGCCGTCATCCGTGCCATTCTGTTTTATAAACGGCCGTATATGTTTATCGCCTGTCGTTTTGCAGCCAGTTAATACTGCCTCTTCAACCAGTTGAATTATATCCTTGTTTAAAATACTCCTTCCTCCAACAAGAGCACACTTGATATAGTCTCATAAAAGGCATAAAAGGCAGATTTCCAGATCCACAAACTTCCAACACTAATTGCATTAGATGCAGTTGCAACAACAATGACAGAAACCCTCTCTCAAATACAGCACCAGACAGAGCAGCAGCAACAAACAGTTCCAACCTGTTTTAGAACGGGGTCTGTAACCAATTTTAGCATTCAATCAGTGTGCTACTTCTCCAATAAATCTTTGTGGTCTGTCGATGTGTTACTTTTGCAGTTCTTTTGTCATTTCTTCACATTTCAAGTTTCGCGTTCATCCACTCTTCAGCTCGCGGGGGCGTGTTGGAAATATATTTAGGTTTTATTAATTAGTAAAATTATTGTGTACGGTTTATAATTAGGATAAGAGTTTGAGTGTAACGACCCAGCCCATAAGCAGAACTTGGCGTCCAACTCAATAGAAATTGTCAGCTTTAGGCCCACACATGCGCATGCACACGAGTGAGCCCGCAAGGGTTTGGATTGGGCCTGGCTCACCAAGATAGTCCCAAAACGCGTCCACTATAGTTGAGAGGGCAACCACTTATAATCCCCATGCGGAAGTTGGAAACTTCCGACGTAGGACTTCTTTTTCCTACTCTCAAACGCACTCCCACTCACACCCCCTAACTTGGATCGGCCCTCAATGGACTCAGCCGTCTAGGTCTCATAATCCACTCCCCTAAGCTCGGAGCTATCCCCAGCTCGACCCAAATGAATCCAGTGGAACGTATGGGCCCAAAGCAAACAATTTCCATTGAATTAGACTCCAAGCTTTGTTTATGGGCCGGGTTGTTACAAATGGTATCAAAGCCGAGTTTAGCACTCATGCTTTGCACACGTACATGCGTGAGCCCGCACGTGTTTGGATTGGGCCTGGCTCACCAGGATAGGCCCAAAATGTGTCCACTAGAGTTGAGGGGGCAACCAATTATAAATCCCATGCGGACCGATGTGGGACTCTTTTTCCCACTCTCAAATGCACTCCCACTTACACACCTTCACTTGGATCGGCTCTCAATGGACTTGGCTGTCTGGGTTGGGTCTAAGTCTTACATTGAGTTTGATTGTGATAGCCATTGGATCGACTACATACTGTATATATTGATATAATACACTTTGATAACACAATACTCGGTTTATTTATTTCTACAGTATGTCCTAATTTTATGACATTATAATAACATTAGTGGAATGTTAAAGTCTAATTAGTTGTTCAAAGGAGGAGTTTAGAGGATTGAAAATATCACACGAGACATGACACTGCTAAAAAATTATAAAAAATAGAAGAAAATATGTTCAGAAAAACTAAACATTGTGGAGAAAAACTTGGAATGAATAGATTGATGGTGAAGACAGAGATTTTAAAAATATGTTAAATAAAGGTTGACTTTGTGAGAAATTTGAATATAGAGTGATTTTTTTAAATGTAAAATATCAAGAGAAGAAAAGAAAAAAGGCGAAGAAAAAAAGTTTCGTTGTGAAAGACAATTTTGTCTCAAAGCACGTTTATATAATATAATAAATACAAAAGATGAGGAATGTGCACAGCAAAATACATAATCCATTTTACTTTTTATTTTTTATTAATTATATTATAAATAAATTATAAAGATCAAAAGTAGGCTCAATATATTATGAATGGTCTAAATTTTAGAATTAAAATTAATTTTTTAAACACATAATTTTAGTAGTCAAAATTACAAAGTATCTTTAAAATTTTCACAGAAAACACATCAAAATCTAAACCATTAAAATTTAAAATTAAGTGATTATAAATTAATTTTTTTAATGTATTTTACTATTTGAATTCTAAATAGACCTACATAATTGGTGTTTTTTTATAAAAAAAAATTAAAAATTAGAAAATATAATAAGTCGTTTGTATGAAAAAAACAGTCTCTACCGAAAATTGGATATCTACATGTATTACTTTAAAAAATGATAGTATATATTTAAAAATAAAATACATATATACAATTATCGTAATCGCTGGCGAAACCCTTAGAACTTTATATTTTCTCGTCCTCCGCTAAAGGGACCTTTGATCCTTTCCTTGAACGCCTTACAGATCAAAATCCACAAAAATCCCCAAATTTCTCCATCAATCCAACATTCCATAGGCGTTGATTTCACGCCTTCTGAATTCCAGAGACATGTCAACGGAATCTGCATCGACTTCATCGCAATTCACATACTCCAACCCTTCTTATTTCCCTCTTCCTTTCCATCTCCAGAAATCCGATCCAACAGTCCAGCAATCGACTGATCAGCAGTGTCTGATGCAGCAATATCCCAAACCTTATATTCCTCCCCCCCCTGCAAAAATCCCAACGCCGCAGGGTTTCCCTTCCACTTATCCTGCTCCGGCACCCGCAGCAGGCGTTTATTCTCTGCCTCAATACCAACAGGTGAGTTATTGCATTTTTTTTTCTCTAGTAATTATATGTAGTCAGCTAACAAGATCCCATATCACAGTTTGGAAGTGGTTACTTAGTTTCGGTGTGAATTATGTTGATGAATTCTTAATTTTTGTTCTTTTTAATTATTTTGTTTAATTTTAATATTCGTTCTTTATTTTTAAGAAGGACGTTGATGGTGAATTACGTTCAATTTTGGGTTTCTAGAATTATTTAACTGTAAATCATGGTGTGAATTTTATTAGCAATTTTACTGATGTTACCTTACATTGATAGCAACGAGTCCACACTGCAGCTGTATGGTGCCAGGATCCCCAGTTGCTCAAATGACAACTTTTATGATCAATCACCCCCTTTCTGACGCAGCGGGGATCGGTTTGAGGAATGAGGATGGGTTTAATGGAATAAGGAAAAGGGAAGAAGGGGGTCAATCAGTTGCAATGGAACAAGAAATAAAAAAATTATGAAAGGATGTTATGGCTGAGAATGGCGGGTTTGACGTGAGCAACAGGTGGGGTGTTGGAACAAGGTTGATGGGTATTTGCTGGGGTTTGGAGAGACAAACTGCACAAAGAAAAGGGGATGAAGAAGAGGTGTGGACGAATTTGTAGAGGGGTTGAAACAGGCACGATGGGTCCGAAGTATGGGCGATGGAGAGGGGCTGAAACAGGCAGGATGGGTCCGAAGTATGGGCGATGGAGAGGGGCTGAAACAGGCAGGATGGGTCCGAAGTATGGGCGATGGAGAGGGGCTTGGCTATATGGTTCTGGGAACAAAACCGGGACAGGGTCAGTGGCTTGATTTGGGATTTGGATTCGAAGAGGAGAGTATGGATTGGTGGTAGGATTGGGTGAAGAGAAGAAGGGCTGAAGAATGAAGGTGAAGAAGGACGAAGATGAGATGGAGAGAAATAGAAGAGGGTTGAAGAAGATGGGTTAAGGGGACAAAGGGAAATGAACCTGGCTGCAAGGGGCATGGCTGTTGGGCAGCCGAACATAACAGAGATGCTGCTTGCTTGGCAGCATGAGTAAGAGACACATACGACAGCAGTGGACGAACGAAGGGCTATCGTCACTGCTAGCTGGTCTGGAAAACTCAACATCGTGCTTGCAGGCCGAGGCAGAGATCTGAAACTCCGGGGCGCTGATCAAACGCCGTTGACAAGCAAACCCAAGGAGAAAATAACAGAAACAAAACAAAGAGGAACTTGGAGAAACCCAACTGATTCGATTGATCAAAGTGTGTTCTTCTATAAAGCCCCAAAGGGGTATTTTATACACAATCAAAGAACTAAAATAAGAAAGAGAGAAAGAAAAACAAGGAAACCTGGCTCTAGTTCCCGTGGCGGTGCTTGAATCATCAATGTTTCTGTTGGTTGGGAAGAGGAAGAAGGAAACTGAGAAAGAGGGGCGAAAGAGGCGACTTCCTCTTTGTGTCTGGGCTTTACCAAAGCCGTGTGTGTCACTTGTTGGTCACACGTGCTGTATCACCTACCCTTTTAAATTTGATCCTTACCCAATTTGATTCCAACTTGAATTATAGAGCCCATTGATCTAACCATGTTGATTTCCACCATTGGATAAATTTGAATATTTGGGCCCCTAAAAAACTTTGTCTCACTTATCTAATCAAGGTTATTTTTGGTAGGCGCCTTATTCAGGCGAAGACATTTCCAACCAACTTATCCACATGGTGCCCCAAGTGTGCTCCATATAGGGGTGTGCAATTACTAGTTGAGCACCGATGCCTAGGTGATCTGTACTTATTCCAAAGTAGAAAAAGGTATTGGATTATACCTGTAGTGAGGTATTGTAATTTTGCCATGTTGATGTATGTTCAAACATGAAGGATAACGTGCTGAGAGAATCACCATTATGACCGTCGTTCTGCTTGACCATTCTATATCAGGGTCTTGATTTACTAATGGAAAGAAAGAAGGCCAAGGTATTCATTGGACATATTTATAGTAGCCGGTGAAACCACGGATACCATGCTGCAATGTTCTAGTCATTGAACACATTGAGGGAAAATTTTGTTAGTGGTTTTTGTTGCTTTAGAGAAGATCTATGCCAGCGCACTGGGACAATGATATCGTAAACATTTAAAAGAAATGCATACTTAATGGGCGTGTTGTCATGTTGAGATTTTATAGGTTATGTAGGAAGGGGGAACAATGAGCATAAAAATTGCATGTGGAGGAATGTCAAAATTCTCAGTTGGAATTGGGTTATAGCAGTAATCTACTTTGAGCCCTCAGTTATTAACATAAATTATGCATAGTTGTTTGTAGATAATTTAACACTGATTAATTAGGAAAGAAATCAAGTACACTTAGAATTGTGTAGAAAATGTTAAAGAAAAATGCTCTGGGAATTAGTGGAATGAAGATAGACTATAGTTTATTTAATAACTTATGTGGATAGGAAACTAAAGAAATTTTATTTGTTAAAAATCGAAATAAATTAGTGCATGGTTCAAAAAAAAAAATAGTGGCTCAATATGATGGATTTTGATACTTGGTGGAACTATAGAAGAAATTGGGAGGTTTTATTTGGATATTTGAAGTAGGATTTCTGTGGGTTAGTAAAGTAGAGATGTGCCTCACTGATTAGAGGGCATTTTTTTTTTTAAGATGGCATAGTCGGACTTTCATTGTTACATGGAACAAAATTCTGGGCGGTGAAGAAATAACAGGAAGATAAAGTATGTATGGCTCAGTACATTTAAAAATGGTGTGGAATAACAAGAAAATAAGAAGTTGGGGATGGTTATCTGAAAAGAAATCTGAAATGAAAAAGAGAACAATGAGGGATGTTGGTGAAGTTGGTTTGAGTACATATATTTTTTTTTTTTGGATGATGGAGGACCTTAAGACCCCCATCCCTCCCTGAGTACGAGGGTGTTGGGTAAAATTCCGGATGCACGCAGACCTCCGCAAGCCATGAACATCGATTTACTATGGGACTCGAACTTGAGACCTCTGGTTTCTGAACCAGAGCGTCTAGCAGTTGAGCTATCCTGTGCGAGGTGTAGTTTGAGTGAGTACATATAGAAAACCAAAAGCATCTCAAGTACAAAATTGAAAGTTATAAGGTTCAAGGAACTAGGATAAAGGGGAGGCCAATGAGACTTTTAAATTGGAAATTGGAAAATGGCATGTTAAATTGTGGAATGATAGAAACATAGTTTTTTCATTCGATTGATTGAAGGTAGTGTTTAGATTGATGACTCTAGATAGGTGGGATACGATTTCGATGATGATGATTGTGATGTTGAGGATGGAAAACATGAAATATACAAATTGTTTAATGTGTAGATATACTTGCAAGTTGTAATCACCAATTTTAAGATATCTAGTTCCAAGATGAGTATTTAAGTGATGCGGACCAGCACACGAGTTTCCATAGTTAACAAGTTTTTATATTTAGATTTAGGATTTTCAGCTTTTCATAATTGTATTTTTTCTTTCATTTATTTGTTTAGTCCAATAGTTGGTTTTCATAATTGTAATTAGGGCTTTCTAATCATTGGGGATAGTTTGGTATTTGTTTATTTGAGGGTATTTTGGTCTTTTTCATGTTTTTAAGTCATTATATATATGATGTAACCCCTCCATACGGGATTGACACTTAATGAATGAAAGAAGCTTTGAAGTTTTCTCTGCAAAACTTGTCTCCTGCGAAAGGAATTGGTGAGAAGCCACAGAGGTGAGAAGTCTCCAAGAACAAGAAGGTGAGAAGCCTTCCTCTATCCAGGTATTCTTTCTATCTCTTCTATCTCTCGTACCTCTCTCTTTGTTTCTTTTCTTTCCTTCCAAGAACAAAAAGCCCTTGAGCCATTGCCGTCACCTTTCATAGCTACGCCATCTGCTGTCCCAGATCCGTCCCACATCCATCCTAGATCCAGCCCATATCCATCCCATAACCATCCCAGTTCTGTCCCAGAACCGACCTATTGCTGTCCCAGATCTGTCCCAGAACCGTCCTATTGTTGTCCCAGATCTGTCCCAGAAAAATCCTTATTTACCATCCCGACCTGTCCCAGATCCCATCCAGACTCGTCCCGATCTGTCCCAGATCCCATCCAGACTTGTCCCAAGCCCTTCCCTATCCCAAACAGCCCTATAAACTGCTGTCCCAACCCATAACAGTCCCATATATGATTGTTTACTGCTGTCCTATCCATTGAGATCCCCTATTTTGCTGTCCCGTACTGTTAAGATCTCATATTACTGCTGTCCTATAATTTCTCCTTGCCAAACAGCCAATTTAATTCCCATTTCTTATGATAGATCTACATATTTATGGGATTTGACAAACTCCTTTGTTTTGAAGGACCTATACTGCAGATGTGACTTGGTTTGGATTGTCTTATAATCACTTATATTAGATTCCAAGAATTTGCATGATTCTTTGTGGCAAATATCTATATTAATTAATTGTATATATTAATTGTATTTAATTTCAGTCCATTTTAGATTTAGGGTGCATTATTTTCATCCCTTTTAATCTTTAGGGACCACATTTAGGCATATAGGGTTACCCTATCCCCTGTCCTGCATCATTAAGTTTCATTATTTGACTATTTGTTGGAAGGTGGACCCTTTACCATATCCAGCTGCTCTCTCAAATATAGCCTACCATATTTGTTGTTGTCTAAATATTGGGTTTATGACTTTTTTCTTTTGCGGCAACTGTGACTCTTGTTATTTTGAAAAGAGGCTATGATTGTTATTATATTCCATTTTAAGGGCAGTTTTCTTTGAAGTTTGAATTTTGATGTTGAGTAGAACTTTGCAATGTTCTTCTCCTCACCCTTGAAAGGTTAATATTGCGTGATTGGAAGCATCATGGTGAAATAGTAATTTACATGGGACTTTGGTAAGAGGAAAAAAATAAATTCAGTAGTTTGTTTGTGTTTGTTTGGGAAGGAGAGGTGTCCATTACTTCTTATTGTTCCTCCATTACATGTAAGAAACTTACCTGACGTTATTAGAGGTGTAGGTATATTACTATGTGACATTTTTTTTCCTTTCTTAATAGGCTCAACAATTGTTCCAAAGAGATGCGCAGACAATTACGCCTGAAGCCTTGCAAAGTGTAAAGGCTGCTATTGAAAGCAGCGAAGTTGAGCACAAGGCTGAATCCAAAAAAAAGGCAATACCTCGTAAAGCTGCTGGGCAAACCTGGGAGGATCCAACTCTTGCAGAGTGGCCAGAGAGTACTATTATATCCTTTCTTTTACAAGTTTTTTATGTACAGAAACATCAGACTACATCACAAATTTATTGTGCACTTTGCCTTTACCTTCTATATATACTTAATTTTTTCTTTGTATCCATGCATCCATGTGTTAAAATAAAGCATCAAACAATAAAGCTTTCTTTTTTAAATATTGATACCAGTCCAAAAATGTACATGTCAATAAAGTAACTAAGAAGTTTACTGGGAAATAGAGATTGAATCATCATCATTTGAAATGGAGAGACTGAATTGTTGATGGCCTGTAAGTTGATTTCTGATAATGTTGTAGGTTCTGCATTTTGCAATATCATTTTCCATGGGTGAGAATGTTAGTTTGGCAAAGGATCATGTGAGTTGATCAAGGTGAAAAGAAGTGGTGTTAAAACACCAAAAATAGAGGTAGATTTTAGGCTGAGGAAACAGAACATGCAGTAGCGCAAGTGAAAGATTGAGTTGTTTCTGATGATATGAAAGAGGAAATGTGGATTGTTATGGGCCTCAGAAAAATCAAACCTGATAAAGGGTAGGACCGTAAGCCAAAGTAGATAAAAGGGTGGTAAAAAGCAGTTTTTTTTTTTAATTTTTTTTTTTTAATTGCGAAAGTAACTTTCTTTAGTCAAATATGAGAGAAGAAGTTATATATGGGTTGAATCTTAAATTGGTATCCTCAAAGGAATGGTTGGCATGTGCCAAGAAACACCAAAGTGGGAGTAATGGTAGAGAAAAGGAACCTTCTTAGGTGTTCTATCGCAAAGGAGGGATATAGAAGTGATGGTCCAAGAAATGGGGGTAGCTTCTGTCAGTGATTGGTTTGTGAGTGCTGTTTGGGGATTCAAATCAGACCATTTTTTGTTGGCTAGAAGTGGCAGTGTTTGGTGTATCTTTATGTTATTGAAGGGTGACCTTTCTAAAATGTTGGATCATTGACTTGTTAACTTCTCAATTTCTTATTGGTTCAAGGCTATTATTAGGCAGGTTATCATTGATATGGCAACTTGTTACAATTCAAATGACCACAGGCAAAGGGAACTTCACTCTTATAGCTGTACTTTGGAGCATTTAGAAAGGAAGAAATCGAAGACCAGTCAGGAATGAAGTTAGAATTGATCATCTGGTTGCTTTTGCTTCCAGAAATTACAGATTTGTCTAACTCAGATTTTATTCAATGTTAGGAGACATTTTAGTAGTGAGAGAATATTCTATGTACAAGTAGCAAAGGTGTCATTCTGATACCAACATTCCTGGAAATCTCCTGATGTTTCTATCATAAAATTGAAATTTTCATGGAAGTTCTAATTCATTTTTGGATACAACTGGTATTTGAGTGGTGGCAGATTCAGAAGCAATTATTATTTCCATTTTTTCCCTTTGAAAGATGTATTTCTCTCTCTTCCAGACTAGTTCAAGTTAGAAGTGTGAATGAAGTGGATGTCAAGGCATTGTTGGAAGCATGTAGATTGTTGGGAAACCTACATTTTCTAATGTTCTGAGAGAGGGAGATTCAGAATTGATGCGGAAACCATAGTGGCCCGGACATGGAATCATTGCCCACAAGTGTGTGATGCAATTTTAAATTATTCACTTGTTTTCATGATTTAGTATAATGGTCATATTTGTGTCTAATATGATATCTGGTTGACATGAAATTGGGTTTATTAGATGGCTTTTTTAATTAGCTACCTGACAAGCCAAAGTTTGTGTTATCCTAACACCATTTGAAGAAGTTATGACTGAATTTATGATGAGGTATTCTAGAGTGACGAGTTTGGGTTTGTACTTCATCCCACTTTTGCTATGTTTGAAATCCGTCATGTAGAATAATATTAGTAATGATAATTTGTGCATATTTTAAATTATGATTTTCATTTTTTATTTATTTATCTATTTTTTTGTGAAGACTCCTAAAAGACTTACTTTAGTATGATATAGTATTAGCAAAGTTTAATTGTAAAAGGGATTAGAAAAAAGCCCTTACTAATAGAAGGTATTGGGTGTGCATGCATGGGCTTGCATGGGTTGAGGAAGGATGATTATACTCGAATTGAGTTGGGACTATGTTAGTATTGCTGGCATCATTTTTACTTTTTGTTTATTGGTGTCATCAATGTCAATTTCTGGCAGTTCTCTTGATTTGTGTGTGGTGTTCTGTATTAGACTTAATTAAACACAATCAAAATTATAAAAATAACTACTTGTGTCACTTCTTTCTCGGCATGTTGGTGAGATTTGGATGAATTGAAGGTTTGTTTTCTTTGTGGTTCATTAAGTGTAGTTTTTGAATTGCACATAAATATGTTTCCTCTGCTTTCATTAAACCAACTTAAAATGTGATTTTTTTTTAAATTTTTTTTTATTGAATAATGTAATTTTTTGTCAATACGTGTCTCAAGATTCAAGAAAATATGTGGGTAAAAACTTGCAACATTAATTCATATTCTCCCTGTCTTTTTTTCATGCTTCCATAAACACTTGATGCCTGAAACGAGCTTATAGCATGTAGGTATCCTGGTTGGTGCTTCTTGTTGCAACTTGAAAGGATGCAAGTTTGAGTTATAGTATCAATAAAAAAAATGCCTCAACCAAATTGATGTCTTTTCGTGTTATATTTGTATTGGTTCTCTCTTCTTGTTACCCTTCAAGTATATCTTATCTGTTAGATTCTTCTGCAGATGATTATCGCCTATTTTGTGGAGATCTTGGTAATGAAGTGAATGATGAAGTTCTGTCCAAAGCTTTTACAAGATTTCCTTCCTTCAACATGGCAAGAGTGAGTTTTAGTTGAATTCTATCTATTCATCTTCATATATATTCTCATAGGAATGGGCTTTGAGCAAATGTTTTGTCCACTTCAACACTGATCCCATCAACACCCCCCCACCAAATCGCTCCCACCCAACACACCTACACCATAAAAAGGTCCTTCTATGCCCTACAAGATAGTTTTACATGTAGAGATTGGGTAGCTTTCTTGTATATTTAAACTATGGCATATTTAACATTTTTTTTATGATTAGGTGGTTAGAGATAAGAGGACTGGCAAAACTCGAGGCTATGGATTTGTTAGTTTTGCCAACCCATCAGACCTTGCAGGAGCAATGAAAGAAATGAATGGTACATACTCGTTCAACCTTGTTCTTTTGGCTCATGATTTGTTTCTTTATGATGATTCTATTGCTAAATCAAATAAAGCGTCATTGTTGTGGCCATTTATCCCATCTCTCTGGGGTTGGCTTTTTGGGCAATTGTCTATTTGATGCTCATAAATGGAAAAAAAAAAAAATGGTGTAAATGGACAAAGGGCTGAGGTTGCCTAGATACCCATCCTTTGGTAAGTCTAGTGGCTATTGTTTTGATTGTGATCGATTTCTAGAATACTATGGTTCTATCCAATTTATTGTCGTTCTCTTTTCTTGTAAACCATCTCGTACTAGTAACTTCTAGGGTCTATTTGGCATGTAATTCCATTAAGACATGGGAGGTAGGGTCACAATCTTGAGCCATGAGATATAAGATGTTGGAAACATTTGAAACAAAAATGGAAAAAAAAAAAGAAAAAGAAAGAAAAAAACACACAGAAACACATCGCATTTATGTGGTATGATGGCATGCTTACGTTCATGGTGAGATAGGAGCAATTTTATTATCTTCAAGAATAGGGTTGCAAAAATGCTATCTTCCTCACACCTTTCTCAGTTTTAGATGAATCTTGTAACCCTACACATCCCTGAAAGATATTATATAGGCAGTACCCAGTTTAAAATTATCAAAGTACTCTTACGCCCTAAGGTCAGGGGCTCTGCTTGTAGAATAAGTGTGTCTTCTTTAATCAAGGAGAGACCCTATCATTTATATTTATAGAGAACATGAATACAAATAAGGAGATAAAATAAAAGAGAAAAACCTTAAAGTTGGTTAGTACAATATTGGTAAGCACCAATTAAGGAAAATATTAAATAATAACTGATAAATTAAAGAAACTGCTAAATATATTCGACACATGTTTTCTTTGAAAATAACAAGCTTTCTCTATGCCCTACAGATTTGATTTTTTTTTTTTTTCACAATAATATCATGAATATTTCAGTATGCCATGGTATTGCTTTTTGAGATTTGAATGGGTTCCCACTCATCGAATAAGGGATTGTGGAACTGGTGTCATCATCATCATTATCATCTAAGCCATTTATCTCATCAATCTGGAAGTTGTGGAACTGTACGTCTAGGTCAATATTCTTTATCATGTTTCTTTTGTTATAATATTGAACATCAAGCACAAGGGAATCCCTATTAGGGGATATATGTTTACTCTTGATTTATTCTAGTGTATTATTGTTGTTATTGTATGCATTAAAGTTTGAATAATAAAATTAGGTGACCTTGCCTTTTTTGAGGGTTGCAGCATTGCCCATGGCATTATCTTCCAATGATTATATTTAATCATTCCTCTTGTTGGATTTGTATGCATGCTTAAAAGTATACATGTAATATTTAACTTGCATGGGTAGCTTAGTTGGTCTAAGCTTCTAGGATTAGACTAGAGGTCTTTGGTTCAACTCCTCTTGGCCTTTATTGATACAGGAAGCCTATCGGTGGTTAAGTATATCCGTGGGATTAGTCTCACCTCCATTGTGGGGTGAGTATACCCATGGTTTAAAAAAGGTATACATGTAATATTTACATTTTTTATTCTTAGAGTCTGACATGATTATAACAGGCAAATATGTGGGGAACCGTCCAATCAAATTGCGTAAGAGCACTTGGAAGGAGAGGACAGATGTTCAGGCCTTGGGAAGGCAGAAGGTGCCTTTGAATTTGCATTGTAGGAATCTTGTTTTAATTTCCTACAATTTTTTAATATTTGCTTACTTTTATTTCCCTAATCCTTGCCAGAACCAGACACAAAAGAAACCAAAGCTAGCGAAGAAGAGTATCCTGCACAAGTGAAACTACCAGGCATGCATGACCACATCATCAATTTATCTTCAAGAGGTACCAATTGTTAACCATAGTACCTATTTTATGAATGCTATATTGAGGCAGACTGTCAAACTTTCCTTTGTGCAAATGTTTTGACCTGACATTATGAAGTGGATGACTCCAGATAAAAAAGGATATTTGTTTAGTCTTATGATTTTTTGTGCTCTTTCCTGAGTATGGTTTCTAGCACACCTTATAGAAATCAGGGATCTGCCTTAGGATAGTCTACTTTGTACCACTTATAAAGATACCTATTTTCTACTTTTTGTTGCCTGCCGCTCTTTTGTTGTGTCACATCCTCAGTTACAAATTTTGGCTGAAATATAAATATCAGAAACATTGGTGCTTTTTTCAGAGAAGCTGTATTGGCCAATATTTGTCAAATGTCTGCTGAAATTTGACATGTTTTAGAAATTTTGGTGATTTAGCCCATTTACAGATTTCAGACAAGATGGCCGATATGTTTGAAATATTGGCTGAAACTTTTCGGATCCTCTGGGACCAAAAAAAAAATTGATTTCAACTGAAGTTTGTAACTGAGGTCACATCTGGCAAGGAAATTATGATACTATTTGATAACTGTGGCATACATGGTTAAGATCTCAGCGTCATGGTTCTGTTTTGCTTCAAAGTATCTGGCAAAATGGCACTAGTCCGTTACGTTAAAAAAAAAATGGTACTTGTCCTTCTGAGTCAACTGCAGGTTGCATGAGTCTTAGGAAGTAGGAGTATAATAATGCTGACAAGGGCGCCTTTATTACTCATGGCTTTTATCTACTTAGAAGTCATATAATGATCTAGGAGAAGACCTTTTAGAAATTAAAAGGATAAACAGGGACACAAGGACATGGTAGAGTACAGAATGACAGGAAGTATGGCTTTGGATGGATGAGAAATGTCTGTGTGATGAAGATGGAGATGACGGATGCCTTTCCTTTTTTATTTTGTATTGGAACCTGCAATGGGAACACTCTTTAAAATGAAAATGCTGCTTAAGCTCTACTTATGCAATACCTGCGCTGAGTCAAGTGCAGGTTGCATAAATCTTTGGAAGTGGTAGTAGTTACAGTAATCACATTACTAAGGTTCCCTTTTTTCTTTTTCGTAATAAACTTCTGTTGAAGACAAAAAGGCAGAAAAACTTTTCTCATGGAAATGCTGCTCAAGTTCCTTGGAATTTCCAACCTTATCATTAAAAAAAGAAGAAACTTTTGCTATCAGCTTATTTATTTATTTATTTGTTTTTTAAGCTTCATTTTTGGCTTTGTTTTTTACCCTAAAGCCTAGAATTTATACACAACTCATCAAGTCTGCTGGTATTGGTTGGCAGAGGGCAAGTTGGATCATCTGACTCAATGTCATCATGATTTTTGCATTGCCATTGTTATGACAAACTCAGTGAGACATCCAATGAAAGTTGAGCAGCTTTCTACTTTCAATGCCTGTACCCCCTTGAGTTGATGATGACCCTTGTGAATTTGACAAGTCGACAGTTCACTTTTCATTTGGTTTGTTGCTAACTGTGGTGCTGGCTCAACTCCTTTGTTATCATTGTAGGGCGCTCACCATGATTTGCTTGTGTTTTACAGTGCATGATGGGGATCAAAGAATCATTTTGTTTCAGTCTCTACACCAGAACCACCACTGGAGCAGTTCTAACTTGATGGTTCAAGATGTAAACTATGTTGTTTATGAATTGTTCAGCTTTGCAAATTCATAAATCATTTGCTCTTTTTAAATGGTTAATTGTTTTGCAAGTAAGGTATGAGTTCAGTGTCTGTTGAAATTTACTTGTAGATATTGAAGAAAGTGACCAAGTATTAGAAGGAAAAATCCAAATCAATGGCCTAGTCTAATACCCTCGTTTTTTTGGGATACTTCTAAAGTTCTATTATTTTTGTTAATTTGAAAAGAACTCCATTGTTTTTCATGTTACAAAAATCATCATCATCATCATCATCAGTCATGACCATGAATTTTGTTTTTTTTTTCTCTTCGAGCTTCGTCGAGAAGAGCCCGATGGTCTTCAAAGGCATCTTATAGTGTGTGCGCTCACATGGGAGATGCCTTCATTGGGGAGACGATGACTTGATACCTGGCAGCACTTGGACATTAAAAAATATAAAGGACACACTTAGATATGGTAAATATAAAAATTATACACAATAAAAATAAAGCACAACCCAAAAGGGCTAGGCCTGGACTTAAAGGCCCACAAATCAGATCAAACGGACCTAATATACGACTATGGCCCAGGCAACTACTAGGCCCATGAGCTGGGTATAGAAAAATCAAGAAAGATATGCATATTTGCATACCCTATTAAACAAAATTTTCAAGATATGTATAATATGAAACTAGTTATTTGTTGAAATATCACTTGATTTTTAACAATTTACAAAGGAAATCTCTTTCACGCAATCCGAAGTATTACATCAATGTATATTTAATTGGCTCTCTACTTTGTGACAAAGTTTGAAATATATTGTAAGCCATAATGTGTTAGAGAAGTCTAATTTATAAAATGTCAGCCATAATAACTGTAAAAAAGATACTCCCCTAAAGTTTAAACCACCCTATAAGACAAGGTAATGATGAACAACATTATGATATTGTAGATGCCATAGCATAAGAAGACAACAATATAGTCATTACCGTAAATTACTTCTTTACTGAGATATTCTTAAAAAATATAGATTTAAAATATGGCTGGCCATGTAGACGACACACTTTTCTGTCAGCAGACACCAAAAATCATATGTAATATAAACATTATGTGACGATAATATCGTACCTTATACGTTTACATTTCCATTTACTTCTCAGAATCCATCAATTGGAACAATCTGATTTGATGGAATAATTCAAGAGTGTGAATCCTTTGTGACGATGATAACTGGATATACTCATAAAATGGATTGAAGTTAATGGCTTAATAACACTTCATGTTGGTAAATTATACTCATAAAAAAATAAATATGTGTTAATAAAAGAAATAGAAAATGTAAAAGGTATTGTTGTTATAATATACCTGGTGCAACATATCCACAAGTGCCAGCAAATGAGGACCAATTTGATGAATTAGGCCTTAAAAGCCTCCAAGTACCAAAATCTGAGATGCAAGCATCCAATTCTGAATCCAATAATACATTGTTGGAAGTTATGTCTCGATGAACTATTGATGGTGACCAATCATGGTGCATGTAAAATAATCCACAGGCCACACCTTTAATAACCTTAAATCTCTTGGGCCAATCTAATTCTAACGCCCCACCTTCATTGTTGAGTATTCCAGCCAAGTTTCCCCTTTCCATATACATGTAGATAAACAACATGTGTCTTTGGTGGGTACAAAAACCATACAACTTCACAATGTTACGATGTCGAATTTCTACAAGTGCTTTGATCTCATTCTGAAAACTTCTCTCGTCTATTGAATTCCTAACTTCCAATGGATGAAGTCTTTTCACAGCCACCACTTGACCAGTTTCCAGCTCTACTCTGTAGATACTTCCGTAACCCCCTGTTCCAATACAGTATTTCTCATCAAAATTCTATGTTGTTTGTAAGATATCTTTATAACAAATCCTTCGATCAAAATCCCATATTGAAAACATGTCTACAACTTTCATTTCTCTCACCTCATTTCTTTTTCTTCCTTTATGGTGTAAATTGAAATAAATGATGAAGCATATGAGCAAAAGAATCAATGCCCCAAAGATAGGAAGAACAATCCACAGTACAACGTTGTGACCACTATTCTTATTACCGTTGTTGGTGAAAGAATTAATGCAGGGCGGCAAAACCGTGTGCGCGCCCACATAAGCCTTTGTTATGAATGAAAGCATCTGATGGGGCCTGTTGAAATGGTTTGGTTTTAGGTATAGGGCCCTCCAGATTGTTGTATGACAAGTCAATAGATGACAAGCTGACCATCTCCTCAAATGAAGTGGGAATGGAACCTGAGAGCATGTTGTGTGAAAGATTAAGGCTCTCCAACATCTTCAAATTTCCAAATTACAATGGTATATCACCACTAAATATGTTATGACTAAGATCTAGTTGCTGATGGGCTAGCATATTGCCAATGTGATATGGAATTCTCCCAGTGATTTTGTTTGTCCTTAGGTTCAGGTTCCATAATTTGGAGCATCCCCCTAGTTGTCTCAAAATCTGCCCATTCAATTTGTTTCTAGAGTCAATATGTAAACATCAACATGCAACACACGAGGAGTTCTAAAAGTATAAATTTCTCAAAGTTATTACAAACCAAATCTCAATTAAACATAACCAAATTTCAAATAAACTTGGAAAAAATAGTCTTATAAATTCAAATATAACATGTCCAAAATCATTAAAGTGCTTCTCAAAATAAAACTAATGATATTGCCACAATCCTCAGCCTTGTCACCTACGCCTGCTCTCGGATCTCATCAAGACCCGTCTCCACTGGAGCTCCTGCAATGTAAGGAGGAGTTCAACATGCGGAGTGAGAAGCAACAAATATAACACATAGAACACCACAATCACATTTATACATATCATCACATGCATATCCTACATCATGTTATACATCTCAACCTGAGCTCTACACAAGAGACATATGGATCATTAACATAATATATCACATAACAACATATCCAGCCAAGCTCATAAAAAAATAATCCCTTTAAACCTATTCCATGTTAGGTTAGCCCACACCCTATACTGAACCACACTAGGGCCAATGAATGTCAATAGGAATAATTCACTCCTACTTAAGTATTTTTTAATTGCTACATCAGCCTAAACTTTTACTTTAGTCACAAGTGGAAGGGCTTTAAAATACATTGCAGACTTATTTAAGATGTAAGGAACACAAAGCACTTCCGAATCATTTTTAGTTAAAGACCTAATATGGGGATTCACACATACTTCCAATGTGAACATGCTGGGCAGTTTGAAACATCTCAAGTGGAAACCAATCCATAGTCCATACCACTTTCCAAAAGGAGCTGTCTAACTTCAATACATGTTATCTGGAGAGAAGCGAGCTGCAGCCAAAGGAAAAATTGTAATCAATTAATGCCCAGACACACTTAGATATCATATGTATAACATTAATGGAGCAATAAGCAAAGCATAGTTTTAGATGTGATGAGAGATGAATGTAGCTCTACCTTAATGCTGGAAAAGTACCATTGGGATCATCTTCTGGCAACTCCCAGATCTGGTTATTATCTCTAACAAACATCCAAAATGGCAGAAAACCCGGGTCACATCTACAACGCAAAAAATTACCCAAGGTATTGGCTGCTAGAGGCACACCTTTGCACTTCTTCACCATCTCTTTTCCAATTCCAATCAATCTTGGATCCGTGTCTTCTTCTCTCTCACCAAAGGCTCTCTCTGCGAACAAGGTCCAACAATCATCATACGTTAACTCATTCAATGAGTACGAGTTGGTTGTTGCGCCCATAGCTTTTACAACATTTTGACTACGGGTGGTGACAACAATTTTACTTTCTTTGTCACCAAAACTCAAAAGATGTTCAAATTCTTCCCACAAACTACGGTCTTCATTCCACACATCATCTAATACAAGAAAGAATTTCTTCCCATCTACTAATTGTCGAAAACGTTTCTGCAATTGTTCCATGTGCGTGAGGCCAGAACGAGTCATTGTTATTGTTTCTATGATGGTAGTCAATAGCCTCATCACATCAAAATCGTCATCAGATACCCAAACCCAAATTTTGATCTGAAAATGATTCGTTACCTTCTCATCATTGTAGATTAACTTAGAGAGCGTCGTCTTCCCGAGTCCCCCCGCGCCCAGAATTGGAATGACAGAGGGGTTCTTCCCGCCACTACCACTGGCCAACAACATTTCAATGATTTTTCTTTTATCATTTTCTCTTCCATAAACTTTCGATTCATTCAAGCTAGAGTGTGTCCCTAAGCTCTCTCCCGTCCAACGTTTTCCCTTGTGCCTCCGTTGCAAATTTCTGCCCTCATTTAGAATTTCAAGATCCGTCCTTTCCCCTTGAATTTCAAGATCCGTCCTTTCACTTGTCTCCCCTATCACATAATCCGCATACCTTGATTATTAAATCAAATAATCCACATGCCTTGATTCTTTCTTGATCTATTGCCTCTGGGCTCGATGAATCTAATGCCTACTCCTCTATCGTGTCTTCAGCTTTAAGGTGTCTAAGCCAAATGGATGCAACCTACGTCTCTTCTAGCAACACAACACAACCTGTAATGGTTGAATCATTAAGAGATGCAAAATACATATACAATCAATTGACAAAATTAATTTTTAGTTCTCCAATGAAATATTCTTAATTAGTGTCATATTTAAAAAAGAAAAAAAAATTGTCTCACTTTTCCAATCTCTTTTATCCCTTTCTATTTGTATAACATTTTTTTTGAGGGGTTCCCCAAGAGAAAATTTACCATAGTAAATTAGTTTTTTTTTTTAAGGTATGGGTAGATATCATTCAAAAAGGGGAAATCCCCAAACAATTACTAGATGGAGCCCACACCAGGGCATCCACCAAAGGGCATGACAAAAAACATAGTAAATTAGTTTGTAAAAAGTTGGGTGAACTTTGTAGGTTCTTTTAAATTGTATAATAGTTTATGATATCGGTGATATATTTATCTCTCTTCTTTTTTCTACATTTTGGCCCATTTTTTTTTTTTTTTCGAATTAAGAAAAATAGTAAACAGAAAACATCATTTTGAAAAAACAACAATATATATATATATATATAAATAGGTGGCGAAAAACACCGATATTCAAAATTTTAAATTATTTTTCAAAATTATTTTTCAAAATTATTATTTATCTATAATATATATCGATCAATATTTATATTCTCAACCTAAATACAAATAGTATGAGCTGTATTTTTCGAGTTTGATTTTTCAGTAGTGGGTCGTCAGACCCAATCACGTTTTCTACAGAAGTGAAGAAAAGCAGGAACAAGTATAGAAGTGATTGAAATACGATTCTATAGTTTAGATCATGGGTGTAACTCAATTGGTTGCTTTCAGGAAGTAGGAGGTTGAGGGTCCTCTACTCAGGGCCGTCCAGACCCTAAGGCGACTGAGGCGGTCGCCTTAAGTCCCCCTAAAAAATCTATTAACATTAGGCCTCCGAAAAAGAAATCACTCGAATTAGGGGCCCACTGGCAGGGCCCATGTAAAAAGGCCCCAAATTTTTTATACCTATACGGCTGGTTGGAAGGATTGCATTAGGAAAAAGGGAGAGTAGGCGAGATTGAGGAGAGAGTAGGGAAAAATTAAAAAGGGGTTTTGAGAGATTTGGGGAAGGAAAACGGATAAGAGATTTAGGGTTTTAGTTCCCACAGTGAGCAGAAATAGGGAGGAGAGATTGGGGAAGAGGAGGAAGGAAGGAGAAGAAAAGGAGAAAGATAGGAGAGAAGACGGTAGTTCTCTCTTTCGTCCGTGGGTATATGAGGGAAGAGTGGGCCCACTCTGGGATATATAAAAATTTATGACTCACGAACATAGAGTATTTGAAATGATTGAAACCCACGTCAAAATTTAATCATGTGATCCAAAATATAACATGCGGTGTTAAGATTCAAAATCACATAATTAAATTTGAAATGACGGTTGAATCATTAAACTTCTCTTTTTTTGAAATATTGGTTTTTTATTTCCTCTGAATTTAAAAAAATAATATATAAAAAAAATCCGAAAACTTAGATATCAACCGATATTATAGCCAATATGCACCAGATATGAACTGAGGTATTATCTGAGCCCACATTGATATTCAATTATTATTTTTATAATCACCGATGTTTATTCATATCGGTGATATCAATTAATGTATATTAAGTTTTATAATCAATTAATAATCCAAACTAAACCTTTCAATTGTGATAACTATAGACTATTGATTTTTAAAATTTTAAAATCAATGAATAATATAATTAGATGGAAGTAAAACATACATAACTACTCATTTATCATATGTAACTATGCAAATAATCTATTTGATAGCATATCTCTTCATAGAAAATCTCAACAAAGTTAACAAATTCACACTGCATTTCAACAGTGACGATGATTTCAATTTTCAAGACACATTTTTTATGAGTTCCTTTATAGTATTTATGATGAGTTTTTTCATTTAAAATATATTATCTCATCTGTTTCCAAAAAAAAAATATATTATCTCATCTTTGCTAAATCAGAGTGTGTGTGCGAGACCTATAAAAAATTTGAATTTTTACTCATTAAATAGGCTTAAACAACCTTTTGACCAATAAAATCCATTTATTAATAATAAAAAAAATTAATTTGAAGTTTTAAAAAGCATGACAATACAGGTAACAGTTGCTTTTGCTAAAAGAAGTTTTTTAAAATTAAAATTGATAAAATCTTACATATGATCAACAATGTCATAAGAAAGATTAAGTAAATTAGCCATATTATCAATTGAAAATTATATTTTAGCAAAACTTGAATACAAAATGTTAATTAGTAATTTTACATCTCAATAAATTAAAAAAAAAAAACAAAAATAAATTTTAGGTAATTTTTTATTATATAATTAAAATTTTAATTAAATATTATTAATAATAATATCTTAAATATCAAGAAGGCCCATTTAAAATTTTGTCTGAGGCCTCATCTTATGTTGAGACGGCCCTGCCTCCACTGTTTAACTTTGGTGTGCTCTAGGGTATAGGCTCACCAGTAGAGGTTTTACACTGAGTATTCCGCAGTTTTCCACATGTAAATTCAAAAAGAAAAAACTCATATTTTTTACTTTTAAAACTAAAAGTGTCTATATTGTTAGGATTATTAGTAAATAATCACACCAAATAAATAACAGAATAAGTGGTTCGGCTCACCTGACTTACCTCCACAAAGTGTGTAAATAAATTTTATTAAGAGAAGAAATAAGAAACATACATACTAGAATATACCCTTGCTTGAAATCCAATCAAACCCCTTGTATAATTCTTAAGATTGATTGAGGACCCACAGTCACTCCACAAAGCAGTTCCTACAGGCGTCTCTCCCTTTCTTGTGCACTGCAGTGTTTTGATCTGCTGCCTTGGGTTGTGACTCACTTGCTTGCTGGTTTGTTTCTCTCTACAAACCTCACTGCAAGCAATACACTACTGCTAAGTATGTCTGTGACCAACACCTCTTGGCCTTCGCTTCTCTTAATACTGCTAACTTTGCTATATTCTCAAGCGAATACAAAGCTAGCATCCCTTTCTATCTTACACACTGTTTCTAGTTTTTCTTGTGTGTCACGTTTAGGGCTGCAACTCGGGTTGGGTTTTGGCCTGACCCGCATGACCCGACCCGAGAAATCATGCGGGTCGCATTACAATGGTCGGGTTATAGGGTCGGGTCGGGTTGAGAAAAGAAAAACCCGACCAAAATTCGGGTCGGGTTGAGCTGAGGCCTTTAAATTTCAGCTCGACCCGACCCGATCCGAGAAAATTCGACCCGACCCTATATTCATAACTTAATATAAATGGCAGCCAACAAGAAGAAATCTCATATCTGAGAGAGAAGAAGAGAGGCCGACATTGGAGAGAGGCTGATCTGTAAGGACTGCAAGGAAAAACGAAGATGGTGAGACTGAAGTCGAGATTCAAGCAGTAAGATCAAATCTGGGTTGCTCCACCGCACTGCATAGAAGAGTAGTATTGGGCTATTGGGTAGTCTCGTTTAAAGACTGGAGAGGGAAATATTTTTTTTTTTAATAACTGAGACGACGCTGAGAAGGAGTCTGGAAAACCAAAAACAGGGCCAAGCAAAAGATAAAGACATGTGAAGATCCAACACATCAATGCCTATCCGGTATTCCCCATTTTGAACCTTGACCACTTCTCCTTCTCTCATAGATTTTGACAAATCTCTGTTGGAGATGAAGCCTTCTCTTCTTCATCGTCTACCCATTTGGGTCTTTTGCTTCTCTCTTTCCTGCTTCAATCATGCTAGAATGTCACCTTTGCTTTCCCCCACATCTGGGCTACTCCTCAGAGGAGAGACAGAGGGGTAGATGGGATGGGGGTTGATAATGGACACGTGACAGTAGAAAGGATGAAGGGGATTGAATGTGAATAGTGAGATTTGAATGGACGAGCGTTGGGTGATGGCGACAAGACAGGCAGAGGCGCTGCAGTCGGTGTATGTACCTGCTTTCTTCTTTCTTCGTCCTTTTCCCGCCCCTTATGTATGCACCCGTCCCTCCTTTTTCTTCCTTTTCTTTTTTTACTTTTTTTTGTTTTTAAATTTTCTTCTGTTCAGAATTCAAATGTAAGCACTAGATAACTCGGGTCGGGTCGGGTTAAGAGTCGGGTCGGGTCGGGTTAAAGGTATTATAATTTCGGATCAGGTCGGGTTCACTATCTCAGATTTTTTTTTCAAGTCGGATCGGATCGAGTTCAATATGGAGTGAATCGGGTCAGGATTGGATTTATTAAAACCCGGCTCACCCGACCCGAGTTGCAGCCCTAATCACATTGTATTAATTCCAGCCACCTATTCATACAAGTTTTCAACCAGCTATCCTTACCTAAGAATGGCTCAAGCCTATCATCAACGTGCTGAAGCCACCTCATCATTACCTATGTAAAGCAACTTACCTAGTTGCATGTAGCACACGTCAGGACACACTTCCATGCATATCTAATGCATACAGCTGTTGTATTTTGGCCACCAATGTCCAATGTGATGTTCGAATATCAAACCCAATCTTCCAATACATTCCACCATATCAACAACTTCCTAATTGGTGATATTCCCTTCAATCTTGATGTGATCTCACCTTATCCGTGCCTCACCGGCCAGCTGTTCCTCATTGAATGATCTTGATTTATTTTATGTTGAAAAAAAAAGAGAATTTGTTTATAAAATAAAGAAAAAATTAAATTGATTCATAACTTTGATAGTGATGATTATTGCATTATATCTTACATTCATTTTATTATTCTCTTTTGTTTATTTTTTTAAAAAAAATTTACGTGTGAAAAATTGGAGGATAACTTGACTCTATAGAAACTGTGTTGTTAATCAATAGATGATGACAAGTCAGACTGAAAGTGATTTGCAATTGTGTATGAAACTATGAACCATATAAGAGATCTCAATTTACCGAGACATTGAGCTCTCTTATATCTGTGATGTCAATTGCTTTGGTCCCAAGAAAGATTACTAAAAATAAAATAAAAAAGTTAAGGTAAATCAGCTCAAATGGATCTAATATACGACTATGGCCCAGACAACTACTGGGCCCATGAACTGGGTATAGAAAAATGAAGAAAGATGTTGAATGTGGATGTGCTGACATGAAATTCCACTCGGTTTGGCTGTGAAAGATGTTTTTTTAACAATGTAAACATAGATTTCATTTTATTTAATTCTAAAAAAATTATTGTCAGTTACACGATATTGTTGACAAATAGCAACTTCCCATAGTGGATATCTTCATGTATTATCCAATGGAGGTCTTAAACAATCTCGACCGTAGAACAAAAAGAATGTTAATAGTAACTAGTATGTCTGTCGGTCATCACCCTTCTTCAGATGCTTGGCTCTTTTCAATTATTTATATATTAGTGGGTCATCAATTATTGAGTCGAATTTGAAAGAAAACCTGAATAAAAGATGGATCCGTCGAGTTAAGAAATTTAAAATCAATTAGATCCGACACGAGTGCATCAAGTTATAATACAACACTTGGATTGAGTCGGGTCAAAAATTTGAATTGAGTCGAGTTGAGTAAACTTGAGTCAGCCATTCGAATCAAGTCGGATCAGATTTAATAAATTTTACTATGGATTGAATTGAGTTTTTTGAAATCTAACCCGACTCAACTCAAATTTCAGCCCCACTCTTAAGTATCCATGTCATCTGAAGCGATGTAATGGGTGGGTTGGGTTGGTGTGGAAGTGTTGTGTGTGACTGTGTGAGGGGTTTTGAAATTAAGAAAGAAGTATAGTTCCATAACATGATTATGTTAAGAAATTTTAAGTAGATATGTTCTATTTTCTTAAAATATTTTTACAACGCAAGCACATTCTCAAATTTTAAAAATGCTTGATATATATTAATTTGATTGGAAAACGCTAAAGTAACATAATTTTGTTATTTTAATAAAGTAAAGAAAATTATGTTTTTATCAAGGTCATCCATCTTAACACGGGTAAAATTTGTTAGGAGACACGGGATGGAGTGAAATTCCCATTTTACCCCTACAAGTGAACCGATAACACGCCACTCTGCATGTATATGTTCTGCATATCGGTTCACCGATACTTGATGAGCAGTACATCGGTAGGAGCATAGTAACAAATACCGTTCTCGGGATAATAACGGCAACTGTTAATAACGGGATATTTTCAATTTCTCGGGTTTTTAACGGGAATTTAACGGGAAAATCTCGCGGAAAATATAAATATTTTAAAAATAATAAAAATAAATATGATAATTAATTAATTCTCATCTTACACTTCTTGAGTAAAAAAAATAGCATATAAAGCTATAATAACATAGACAATTTACTCGATTCCCATTGATCAAAGAAGCAACAGTAATACAAATATTCAATTAACAAACTACCAAAAGTTTAATAGTGTCATTAAACTCAACAAACATGATAAATAACATCCAAAGTCAATAAAGTCATCATTATACTAAGAAATCCAAATTATATACGCCCTCAAGCTCCTTAAGTGGAGTATCATCTTCATCATCCTCACTAGAACATTGATTTTCTTCATTTTCTTCGTTCAAACCATCAAATGGATTAATATCATCAAGTGAACTTATGCTCAAATACCCGGTAGACCCTTGTCTCTTTTATTTTTTTAAGAAATTGTTTTTATTTATAATTTTATTTTAGGTTTTTACAAAAATTCAAGCTAGA
Organism: Chimonanthus salicifolius; assembly: GCA_013350335.1. Classification (NCBI taxonomy): domain Eukaryota; kingdom Viridiplantae; phylum Streptophyta; class Magnoliopsida; order Laurales; family Calycanthaceae; genus Chimonanthus; species Chimonanthus salicifolius. The sequence goes on along the minus strand of CM023532.1, from coordinate 38,584,483 downwards.
TTGACTTAAATTGCCTAATATTTTTTGCGCCTATGCATTATACTAAGTTCTTTTAGATCTTTTTTCTATACCAAGCTTATTTCTTAAGTTTTTTAATAGTAAATATTATAGTTAAGTTGAAGCAATTGTTATTAGTCTTTCATAACGAATTTTAAATTATTGGCACTATAATTGTGAATGTATATAATATGTGCTTACATGATGTTTTTGATATTTATGTTTCTTGAATGAATATTGTTGTATTTTATTAAATACTTCGATGAAGCCTTGTTTTTTAAGTTCTTTAAACGAGAGAGTTTTAAATTATTTTATTAGCTTGAACATTTTACATCATATCTGAAGTCAACTTTGGTATAATATGATGAGGTCAATTACAAAGTTACTTAGCTTGAAATATAAGGTATATAAAATATTTTAATTCAATCTAAAAAATTAGAAATTACAATGCATTTTGAAATTTGAATGGTTTTAAATTTAATATAATTTGAATCCCACCCATTTTATGAATAATGGATCCACCCTTTATGGATCTCCCATTTCTAAAGATCTCATTTGAAGAGCTAAAATAAACGGTGGATGTAAAGTCGTCAAATCGTCTCTGCTGGGATTCTTCCTGGACAAGTTGGACACAAATTGAAAAAGTGAGAGAGAGAAAGATCCAGTGGCAGGACTTGAAGCGGGGAAATTAGCTTAAATGGAATGTTTGGTCACACGTCTGTGCCAACTTTTCGCGGTCCGTCCTTGGGATTTAAACAACGCGTTTTTAACGCGTTTTTATCGCGTTTTTATAACTTTTCGTGTTATTAACGCGTTTTTACCGTTAAATTTTCGATAATGACGGCATCGGCGTTAAAAACGCGATTTTTACGCGTGAACGATATTTTTCCGGTATTATCGCGGTATAAATGAAAATACCGGCGATATTTGTTACATTGGGTAGGAGTAAAATGAGAATTTCATTCCATCCCGTGTCTCCTAACAAATTTTGGCCGTGTAAGATGGGCGTCCTTTTATCAAATATATTATGTGAGTCGGTCAGTCCTATCATATTGGAGATTTAATTTTAAAATATTAATAAAAATTTAAAAATAGAAGATATTTCTAATTATTAAATTTAGATTCATCAAAATCAACAGTAAAATGATTATTAATTTCAATATATTTAGATTGAATGACTAATTATCAATTTTGATTTAAAATTTTTAATCTTAAATATTTAAAAATCACGATTTGTCTGAGTTGTACACTGAGCTTTTTAATTATGTCTGAGTTGTAATGTTTTAATCCTACACTTTACCTTTTCCATGGCATTGGACCAATTGAGGAGGCTTTTGCTTTACAGAGTTTCAGTTTGAAGTGTGATAAACATGGCAATAAGAATAAATGGTTACAGAAGGTTTATGGGACACAACCTATCTATTCAATTTTGGCGCTTTACAATTTGTGTCATATAAAGTTTGTCCGGTCAATTGTAGGTGTCCAATGAAAATACTATTTATTACTATAGCTTGTCAGATAAAACGTATAAACACATTAATTTGAATTTGTGTATGTAATTTACCACAAATAATTTGACAGTGGAAAAGAAGATGGGTTCATTCTTAGAGGGTAAGAAGAGAGGGGTGTATAACGGACGAAATTTTAAAATGGAAGGATATCGGAAGAGCACATAGTGGAAATTGCACTCTTGGTGCATGAAAAATTCGATGGTGCAAAATGAAGACTATTGAGGGCTCAATTTAGGTCCAAAACCCTTAAATAATTGACTCATAGGCTTGGATATTAGATCAGACCTTCAAATCCATCTTATGTTCTTAGTGTTTTTTCTCCTGTGTCCAAGGGGTCGGTTTTCTTGTGAGTGGGTTCTTTTTAATTAAGTTTTTTTTTCCTTGTTTTTGTATCTGCATTTTTTGTGCCTCTTTATCTATTAATATATGAACCATTTTAAAAAAAAAATCCATCAAAAGTGACCCAATTCAAGTGGCAAGAATTTTCTCTTCTAAGATTAGATCCACAATTTTTGCAAGTAACAAAATTGGAAGAAATTCAAATCAAGAGTTTTTCACATCTCCGAAGGATTTTTTATATCATTTTTATTATGTAACAAAACCACATGGGTAGTCAGTAATGGTTGAAAGGGAATTAGTAGATTAGGATCTAAGTAAGCAAAGGGCGTGTGAATCCAATACTTTTGGATCAAATCCTAAGGTCTATGATCTAGGGTCGAATTTTTCTTAGATCTAGATTATTTCCCTGTATTTTTTGTCCATGCTTAACCATAAATTGAAGCATGGAACTCCCAATGTAGACAAGAATTTGGTAGATCAATTTGAGACTTTAATTGATAAATTCACTGGCTGTCGTTTGAAAGGTGAAGACTCTTGTCTTGTGGTGGTTGTTGAAAAAGAAAAAAACACAAAAGAAAAAAAGGTATTGATGTAATCAAGGGTTTCCCCTAAATATATAATTTCAGATTTAAAATATTTACACTGAAACTGTTTTAAAAAATAAATAAATTATCTAAAAAGGATGAAATAAAAAATACAAGTACATGAAAAATTTTACTTTAATATAGGTCTCATACATAATATTAGATGAATGCCTGAATCTCTCCTACCTACAAAAAATAAGATAAAACTTTATCTTGCCAAAAGACCTCAATTAATATATTGTACTTTTGTTTTTGAATTTACATGTGGGAAATCCAACATAAAACCCCTATGAGTGATACCCACTGTCCTTAGAGCACATCTGGTGAGACCATAAGTGCTATATTGTATTATTTATTTGTTTCTTAAGCTTCATTTTTGTCTTTGTTTTTTATCCTAAAGCCTAGAATTTATACACGACTCACAAAGTTTGCTGGTATTGGTTGGAGGAGGGCAAGTTGGATCATCGACCTCAACTTTGTAAATTCATAAATCATATGCTCATTCTAAATGGTTAATTATTTTCCAAGTCTAAAGTATGAGTTTAATCGGTTGAAATTTAGTTGTAGATATTGAAGAAAGTGACGAAGTATTAGAAGGAAAGATCCCATGACAAATCAAAGGCCTAGTCTAATACCCTTGTTTTTGGAATACTTCGTTTAGAATTCTATTATTTTTTCTTTATGTTTTGAAATATGGCTTAATATTTTTATTAGTGGTTTGCATAAAGACATTGTCTTCCACCATCACATGTTACAAAAAAATTCAAATAGTGGGATCAAAATGGTTTGTAATGGGTTCGATCTAAGTAAACATAATGTTCCCACCAATCTATACACCTAATAAGTGTCACATCTATCATACTGCTCTCTGCTTAACATGAAAAGAAATCCTCTATTTGCATTAATGTATCCCACAAATGACAAGCCCAATACTTGTGAATGACTAATACACAATGTTTTCTCAAGTTCTTTGATATAAAAGCATTTCATCATTGTTAAAGAATCTAACTACTTTGCCAAAAGCTATAGAGTAAATATGTAAACATTTCCATCAAACATATGAGGAGTTCTAACAGTATAAATATCTCAAAGTTATTACAAAGCCAATCTCAATTAAACATAACTAAATTTCAAATAAACTTAGATAAATCTGGTCTTATAAATTCAAATATGGCATGTCCAAAATCATTAAAGTGCTTCTGAAAATAAAACTAATGCTATTGCTACAACCATCATTGTTGTCATCTACCCCCGCTCTTAGATCTCATCGAGACCTGTCTCCACGGGAGTTCCTGCAATGTAAGGGGCAAGCTTAATAGGCTGAGTGAGAAGCAACAAATATAATGCATGGCATATCACAATGACATGTTAAACATATCATCACATACATAACCTGCATCATGTTATACATCTCAACCTAAGCACTACAAAACATACATATGGATCATCAACATAATATATCACATAACAACATGTGCAGCCAAGCTCATCAAAAAAATAATCCCTTTAAACCTATTTCATGTTAGGTTAGCCCACACCCTATGGTGGACCACACTAAGCTCAATGAATATCAATAAGAATAACTCACTCCTACTTTAGTATATTTCATTGCTGCATCAGCCTAAACTTTTACTTTAGTCACAAGTGAAAGGGCTTTAAAATACATTGTAGACTTATTAAGATGTAAGGAACACAAAGCACTTCTGAACCATTTTAAGTTAAGACCTAGTATGGGGATTCAATACATGTTATCTGGAGAGAAGCGAGCTGCAACCAATTATGACTAGACACGAGCATGGATACAGAAACGGGCACACTTAGATACGCTAAATATAAAAGTTATACACATAAAAATAAAGCACAACCCAAAAGGGCAAGGCCTGGACTTAAAGGCCCACAAATCAGCTCAAATGGGCCTAATGTATGACTATGGCCCAGGAAACTACTAGGCCCATGAGCTGGGTATAGAAAAATAAAGAAAGATGTTGAACATGGATGGGCTGACTTGAAACTCCACTTGGTTTGGCTGTGAAAGATGTTTTTTAAACAATGTAAACATAGATTCCATTTTTATTTAATTCTAAAAAAATTATTGTCATTTACACGATTTTGTTGACAAATAGCATCTTCCCATAGTGGATATCTTCATGTATTATCCAATGTAGGTCTTAAACAATCTCGACTGTAGAACAAAAGCAATGATTGCAAAAGAAAGAAGATGAAGGGTCAAAACTCAAGGGTGAGCTTTTCTCAGGCGGATGAGATTGATGTAGGTGTATTAATAAAAAAGGCAAGTAAATAATATGCATGTAAGAAATTGGATATTATGAAAAAAAATTAGAAATATTAATTCATATCTTGAATATCTTGTGTGAGTAAATCATTGACCAAGTCAAAGGAAATCAACAAGATTGGGAAGTGGGTGGGTTATGTAGCACATGAAACATGGGAAGCAACTTAGAAAGCAAATGATCTTAAATTACTTCTTTAGTGTGATATTCTTGAAAAATATACATCTAAAATATTTCTAAAGAATAAGACAACGAATAATTGAAAATTTTTGGGACATTCACTAATAAACAAGGATTATGCATGGAGCATCATTAATCAATACCAAAACCATATGTAATAAAAACATTATGTGATAATAATAACATACCTCATACTACATATTGACATGATTTATTCCATGGCGTTTCCATTTACTTCTCATAATCCATTAATTGGAACAATCTGATTTGATGGAATGATTCACGAGTGTGATTCCTTTGTGACGATGATAACTGTTGAGACACATGCTTCATGGTTGGACGCTTTTGTGGATCAACATTTAAACATGCAAGCGCTATGGCCATCGCCAAGGTCACTTCGTTGACTATGTCAGAAGATGGAAGAGGGAGTCGTTGGTCTAACACATCCTTCATCAATAATTCTCCACAACTTGAGGATGATAAATTGGAGATGAGATCCCCTGGATGCTTTCCCACTAACACTTCAAGTGTTAAGACACCGAAGCTATATACATCGCATTTCTCAGTCATTTTCATTGAGTACGCAACCTCTGCAACAAATTCATCTTTAATTCATTAATAATGTTTGTACTAATACCATGTTTTATCTATCGTTCATGTTGATATTCACATAGCTAGCATAAGGCAATATTGAATAGCTTGTCATAACCACAATTGGCTGGATCAATAGTTAAATAAGGTCAATTGTGGGTGCGGTTAGTCTTATATACAAGATTTATGGGTGATTTCGCAAAGCTCATGAGATTAGTCTTATCTTAATATAGAGTGAGAATACCTCGTATGATAATCCTAAAAGGAAGATCAGTTTTAACATTTCTTTTTGAAGATGACAAATGGATAGAAGTTAAAGGCTTAATAACACTTCATGTTGGTAAGTTATACACATAAAAAATAAATATGTGCTAATAAATTTAATAGAAAATGCAAAGGGTATTGTTGTTATAATATACCTGGTGCAACATATCCACAAGTGCCAGCAAATAAGGACCAATTTGATGAATCAGGCTTTAAAAGCCTACAGGTACCAAAATCTGAGATGCAAGCATCCAATTCTGAATCCAATAATACATTGTTGGAAGTTATGTCTCGATGAACTATTGATGGTGAGCAGTCATGGTGCATGTAAGATAATGCATGGGCCACACCTTTAATAACCTTATATCTCTTGGGCCAATCTAATTCTAACGCCCCACCTTCATTGTTGAGTACTCCAGCCAAGTTTCCCCTTTCGATATACTTGTAAATCAAAAACATGTTTCTTTGGTGGGTACAAAAACCATACAACTTCACAATGTTACGATGTCGAATTTCTGCGAGTGCTTTGATCTCATTCTGAAAACTTCTCTCGTTCACTGTATTCTCACCTTCCAATGGATGCAGTCTTTTCACAGCCACCACTTGTCCTGTTTGCAACTCTACTCTGAAGACACTTCCATAACCCCCTGTTCCGATGCAGTATTTCTCATCAAAATTCTTTGTTTCTTGTATGATATCTTCATAACAAATTCTTCCATCAAAATCCAATGTTGAAAACATGTCTACAACTTTCATTTCTCTCACCTCATTTCTTTTTCTTCCTTTATGGTGTAAATTGAAATAAATGATGAAGCATATGAACAAAACAATCAATGCCCCAAAGATAGGAAGAACAATGCACAATACAACTTTCTGGCCACTTTTCCTATTACCATTGTTGGTGAAAGAATCAGTGCATGGCGACAGACCTTGGGCTCGCCCACATAAGCCTTTGTTATGGATGAAGGCATTTGATGGGCCTGTTGAAATGGTTTGGTTTTAGGTACAGGGCCCTCCAGATTGTTGTATGACAAGTCAATAGATGACAAGCTAACCATCTCCTCAAATGAAGTGGGAATGGAACCTGAGAGCATGTTGTGTGAAAGATTAAGGTTCTCCAACATCTTCAAATTTCCAAATTGTGATGGTATATCACCATTGAATAAGTTCTGACTAAGATCTAATTTCTGAAGTGCTAGCATATTGCCAATATGATATGCAATTCTCCCACTGATTTTGTTTTTGCTTAGGTTCAAGATCCATATTTTGGAGCATCCCCCTAGTTGTCTCAGAATCTGCCCATTCAATTTGTTTCCAGATAAATCGAGGACCTCTAGATTGGACAACTGTTGAGATTCTTCTAGCTGTAAACTTCCAGAAAGTTTATTATCACTTAAATTTAGGAAGAATAATGAAGATAACCTTCCCAACTCTTTTGGAATTTCACCAACTAGATGGTTTGAAGAAATGTCAAGAAGTCGTAATTCACTTAAGTTACCAAATTCAGATGGAATCCGACCACTGATCTCATTGCTTGAAAACTTTAGTGATGTTAAGTTGCGACATTCTCCCCATTTTGGTGACAACTCACCATACAATTTATTGGAGCTCATTTCTATGTATTTTAAGTTTGGATAAAATCCAAAAACTTCTGATATGTTTCCAGTGAGATGGTTGTTTTGAAGTCGAACTCTAATTAAGCTTGTACAACCCTTCAGGCTACTTGGGATTGAACCAGTCAAATGGTTGTCGGAAGCAATAAATATTTCAAGCGATCTGCCTCGACATATTTGATCGGGTAAGGGGCCTATTAGAAAGTTGTCAGACATCTCAACCTCAATCAGATTGGAAAATTTTCCTATTTCTTGTGGGATGGTGCCTGAAATGTTATTTTGATAGATGTACAAAATGGTAAGCTTGGTTAGGTTTCCTAAAGTGGAAGGGATTGAGCCATTTAGAAAGTTGTTGTACATGGCTAATTGAACAAGATTTGCCAAATTTCCTATTTCTTGTGGAATGGAGCCTGAAATGTTATTTTCAAAGATGTACAAAGTGGCAAGCTTGGTTAGGTTGCCTAACGTGGAAGGGATTGAGCCAGTTAAAAAGTTGTTGGACATTTCTAAGTCAACAAGATTTGCCAAGTTTCCTATTTCTTGTGGGATGGAGCTTGAAATGTTATTGTCATTGATGTACAAAGTGGCAAGCTTGGTTACGTTTCCTAAAGTGGAAGGGATTGAGCTAGTTAGAAAATTGTAGGACATTTCTAAGTCAACAAGATTTGCCAAGTTTCCTATTTCTTGTGGGATGGAGCCTGAAATGTTATTGTCATTGATGTACAAAGTGGCAAGCTTGGTTAGGTTTCCTAAAGTGGAAGGGATTGAGCTAGTTAGAAGATTGTAGGACATTTCTAAGTCAACAAGATTTGCCAAGTTTCCTATTTCTTGTGGGATGAAGCCTGAAATGTTATTTCGATGGATGAACAAAGTGGCAAGCTTGGTTAGGTTTCCTAACGTGGAAGGTACTGAGCCAGTTAAAAAGTTGTTGGACATTTCTAAGTCAACAAGATTTGCCAAGTTTCCTATTTCTTGTGGGATGGAGCCTGAAATGTTATTTCGATGGATGAACAAAGTGGCAAGCTTGGTTAGGTTTCCTAACGTGGAAGGTACTGAGCCAGTTAAAAAGTTGTTGGACATTTCTAAGTCAACAAGATTTGCCAAGTTTCCTATTTCTTGTGGGATGGAGCCGGAAATGTTATTGTCATTGATGTACAAAGTGGCAAGCTTGGTTAGGTTTCCTAAAGTGGAAGGGATTGAGCCACTTAGAAAATTGTAGGACATTTCTAAGTCAACAAGATTTGCCAAGTTTCCTATTTCTTGTGGGATGGAGCCTGAAATGTTATTTCGATGGATGAACAAAGTGGCAAGCTTAGTTAGGTTTCCTAACGTGGAAGGGATTGAGCCAGTTAAAAAGTTGTTGGACATTTCTAAGTCAACAAGATTTGCCAAGTTTCCTATTTCTTGTGGGATGGAGCCGGAAATGTTATTGTCATTGATGTACAAAGTAGTAAGCTTGATTAGGTTTCCTAAAGTGGATGGGATGTAGCCATTTAGAAAGTTGTATGACAGTCGTAAGTCAACCAGATTTGGCAAATTTCCTATTTCTTGTGGGATGGATCCTAAAATGTTATTGCGATAGATGTACAAAGTGGCAAGCTTGGTTAGGTTTCCTAAAGTGGAAGGAATTGAGCGAGTTAGAAAGTTGTTGGATATATCTAACTTAACAAGATGTGTCAAATTTCCTATTTCTTGTGGGATGGAGCCTGATATGTTGTTCTGGGAGAGGTCAAGGATGGAGAGTTTGGAGATGTTACCAATGTGGGTGGGAATGGAACCATGGAGAAAATTGGTGCTGAGATTGAGGAGGACAAGTTGTGGAAAGGAAGAGAAGTTGAAACTATGGAGTTTGCCTTGCAGACTAGAATTGAAGAGGTTTATACCTGTCACTCTACTGAATTGATCATCGCAGGCGATCCCAGTCCAGTTGCATGGAGTTGGAGAGTGAATGTTCAAGTGAAGAGGCCATGAATGGAGAGAGTGATCTTCAAGGCTGTCTCTCCATTGAAGCAATGCTTTTGCTTCTTCATCACTGGCTAGTGATGCAGAGAAGACCAGCAGCAGCACATAAACCCAGAGAAGCAACAGTGAGAAGGGACGGTGGGAGTGGGAGATTAGTGATTTCTCTGCTACCATAGCCATGGTTTATGATGAAACGATGAAGTACTAAATGTTGTTGCTGAACTTGTGAATGCATTAATTTATAGTAGAACATGGACGGCATAATGGCCAGTTATTTTTTATTTTGACTTAGAAAAAAAAAAAATAATAATAGTCTTCATATATTAAGAAAATTATTCCAGTATAGGTAATAGTAATAAAAAGAGAACAACAAAATTGCTAGAACGAGAGAAAGTGAATAAAACATACAGTATAAGGATTGTGAAAGGATGTTACTTAATTACAACATTTAGAGGAGTTCATATAATAATATGAACATTTATAAGAGCCTTGACAGAATCATTTTCATTGAATATGAAAAACGTTGAGAGTTAATTGATAATTTGTGCCGTATAACATTTATTTTAAATTTCAATGACTATAAATTATTGATTTTTAAAAGTTTAAAATCAAGAGGTACATATTTAATTGAGTCGATAATTTGGTAGAAAATCATCATCATGATATTAAAGTGACAAAAAAAAAAGAGTATGAATCTTCTACTGGTGTAGCAATAGACAATTTATGTTGCCACCAATGATCTATTATCATCTGCACTAATTCATGTGTTAATTGGTCATTCAGCAATGCATGAAGATTTACCAATATTCTAAAATATTAATGAGATTTCTAACTTCACTTTAACTCAAGTGGAAGTTAGCTTGACGTTCAAGACACTACTCTAAAAAAGGGAGGTCTTACGATCGATTCACCATCAACACTCTTCTGAGTCACTCCCTCTAATTATTTATCGATTGTATATTAGATTGAGAGGTTGACAAATACTCTAAAGATTAGTTAGATTAAAATGTTTCTTATCTTAATACAAGTGAGACCTTTGAACACCTTGATCATGAAAAAAAAAAAATTAAAAAGATTTTCATCCCATTTTTTTTACCGTGAGAAGTGGGTGCTAGACTAAAGATATGCTAGGGATGTATTACAATGGGTTAAGTCGATATTGCATCAGAGATATTCTCTTACTGCCATTGTTCTTCTTAAGAATGGCAAAGTGGTATTTTTCATGGATGGGAGGGGGTACTGAGGGCTTTGAATGGTCCATTACAGGGTACGGTTGGAAAATAAAGGCCCATTAAATGGGAGCCTTGAGATGAGAGAGATGGGCAATGGTTCGGTGCCATTTCAAATTCGAAAATTCTAGAGAGATTTTTTAAATTCTTCGATTTAGAGAATATACTTTTTAAATATTGAGATTAATTATATAATTTTAATTGAATTCATAGAAAATAATAAAGATATTGACAGTATAAAATTTAAATTTTATGTGATAATTTTTTTTTTTTAATTTATGTATGAAAAACTGTAGAATTTCATGTGATCATATTAATCATGTGATTTTGAATTTTAAAATTTAATTATTATAAAATTATTAATTTTTATATTCTATTTTATAAATTTATAATTATCAGTTTGAAAAGTTTCTGTTTGACTTGTATCATACTATCATCCATTAAAGATTTCATCTATCTTTATAATGATGTGAGATATGTCTCATAATAAATTTAGAGAATTGATTTGGGGATCGCTACTCAATCTATCTTCTTAAATTACTTTTTGTTTAATATATAATTATATTTTATCAGATTTGATTTTTTGTTATTGTATGACAAAAAAAATTTCTTTTCCTATTTTTTAAATTTGACCATTTCCTCTCACTCCCTCCCGATCTCTCGAATCTTCTGTCTCAACACACTCTTCTCTCTCAATGCTCTCTCCAATCTCCATACTCGTGCTATTTTTTATTCCGACATTTGACCAAATTTTTTTCTTCAAATCGGATCATCTCAACATAGACTCAAATTGAAAATAGAACGAGTATAAGAGAGATTAGTCGAGAGATCGGGAGAGAGAAAGAAAGGAAATGGTAAGAATTAAAAATTTGGAAAAAGAGGAATTTTTGTCATATGAAAAAAATCTAAATCTGATAAAAATTAGATATTAAAAAAGAAAAAATAATTTGAAAAGATGGATTTCAGCTTATATCATGCGGATCCATTTTAAAAGAAATATTTTAGTTAAATGTCAAAACTGAAAATAGAACGAGTGTCGAGATCAGAGAGATCATCAAGAGAAGAGTGGCAGAAGAGAATTGAAAATTAATAAATAATTATAAATCTTAAAATTAAATAAAAACTAAAAAGTAATTAAAAAAATAAAATTCAAATATATATATAAAAAAAATTAAGTTCGTAGCTTTCTCATTTCTTATTTGCAAATTTAAGTTACGGTTTGAATTATTAGTGTCCTATTTTTCTGACGTGAACCACCTTCTGTAGATTGAAGACTAGTTTTGGAAAAATAAGTTCATCTTCAGCTTCCCTGACAGAGTGCTTATGTTAGGTTATAAACTAGAAGAGAATCTACAGTTCCCTACATCAAATTTCATGATAACTATTTATTTTACTGTCTCTGACAATTCAAATTTGCATTACATGAGAGGACTCGGAGAAATCAATGTTAGGATTTGGGCTTCCGGCCCAAAAGACTAGCTTATTAGATTGAATAACTCAAGTTCTTTATAAACCTCTAAATTTTCTTCTACACTTCCAATGTGGACTTGTTTGTAGCAGCTCCAACAATTCTCTTTCGAACGAGGCCTTCCAGTAGAGAGAGCGACTTTGGGCATCCCGTTCACCTGGGAAATGTCTTGAGCCCACATGAGATAGTCTGAGACCTAACTCTGATACCACTTGTTGGGACTTGAGCTTCGAGCTAAGAAAGCTAACTTGTTAGGTAAAGTGACTCAAGTCCTTTATAAACTCCTAAATTTCCTTCTACACTTCCAATGTGGGACTCGTTCGCAGCAGACCCAACCACCATCCCACCCCCCCCCCCCCCCCCCCCCCCCTCTTCTGGAACAAGGCCCTCCGACGGAGAGAGAGAGAGAGAGAGAGAGAGAGAGAGAGACGAGATCTCCTGAGCCCACACGAGATAGCTTGAGACCTAGCTCTGATACCACTTGTTGGGACTTGAGCTTCTAGCACAAAATACTAGCATGTTAAGGTTAGTAACCCAAGTCCTTTATAAACCTTTAAATTTCCCTCTATATTTCTAATGTGGAACTCGTTCGCAGAAGCTCCAACAGTGAAGAGTAAAACAAAGTCCTTTTCTTTAAGAAAGTCCTTTCATTTAATGTGTGGGACCATGATTCATGAATGGTCCCGGTCAATAACGCGTGACAATTCAAATTTGGGGGATAGGTATCAATAACAAGAAATCTTCTTCCGAATCTTATTTTGACATTTTATGTAATTGATCTTCCTTCATAACTCAGAATGATTCTTTGTTACTTGGAATCATTTATGACCATCCAAATCATAGATGCTCTGGTATTTTGAAAGTCTATGGCAATGTCCACCGTTTATATAGGAGTCTATGTCTAGGGCCCCACTACAAAGACTATTCTTTCAATCAGTGTCTTTTCACTGTTCCTTTTTCTACTAGGGTACTTTTGATTTTTCTCCTCGGCCATCGACGTGTGTTGTATGCACTGCCAAGTGTGCACATCTTCTCTGCAACTTGTTCAAAGAGAGCCTCACATAGTAAGAATAATTTGATTAATTTGATCATAATTTAATTTAATGTTATGATGTTAAAATTCAACAATAAAAATTGGGTTTGGTCTACTGTAATCACGATCAATGTTAACTCAGTTGTTCAAAGAAATTGTATTTATATGACTGTTCAAAAGGTCGCATCTGAAAAATAATAGTTTGATCAACATCACTATTTTGAGACATTTAAAGAAAAAGTTGATATAAAAAAATGACGTGAATTTTAATGTTAGAAAAATACATGAGGGATCTTTTGAAATCTCTAAAAGTAGTGATTTAAAGTCTAATTTTTTTTTATAAAAATGCCATCTTGGTCTTTCGAAAAACTAATCATTTTTATTTAGATCATTGTTCAAGGGCACTTAAAAGAGAAAAATCTTCATAATTTATGAGTTGATATATTAGCATGTTTATTGATATATCATATAATTTGATATGTATTTCACATGTCAATTAACCACACACTTCAGCTAAATTGAGCCTCGTGTAAGATGCAAAAGGTTAGGGAAGAGAAGCTTAGAACGTTACGTCATTCATCCAGTGAAGGTGATATTTACATATTTTCTTTTATTATTTCATAAATAAGAGAGAGTTTTTAGAGAAGACCTAAGAATGGTCCATATACAATAAATTTACTAATCCCCATCAATAACAAGAAATCTCCCTTCTTCCAAATCTTATTTTGACGTTACATGTAATAGGTCTTTCTTACAAAGATTCTTGGAACCCACCACTAGGGTAGTTCAATTAGTGGCCTCCCCCTTGGGAAGGGAGAGGTGATGAGTTCAAGTCCTAGTGGCCAATACTCGAGAGTGTGGGTGTGATGGCGCTCCTCTCAAGAGTTTCAGGAGGGCTACGACCGAGGCGTAAGTTATGGTGGATCTTAGGTTTCTTCTGAGTTTTTTTTTTTTTTTAAAAAAATCTTCATTATTTGGAATCATTCATGACCATCCAAATCATGGATGCTCTGGTATTTTGAAAAGTCTATGGCAATGTGTATTCTAAGGTGACTCAAATTTATATACGGCCATCCACGTCTAGCCCCAACTACTAGGATGTTATCTGTCGATGAGTGTCTTTTCAGTGTTGCTTTTATTAATAAGATTCTTTTGATTTTTCTCCTGCCCTTGACGTGCAATAGACGCTAGCTGTGTGCACTCTCGAGTTTGAACATCATCCCTGCAACTTGTTCAAGGAGGGTATCACATAGTAGCAATAATTTGATCATAACTTAATTTCATGTTCTGATGTTAAATCCACTTTGTTGACGGTGCCCCACTGCACTTATTGCTTCAACTTCCTCCTACTCATTTGTTAAGAAGGACAAGACAATTTTACTAATTGAGATTTGATATGAAGATGATTTTAAATGGATCTTAGTCTGTAGAATTAGATAGATGTAAAGAGAATTATAGGAGAATAAGGTGTATGAAGTTCACTACCATCTAATTATTCTATTTATTAATCTAAAACCTTTACAAATCAATTAATTATATTCAATTAAAAAAAGGGTCAACATTAATTGCTGAAAATTTACACCCCTTATCTATATAGTCTCATATTTAATTCACTCAATTATATAGAACTTCTTATTCATTTGATGAAAAATCTCATTGGAGTCTCTCTAAAAAAAATTCTCTAGCCCTACTCCATTTGTTATAGTTGAGTAGCGATCCTTCTCTGTTTTCCAAGTTTTCGATAATTAGGATCTTTATCGAAAACTTGTGATGATCTTGGGCTAGGCTTTACTGTAATTAAAAAGGGGCTTGATTTGAAATCAAGTTGGTATCTGGTCTCACATTTCAAACTTATATTTGGACCCAAGACTGTACACACTTATGAGACTAAATGTCCTTAAACAACATTTGTAATACCAAAGAGCGGGTTGGCCTGACGATCAAGAAGGACCCCTTATGAAGAGAGGTTTTGAGTTCGATTCACGTTCAACACCCCTCTGGGTCACTCTCCGTAGTTACTTACCCAATGTGTATGGGACTGGACAACTTGCACACGTCGCAAAGACAAGTCGAGTTAAGATCTCCTGTTCAAATACATGTGAGACCCTAGACATAAATAATAGTAGTCTTCATATAGTAAGAAAATTATTCCAGTATAGCTAATAGTAATAAAAAGAGAACAACAAAATTGCTAGAACGGGAGAAAGTGAATACAACATACAGTATAAGGATTGTGAAGGGATGTTACTTAATTACAACATTTAGAGGAGTTCATATAATAATATGAACATTTAGAGGAGTCTTGACAAAATCATTTTCATTGAATATGGAAAACGTTGAGAGTTAATTGATAATCTGTGCCGTATAACATTTATTTTAAATTTCAATGACTATAAATTATTGATTTTTAAAAGTTTAAAAATCAAGAGGTACATATTTAATTGAGTCGATAATTTGGTAGAAATTCAACATCATGATATTAAAGTGACAAAAAAAAAAGAGTATGAATCTTCTACTGGTGCAGCAATAGACAATTTATGTTGCTACCAATGATCTATTATCATCTGCACTAATTCATGTGTTAATTGGTCATTCAGCAATGCATGAAGATTTACCAATATTCTAAAATATCAATGAGATTTCTAACGTCACTTTAAGATTTTTAGTATAGGTAGTCTTAAAAAATTATCCAAAACAAAATTTGTAATTAAGTTCATAGCTTTCTCATTTCTTATTTGCAAATCTTTCTCATTTCTTATTTGCAAATTTAAGTTACAGTTTGAATTATTAGTGTCCTATTTTTCTGATATGAGCCACCTTCTGTAGATTGAAGACTAGTTTTGGAAAAATAAGTTCATCTTCAGCTTTCCTGAGAGAGTGCTTATGTTAGGTTATAAACTAGAAGAGAATCTACAGTTTCCTACATCAAATTTCATGACAACTATTTATGTTACTGTCTCTGACAATTCAAATTTGCATTACATGAGAAGACTCGGAGAAGTCGATGTTAGGATTTGGGCTTCTTGTCCAAAAGACTAGCTTATTAAGTAGAATGACCCAAGTCCTTTATGAACCTCTAAATTTTCCTCTACGCTTCCTATGTGAGACTAACAGTAGTCCCAACAACCCTCCCTCGAATGACGTCCTAAGGAGGAGAGAGAGAGAGAGAGAGACGAGATCTCCTGAGCCCATACGAGATAGCCGGAGACCTAACTCTTATACCACTTGTTAGAACTTGAGCTTCTTGCCCAAAAGACAAGCATGTTAAGTAGAATGGCCCAAGTCCTTTATAAACCCTTAAATTTCCCTCTAAACTTTCAAAGTGAAACAGTCAACAGTAAAATGAAATCCTTTTCTTTAAGAAAGTCCTTTCATTTAGTGTGTCGGACCATGATTCATGAATGGTCCCTATCAATAACGAGTGACAATTCAAATTTAGGGGACAGGTATCAATAATAAGAAATCTTCTTCCGAATCTTATTTTGACCTTCTATGTAACCGATCTTCCTTCCTAACGTAGACTGATTCTTCGTTACTTGGGATCATTTATGACCATCCAAATCATGGATGCTCTGGTATTTTGAAAAGTCTATGGCAATGTGTATTCTAAGGTGACTCAAATTTATATACGACCATCCACATCTAGCCCTAACTACTAGGATGTTATCTATCGATAAGTGTCTTTTCAGTGTTGCTTTTTTTAATAAGATTCTTTTGATTTTTCTCTTGCCCTCGACATGCAATAGATGCCAGTTGTGTGCACTATCAAGTGTGACCATCATCCCTGCAACTTGTTCAAGGAGGGTCTCACATAGTAGCAATAATTTGATCATAACTTAATTTCATGTTCTGATGTTAAATCCACTTTGTTGACGATGCCCTACTGCACTTATTGCTTCAACTTCTTCCTACTCATTTGTTAAGAAGGACAAAACAATTTTACTAATTGAGATTTGATATGAAGACGGTTTTTGAATGGATCTTAGTCTCTAGAATTAGATAGATGTAAAGAGAATTATAGGAGAAGGTGTATGAAGTTCACTACCATCTAATTATTCTATCTATTAATCTAAAACTTTTACAAATCAATTAATCATATTCAATTAAAGAAAAAGGGTCAACATTAAATGACTAGAATGATTAATCCTTGCTAGAAAATTTAAACCACTTATCTATATAGTCTCGCATTCAATTCACCCAATTATATAGAACTCCTTATTCATTTGATGAAAAATCTCATTGGAGAGTCTAAAAAATTCTCTAGCCCTACTCCATAGTTGGAAAGCGATCCTTCTCTCTTTTCCAAGTTTTAGATAATTAGGATTTTTAAAAAAACTCTTGAGCCCTTTTTTTCCCGATTTAGATGCAACTTGTGTTTAATTCAACTTGCATTGGCAAAGTCTGAACTGAATACAAAATTGTGTTGATCTTGAGCTAGGCTTTACTGTAATAAAAAAGGGGCTTGATTTGAAATTAAGTTCATATCAGGTCTCACATTTCAAAGGTTTGACTCAACTCAAAAACTTATATTTGAACGCAAGTCTGTACACACTGGTGAGACTAAATGTCCTTGAACAACATTTGTAATACCAAAGAGCGGATTGGCACTACGATTAAGAAGCTCTCCTTATGAAGAGTGATGAGTGCAAAATAAATACATATTTTACTCTTAAATTTATTATTGTTAGTATCTCAGTTTATTTAATTTTATCTAATTAGTATAATTTTGTGTTTTGCAGGTTTAAAAGTGAGGATGACAGGAAAAATGCTTAAATATAAAGCCTGGGCCCATTATGAGTTATTTTGGACCTCAAGCCCAATTATTGAGCCCATTAAGAAAAGTGTTGTGCAAATTTTAAATTTATAACTCGCAAGCGCACGAACCATTTTAATAGTATAGCGATTAAGTGCGAAGTCGAACCCATCGGAACTTAGGAAAATATATCCATGAAAATACACCATTGAATTAAGTATTTTAAGAACTTTGAGAAATATGGAGATAAATCATAAATATGAAATAATTTATCTAATCTATGAGTTTTAATCTTAATTTAGAAACATTCTAGATTTAAACATAGAATCTAACAATTTAACTAATTTTAATTAAGATGGAGGCATTAATATAAAAATATAAACAATCTCAATCTAATTTAAAATACAAAATTAAGATGCAATTAAATTATTTCCAACCTACTTCCACAATTTTCAAGAATTTGTATTTATAAACAAAAGAAAACATAAATAACATCTAAATTACCTATATGCAAATTTACAATGGAACTGGATCAAAGAATCAAGGAGGCATTACCATCCAAATTTTAATAATAAAATAACGGCCTAGAACATGGAGCTCACGTAAAATTTCAATCTTATTCAAGTCTTTCATCAAATTAGTTCCCTAATTAATCTGAACCTTAGATCTAGATTAATCATGTAATTCTCCGATCTAAATATTTCATGTCCCAAAGAACCTTAGACCTAGAATAGTAATGTTAATCAAAGATCTAACTATTTCATATGTCCAAATTAACTACCAAGGGAGGAGTCAAGAACTAAAATGATTCAAACCATCATAATAAAAATCAAAATTTGGAAAACCATAATTCTAATAATCTCACCTTCTTTTATTAATTAAAACATGGAATTAAAAATTACAAATCAATGAAATTTTGGAATAAAGACATAAGAAAAATACAATGGAAATCAAAATCCACCAACCTTAGAACCCAAAGTGGATTGAAAATCCCACAGTCTTTCTCCTCCTCTTCTTTCTCTCCTCTCATTTTCTTCAATGCCCAAGTTCAGTTTTCTCAGTGGGAGAGGGCTAGTATTTATAGATGAAAGGAGGTGGAATGAATGGATTGGATTCAAAGATTTAAATAAAGCAAGGGACACATGGAGGGCGGATTTGATTTGTGCTAAATATGGAATGACTTAAAGGAGGCAAGGAGCTAAATTCGTATAAGGAAAGTGGGTGCAGAATCCCATTTTTTACACATGCACCATCTTGCAGCTCAGTTTTGACCCTTTTAACTTCTGAATCAGGAAAAGTTGTAAAGTACAAAGTTGTAGCCCTTGAAGTCTTCTTTCCAAAACAAAAAGAATCAAAGTAATCAGATATTGGAGTAGAAATTTATGACCAAAATACCAAATATATGTCAAACCTTCCTTATTTTTCTCCCTTCTTTATTTTCTTTCTCTTTCCTTAATCCACTTGCCAAATTCGAAAATCCTCTTATATTGACTTCTAAATTTCGAATTTCCTCTTGAGATAATGAATATAGTATTCACACATGTGGATTTCTTCATGGGCTTTTCTTAATAGGCTTAATGATTGGGCTCGAGGTTCAAAATAACTCATAATGGGCCCAGTCTTTATATTTAAGCATTTTTTCTGTCATCCTCACTTTTAAACCTGGAAAACACAAAATTATATTAATTAGATAAAATTAAATAAAATGAGGTACTAACAATAATAAATTAAGAGTAAAATATGTATTTATTTTGCACTCATCAAATACCCCCAAACTTACATTTTGCTAGTCCTCGAGCAAAACAAAAACTAAAAACTCTAAAAACAAAAATAAAAATCCTAAACTACACCACTTTCGCTGGCACTTTCGATTGCATTTAGCGTACGCAACAAGTCTTTAAACCCCTAGCTCACCACTAGTGGACGAGTTATAGTCTCGTGAGGGCTTTCAGTGATGATACCCACAAACATCAAATTTCAGCAAAAATATATAAATTAAAATTTAAAAATCATACAATTCCAAAATTATTTTACAAAACTTATACTCGGAGTGTAGTGTGTGATAGCCAAATATTAACATAACCTTCTTTTTCAAAATACGCACAAGTTTTGCAACCACCGGCTGAAAATGCACTTCGACTTCAAATCTTACAAAAGTATATCTCTCAGAAAGACTTTCGCACAGAGATTGGGTTAAATTTCCCTCAAAAGTATATGTGAGCGGAATAATTTATCAAATGCAAATATCTCACATATTTATTATCAAAGAACGATTAAAATCAAAGAAAAATATAGATCTCATGAAAGGATGCCATTTTCCTGAGAACGTTGAAATAATATACCATAAGTCTTCCTCATCTATTCTCCACTTAAAATATCATATTAACTAAGGATCAATAGGACTTCCTATAGGACGAAACATGGCTTAGGACTGGGTCATATCAAATAAGGATAACAAGACTCTAAAATTAATATTTTGAATAGAAAAAGTTAGAGGTCTTCAAAATTTTATAATGGGATATTTTTCTTCTATTTTCTTTTTAACACTCGGAATCTTCAATTCAATTTTTTTTTTTACATCCTTCATTTATGATGTACGGATGTTCCCTTTCTCAATTCTTTTTTTTCATTGCTGATTTCCTTCTTTCTTTTGCATCTCTTATCATTATATATATATATATATATATATATATATATATTTTTTTTTTTTTCTGTTCTTTTCAAGTGCCATAATTTTCTTAGAGTACCATCCCAATAACAATCATCTCTAACCTTTCCTGAGTCCTTAGAATATGTCACAGATTTTCTCAATATAGACTCAAACTCTCGACCAGAGGTGGGTATGTATAACATGGTTAATCAATAAAGATAGGCTAAATTTACATTCAAGGCTCAAAAGTGGGAACTAACATGATAATATGACGAAAATAGGTTGGCTTCAAAGGCTCAAACGATCCCAAACAATGGCCTATATCACTTCCTAAGCTTTATATGACTATTTCATTAGCTTCAAATAAATTCAGAAAAATTTCTGGTGTAATAATCCAATTTTGATGTCATTCTCAGTAATTTGACCAAAACAAAGAATAATGAGATCTAACAACAAATATAATGCGCACATCAAGGAAAATAAGAATTACTTATAACCCTCAGAAAAATAGAATGACTCAAAATCTCACTGGGTCACAAGTCTCCACTGGTATTCTTCTAGTGATTATTTAACTCATGAATAGTTATCTTTTTCAGTTAATATTAATATAGCTAGTGTAAAGATTTTCCAAGCATAAATTTCACAAAATTCAAATGGAAAAGCATGATATAAAAATTTTAATCCACATATTAATGCTTAAATCAAGTATATATTGTTTTTTTTTTTTTTTTTTCCAACGACAAACACAAAACTGATTTTTTTTTTGGTGGACTCAAAGGACTCAAAAAACACAAAATTGATACAGTGTAATCCCTCAATACCCCCAAACTTAAATTGAACATTGTCCTCAATGTTCTCTAATCTACAGTGATCAGTTGCAAATTAGAAGAAAATATCAGAAACGAACAACTAAAAATTCAGAAAAATACCTGAGAGGGCTCTCTTTATTCAAAACCTGCAAAAACAAACAGATAACAAAAACACAAACACACAACAAAGACTCTATACGGACACAAAAACAGAAAAACTGACCCAACAAAAATGAAAACCTAAACTAGACATTGACAAACATCGATAGATACAAGACTCTAGGCAGACTCACAATCAGAACAACTATTATTATTATTATTTTTTATGCAACCTAATCTAACAATGCAATACTCAAATTAAATATGCAAACAATAATAAAATAATTAGATTAATGCATGAAACTAATACCTTAATATGCATGAGCAAATTAAATATGTAATTTTTTTTTAAATTTTTTTATATGCAAAATAAATGCAAGACAATCTAAGAAAATCTATATGAATGCATGAAAAAATTAAAAATTTAAAGAAAAGAGATTTAGGCACTTACCTTAGCTTATAGTGCTTACTTCCGCAAAAATTTTAGAGCGTACGATTAAAATCCTGCAAAATATAACACCACAAACTTTGGTGAAGATTCTGAACCTAATTATGAACTCTAAATTAAATTAAGACCATAAAAATTTCTAAATTAATATCCACCAAATTAATCCAAATCAGATTTTCAAGTAAGTTCAAAGTTGTTCCATGATATATTTTTTTTTTCGACACTGTAACTAAAACATTCCAAATTTAGATCTACTTTCTAAAAATAGAACATGACTAAATTGGATTAAAATTCTAAGACTAGAAAACGCTAAAAATAGAAAATAGATATTTTTGAAGGTTTCTAAAAATAAAAATCTCGAAAAATAAAAATTTTCTAAATTTAACAGTGATTCCAAATTTAGATAATCTCCTGATTATGTTTAGAACTTCTAAATAAGGTAACCTTCTAAAATTAGAATTTCTAAGAAAAATAGAAACTTCTAATTTTCAAGAGTTGCCAAAAAATAGATATTTCTAAAATTAACAATATTTCTAAAAATAAATAATTAAATGGCGATTTTTTTTTAAGTTCCCCGGCAACGGCGCCAAAAACTTGTTGTGCAAATTTTAAATTTATAACTCGCAAGCGCACGAACCATTTTAATAGTATAGCGATTAAGTGCGAGGTCGAACCCATCGGAACTTAGGAAAATATATCCATGAAAATACACCATTGAATTAAGTATTTTAAGAACTTTGAGAAATATGGAGATAAATCATAAATATGAAATAATTTATCTAATCTATGAGTTTTAATCTTAATTTAGAAACATTCTAGATTTAAACATAGAATCTAACAATTTAACTAATTTTAATTAAGATGGAGGCATTAATATAAAAATATAAACAATCTCAATCTAATTTAAAATACAAAATTAAGATGCAATTAAATTATTTCCAACCTAGTTCCACAATTTTCAAAAATTTGTATTTATAAATAAAAGAAAACATAAATAACATCTAAATTACCTATATGCATATTTACAATTGAACTGGATCAAAGAATCAAGGAGGCATTATCTTCCAAATTTTAATAATAAAATAACGGCCCATAACATGGAGCTCACGTAAAATTTCAATCTTATTCAAGTCTTTCATCAAATTAGTTCCCTAATTAATCTGAACCTTAGATCTAGATTAATCATGCAATTCTCCGACCTAAATATTTCATGTCCCAAAGAACCTTAGACCTAGAATAGCAATGTTAATCAAAGATCTAACTATTTCATATGTCCAAATTAACTACCAAGGGAGGAGTCAAGAACTAAAATGATTCAAACCATCATAATAAAAATCAAAATTTGGAAAACCATAATTCTAATAATCTCACTTTCTTTTATTAATTAAAACATGGAATTAAAAATTACAAATCAATGAAATTTTGGAATAAAGACATAAGAAAAATACAATGAAAATCAAAATCCACCAACCTTAGAACCCAAAGTGGATTGAAAATCTCACAGTCTTTCTCCTCCTCTTCTTCCTCTCCTCTCTTTTTCTTCAATGCCCAAGTTCAGTTTTCTCAATGGGAGAGGGCTAGTATTTATAGATGAAAGGAGGTGGAATGAATGGATTGGATTCAAAGATTTAAATAAAGCAAGGGACACATGGAGGGCGGATTTGATTTGTGCTAAATATGTAATGACTTAAAGGAGGCAAGGAGCTAAATTCGTATAAGGAAAGTGGGTGCAGAATCCCGTTTTTTACACATGCACCATTTTACAGCTCAGTTTTGACCCTTTTAACTTCTGAATCAAGAAAAGTTGTAAACTACAAAGTTGTAGCCCTTGAAGTTTTCTTTCCAACGCAAAAAGAATCAAAATAATCAGATGTTGGTGTAGAAATTTATGACCAAAATACCAAACATATGTCAAACCTTCCTTATTTTTCTCCCTTCCTTATTTTCTTTCTCTTCCCTTAATCCACTTGCCAAATTCGAAAATCCTCTTATTTTGACTTCTAAATTTCGAATTTCCTCTTGAGATAATGAATATAGTATTCACACATGTGGATTTCTTTATGGGCTTTTCTTAATAGGCTTAATGATTGGGCTCGAGGTTCAAAATAACTCATAATGGGCCCAGGCTTTATATTTAAACATTTTTTCTGTCATCCTCACTTTTAAACCTGGAAAACATAAAATTATATTAATTAGATAAAATTAAATATAATGAGGTACTAACAATAATAAATTAAGAGTAAAATATGTATTTATTTTGCACTCATCAAAAAGCCCATGAAGAAATCCACATGTGTGAATACTATTTTCATTATCTCAAGAGGAAATTCGAAATTTAGAAGTCAATATAAGAGGATTTTCGAATTTGGCAAGTGGATTAAGGAAAGAGAGAATAAGAAAGGGAGAAAAATAAGGAGGGTTTGATACATGTTCGATATTTTGGTTATAAATTTCTAATCTTATATCTGATTAGTTTGATTCTTTTTGCATTAGAAAGAAGACTTCAAGAGCTACAACTTTGTAGTTTACGACTTTTCTTGATTCGGATGTTAACAAGGTCAAAACTGAGTTGCAAGATGATACATGTGTAAAAAATGGGATTTTACACCTACTTTCCTTATACAAATTTAGCTCCTTGCCTTTTTTAAGTCATTCCATATTTAGCACAAATCAAATTTGCCCTTCATGTGTTACTTACTTTATTTAAATCTTTGAATCCAATCCATTCATTATACCTCCTTTCATCTATAAATACTAGCCCTCTCCCATTGAGAAAACTGAACTTGGGCATTGAAGAAAAGGAGAGGAGAGGAAGAAGAGGAGGAGAAAGACTGTGGGATTTTCAATCCACATTGGGTTCTAAGGTTGGTGGATTTTGATTTCCATTGTATTTTTCTTATGTCTTTATTCCAAAATTTCATTGTATTATAATTCTTAATTCAAATTTTATTAATAAAGGAGATGTGGATTTATTTAGAATCATGGTCGTCCAATTATTTAATTTATGTATGATGAGAGTTTGATTTTGTTTTTATTCTTTTTATAATTTTATGATTGAAATTATTTGAAGAGATTCGAGGAGAGTGGATGAAATATTTAGGATAGATAAAACTTATTTTTCTGATTCAAGGCTCTTTTAAAGAGTGGATGAAATATTTGGATTTGGAATTATAAGTTGAAATTTTATCTAGATTAAGGCTTGAATTGAATTTTTTTAACATAATGGATTTTATAATTATTATAATCAGAATTTTAATAGATGAAGAATTTGAGTGCATGATTAATAATATAAGTGAGCTCCATATTCTAGGCCTTGATATTATTTTTAAAATATGGAACATAAAGCCTCCATAATTCTTTGACCCAGTTCCATTGTAAATATGTACATAGGTAGTTTAGGTGTTTTAAATTTTATTTTTGTTTATAAATCCAAAAACTCGTGAAATTGATGAACTAGGTTGGACATAATTTTATTGCATCTTAATTTTGTATTTTAAATTAGATTGAGATTGTTTATATTTTTATATTAATTCCACCATCTTAATTAAAATTAGTTAAATTGTTAGATTCTATGT
The DNA here is from genome assembly GCA_013350335.1 of Chimonanthus salicifolius. Lineage (NCBI taxonomy): Eukaryota > Viridiplantae > Streptophyta > Magnoliopsida > Laurales > Calycanthaceae > Chimonanthus > Chimonanthus salicifolius. Next base: position 38,559,087 of record CM023532.1, on the reverse strand, counting down.
TTAAATCTAGAATGTTTCTAAATTAAGATTAAAATTCATAGATTAGATTAACAATTCCACGTTCATGATTTATCTTCATATTTCTCAAAGTTCTTAAAATATATAATTCAATGGTGTATTTTCATGGATATATTTTCCTAAGTTCCGATGGGTTCGACCTCGCACTTAATCGCTGTACTATATAATGGTTCGTGCACTTGCAAGTTATAAATTTAAGATTTGCACAACAAAGAGAGGTTTTGAATTCGATTCACACTCAACACTCCTCTGAGTCACTCTCCGTAGTTGCTTATCCAATGTGTACTACGGGATTGGAAAGCTTGTACATGTCCCAAGGACTAATCAATCTCCTGTTCAAATACATGTGAGACCCTAGAGTAAAAAAAATAAATTAAAGATCAATTCACATTGCTAGGATGATCTGATGATAGGTGAAATTCATCCACCCTCCTAATAACGTGGCAGCCTTTGATCCTCCAAACTGTGTTGGCCCCAGTACACATTTAAATGGCATTCCAGTAAAGCCTTCGCTATTTTCACAAGATTTTTTATGTTTCATGAACTACTTTTTGCTCTACTGTCATACTGCCAGCTTACAGAATGCAACCTTCCCATCAAGGTATCCCAGGCAAATGAACCACCCCACAGTTGGCAGTATTATCAACACATTTTCTCATGTTATCTGATAAAACAATCCATTTCAAGATAAATAGCTCCTACTTGAATAGAGTGTTTCATTGTCATACTATCCGAACCTTCTATTAATCTACCAATTGAAGACATATTTAGTTTTAAGCTGCAAACAAACACAAAACACTTCTATACCGTCTCCCCTTGACCTCATGACATTAGTGTGGTAGAGTTGTGGGAAGTTTGAAGCAGCAATCTCAGTACTTGAGGGGTGGCTTTTGGGTCGGCAGCAATCCAAACCGCTTCTTCAAAAGAACTCTCTGCCTTGAATATTTGTCATCTGGAGAGAAGCGGGCTGCAACCAAAAGAAAGAAAAGAAAAAAAAATGGTCACAGAAGACAGAATGAAAAAGTAAATAAAGAACACCTGCATCTTTATACTAATATGTATGTGTAGAAGGGCTGGGCCTGTACTCAAAAGACACTCAAAACAAAGCACCACGAGGTATGTTTAAAATCAATTTAAAAAAGATGATTTTACTTGAAAACAGAAATTGTACTTGCCTGGATGAGCAGACTGTGTAGTTAAATCAAGCGGCGATTCCTTCTGCAAGCCAAAGAAGAGAGGCTCAGATCAATATGAACTGATAATATCATATCAATACCTTTTATTAAGCCCGTCTTGGCTTAGCTAAAACAAAAGTTTTCTACATGAAGAACTAGCATGCCTCTGATTTACAGTTGAAATAAAAAAATTCAAAATATTGAACTGGTACGCCTCTGATTTACAGAGTAAACAGCTAAGCTAGGAGAACTCTGACCGAGTTCCCTCCATAGATGAACTTACGCTATTCCATTTTATTAACTGGATATAGTTATACATTCTTCTAAAAGTTTATAGCAGAAAAGGCCCAAGTCCTATAGTAAGTTTCTTGTTATGTTAAAGCGTGTAAAAGGTAAAAGCAATAAATCCAAAAAGAGGGATTTCCACAAGTCTATGATATCCACTTAACATCCTAAAACCAAGGGACAAAATAATGTGAAATAATGCAGAAAGCCAACAATCCTAGCTTTCCTCAACCCACAGAGCCAACCAGTATTTCTTTTCTCAGATTGTAATTTTATTGATACAGCAAGGACGCAAGGAGTGCACCGAAAACAAGGAACCCCAAACCAAGAACAAACACAGCTCGTGAAACCCACCAAAACTACACAAAACAAAGGAACCCATCAAAGCCCCATAACATGAAGGACCCAAGAAATCATGAAATCACCCAAAAACAAATACAATCACAGGCATACGCACTCCATCCAGGCACTAAAAAGATTGGATCTTCAGATGTTCTAGAACTCCTTCAGTGGAGAGGCCTAATTAATAAGCAAACCACCATGTTTACTAGGCTACTGCATAATAACAAGTTATTCAAAACAACCTACAATTAAATAACACGAAAATGCCCATCAAATAAAGGAGAACAATAAAAATGCAGGCAAAAAGTACAATGGGAAGGATATTCCACCACGAACTCTGACCAGAAAGCTCCCAAGTTGGCTAGAGCATCTGCGCCGCCATTCCACTCCATTTAGACAAGTGGATGAAACCTAGATTAAGGACAACAAAACCTACCAGTTGTTTCATAAAAAACCAAGGATTATTCTAAAACTTTAGACAATAGTTAGCAAGCCGAATGTGGTACCCAAAAGGTTCGGCTTTAATTTAGGTTTGATCTTAAAAAACAAGATAAATTTTTTATCTATAATAAACAGGAATGACAAAAGGTCAGAAACAGAATGACAATGATATGCCTGGGACTAAAATTAGACTACAGATACATCTCCAAAAAAATGACTACATACATGCACAATATAAATATCTAGCCAAATTTCTAAAATCCTTTCCACTGTTCCAATAACATTTGAGAGATCAGGACTGATTTTACAGTAAAAATACTCAACATAATGAAGGCATTAGGTAAAACTCTAGATGCATACAGCCTCCCCGCAAGCCATGGACATCGGATGTCTACGGGACTCGAACATGGGACTTCAGATTTTTCTTTAATCATACATCTAATTAGCATTCTATTAGAAGGTTCAGCTATAATCTAGGTTTGATCTTAAACACAATAAAAATGCATTTAGAATAAACATGAATGCCAAAAGGCCAGAAACAGAATCAAACTGATAAGCCTTTACTAGAAAAGTCTGGGACCAAAAATTAGACTACTGACAGAACATCAGGCACAAATAAACATATCTACCCAAATTTTTAAAACAAATAGTTTCCACTGGCATGCTTTCAGCCGCTGGGGTGTCGGGTGCCATTTCTGGCAGTGGGAAGCCTAGCGCACTTGCACCACCTCCTGGTGCTGGAAAGATTAGGTCCCCTCTTCCACCTCCACCTATAGACCCTGCTGCTACTCGGATGACTTCCAGTATTGGTAGTGGACTCGAGGGCCTCAAGGAAAACACCAGGGATGCTGTTGATCCTCTTTCGGATCTTTCACAAATTAAGGTATCCTACTGTTCTCCTCTTTACATGTTCTTCTTTGTTTATGCCTGCAGCCCACCTCCCCCACCAGGCACCAGCCCCACCCTTTTTTCGAAAGATATGCAGCTCCAATTTATAGATGGAAGATACGATGCCTGAAGACAGCATGGACATGGCAGGGCCATGCCTTACAATACAGCAGGGACATGGGTTTTACAAGTAAAATTGAAGTGTCTGACATGGACACGTTGCCTACATTGAAGTGTCCGTGAAACATGGCATGGAAGCGAGTATTGCCCAGTCGCATGTCTGATCTTTTTACTGCAGAAATATACATGTTTCTGTTTGTCTCTATGTGCAAATGCCATTGTTATATATTTTTTAAGAACAAAAAATATTTTTTCCTTTTATGTTTTTAATATTTTTTTTCCTGAAAGAGCTTTTCCCTATGGTTTGGTATTTTTGTTTCATACCGGAATGAAAAGTTGCATGCACCCACACTTTTCTTGTCTGACATCAAAGGTGACTGTACTCTCTCTACAGAATGGAAGTTTCCATGTTGAACTGAACTCTTTCTTTCCCTTTTTTAACAAAAGTCACTACATAATGCAACAATGGATGGATAATGAGGGAACAGGACTTTTACCCTTTCAACAACTTACCCTGTGCATCATTACTAGGCTACTTCCTGAGAAACAGCATAGGTGGAATCTGTTAAAATAATTTCTCTGTGTATTGATTATGATTACAAGGGGTCTATTTATACAAATGATATTCCCCACATAGAAAATCTAATTGATTACACGAGATCCAATTGATAACAACCTTCCTATTTACACAAGATTCTAACACCCCCCCTCAAGTTGGTGCGTGGATATCGCTCATGCCTAACTTGACAAGAGAGTCGAGAAACATTCTGCTATCTACAGCTTTAGTGAGGACATCTGCCAGTTGGTCTTCGGACTTCACGAATGGAAAAGTAATGATTCCGGCTTCAAGCTTTTCTTTGATAAAATGTCTGTCAATCTCCACATGCTTAGTCCGATCATGTTGAACAGGGTTATGAGCAATGTCTATAGCTGACTTGTTGTCACAGTATAGTTTCATTGCCATTCTTGGTTTGATGCTTAAGTCATTCAGTAAATTTCTTAACCAGAGCAACTCACATACCCCAAGTGCCATACCTCTATACTCAGCTTCAGTACTTGATCTTGACACTACTTGTTGCTTTTTACTTCTCCAAGTCACAAGGTTCCCACCTACAAAGGTGAAATATCCTGAGGTAGATCTTCTGTCATCAGCTGATCCTGCCCAATCTGCATCGGTATAACCTTCAACCTTTAGGTGACCATGATTTGAGAACAATAAACCTTTACCCGGAGCAGACTTTAAATATCTCAATATACGTTCTACAGCATCCATGTGAGGTTTACGTGGGTCGTGCATGAACTGACTCACCACACTTACTGCATATGCAATATCTGGCCTGGTATGAGATAAATAAATTAGTTTTCCAACGAGCCTCTGGTATCTCCCTTTATCGGTAGGAGATGCACTCCAACACTCAAAGAGTTTATGATTCTGCTCAATGGGAGTATTAACTGGCTTGCACCCTAACATTCCTGTTTCAGACAATAAATCAAGGATATATTTTCGTTGGGATAAGAAAATACCAAGCTTTGATCGAGCTACCTCAATCCCAAGAAAATATTTAAGATCTCCAAGCTGCTTCATTTCAAACTCAGATGCTAAATACTGTTGTAAACTAGAAATCTCCTCATGATCATCACCTGTCACTACCATATCATCAACATAGATAATTAGCGCAGTGGTTTTACCTCTTTTGTGCTTTAAAAACAAAGTGTGATCTGAGTTACTTTGTTTGTAGCCAAAATTCCTCATAGACTTGGTGAACCTGCCAAACCAAGCCCTTGGAGATTGCTTCAACCCATACAGTGCCTTTTTAAGTTTGCACACCATTGCTGTATCTGCATATTTTGGTATACCTGGAGGAGGATCCATATATACTTCTTCAGTAAGGTCTCCATGCAAGAAAGCATTTTTTACATCAAACTGAAGAAGTGGCCAATCTTGATTAGCTGCTAACGACAAAAGTACTCTCACAGTATTAAGTTTGGCAACTGGTGCAAATGTTTCTTGATAATCTACACCATAAGACTGTGTATACCCTTTTGCAACTAGCCGAGCTTTGTATCTCTCAATCGTCCCATCTGCTTTGTGTTTGACCGTAAACACCCATCTGCATCCCACGGTCTTCTTACCCCTTGGTAAGTGCACGAGTTCCCAAGTGACATTTTTGTCCAATGCTGTCATTTCCTTTGCCATAGCCTTGCTCCATCTAGAATCTGCTACAGCTTCCTGCAATTTACTAGGAATAGAGACAGATGATAATTGAAGTACATAAGATGCATATGACTCAGACAACTTGTGGGATGACACATGGTTACTTATTGGATATTTCACTTTAGCTTTTGGGTCAGGCTCATATTTAGTTGCTGGTTGACCACGATTAGATCGGGGTGGAAAGTGATATTGGGATGGTTCAGATACAGGATCAGTTATACTAACAATATCATGGGTATTAGAGTCAACAGGTATAGGATTAGGTAATACCTCTAAGGAGTCATCTGGAGACGATTGGATCAGTGGTATTGTAGACGTAGGAGACATTGTACTATCATGGACTGGACAGTCACGCCCTTCAACTGAGTGCTCAATGGAGGATGATTCGGGTGTCGTGGCTTCAATAGTAGATGGCCTCATTATGTCAAAGAACCGTATTTCATCCTGATTCTGTACTTCATCTCTAGGCTCCCCCGGAAGTGAAGAATCGGGTATTGCTTTGGGATAAAAAAACATGCTTTCATGAAAAATGACATCCATGGAGACATAAAACTTTTTAGTAGGGGGATGATAACAGCGATATCCTTTCTGAGTGGAGCCATACCCGACAAACACACACTTCAATGCACGTGGTTCCAGCTTGGTGCGTTGATTGGCGTGTAAGTGAACATACACGACACATCCGAAGACACGAGGTGCCAAATGAACAACGGAGGGAAGTGTACAGTGGTCAGATAGTACATCCAAAGGTCGTCTGAATCCAAGAACACTAGATGGTGTACGATTAATCAAGTAGACAGCGGAACTCAAAGCGTCGCCCCATAGATGCGATGGAGCATGACCTCCAATTAAGAGAGAACGAGTGACCTCCAAAAGGTGCCGGTTTTTTCGTTCAGCAACCCCGTTCTGTTGAGGACTTTGAGAGCAAGATGTTTGATGGATAGTACCAACGGAATGTAGAAAATCAGTCAAGTCATTGTTGAAATATTCACCCCCATTATCAGAACGAATAAATTTGATAGAAATTCCAAATTGTGTTAACACCATTTGATGGAAAAGGCGATACACAGTACAGACATCGCTCTTGTGTCGCAGCAAATAAACCCAAGTCATCCTGGTAGAATCATCAACAAATGTAATGAACCACCTCATGCCATGATTTGTAGAAAGTGGGGCAGGTCCCCAGACATCCGAGTGAACTAAAGCAAAAGGGGTTGCATTTTTATTATCATTCGAATGAAAAACAGAACGATGGCTTTTCGCCAGTACACAAGTTTCGCAAACAAAGTCTGAAAGATTAGAACCAATAAATAATGAGGGAAATAATCTCCGAAGGTAACCAAATGAGGGATGACCCAATCGGGCATGCCATAACCAAATCTCCTCCAGCAGTTTAAAGACGCTGGCGTCCATAACGTGAACACGGGCTCCATCATCTGATCGGTGTAACCCATCGTCCAGATAGTACAAGCCGCCACGTTGCTTACCACTGCCAATCTTCTCCTTGGTATGGAGGTTCTGAAAAAGACAGTAAGTAGGAAAAAAGGTGGCAACACAGTCATGAGAGGCAGATAACTGATTAACAGAAATAAGGTTACAATTTAGTGACGGGACCAATAAAACATTAGTGAGAGAGAAGGTTGGTGACAAGGGTATAGTGCCGACACCAACAACTGGGGAAGACACACCATTGGCATTAGTAATGGCGAATGTGGGACAACTAGAAGAGAAATGGCTACTAGATTTATCATAAGTCATATGGTCCGTAGCACCTGTGTCAATTATCCAAGCACTATTTCGAGTAAAAAGAGTACTAGCAGAGTTAGTGATACCTGACTTGGCAACGAAGCCAGAAGTAGTGACGACGTGGCTCTTGGGAACAGAATCCGCCGCAGTGGGATTATAAGTCTTTGGAGATGTTGTCTTACCCTTCGGATGCCAATCAGGGTAACCATGGAGCTTAAAGCATGTATCAATCACATGATTAACCCCATTACAATGAGTGCACTTACGAACACCTTTCTTTGGGTCCGGACGAGGACCAGATTTTCGAACAGCCATAACAGCTCCGTCAGGAGATGGTGTACCAAGCATAGCATCTTGGCGATTTGCCTCGGCACAAATGAGAGCATAAGCAACTGGTAGAGTGGGAAGCGGTGCAGTTGCAAGAATACGACCACGAACCCCATCCAAATGAGAATCAAGACCAGCCAGGAAAACATACAGTCTTTGAGAGTTGACCAGGGAGGTATACCGCTCAAGATCACGGGTACATTCCATAGTGCAAGGCGTAATAGCATCGAGCTCCTGCCATAATGTTTGTAGTTTTCCAAAATAAGAAATAATAGAACCTCCATTTTGGCAGACAGAAAGGACCGCACAATATAATTGATAGGCCTTGGATGCATCTTGGCTGACAGAATAAGTTTGTTTGGCAGCGTCCCAGATCTCTTTTGCAGTAGAGAGGCGAAGGAAAAGGGACCTGATGTCCTTAGTCATAGCGTCAAGAAGCCAAGATTTGACCATACAATTCTCCTCATCCCAAGTCTCATATTCCTCAGAAGTTATGACTTCAGGTGCCCGCTTACTACCAGAGATAAAGCCCCAACGTTTGCGGCCCTTGATTTTATTCTGAGCATTCAAGGACCACTCGACGTAGTTAGTACCATCGAGTCGTTCAGGAGTAATCAAGGAAGACATATCGTGGAGGTGGAATGGAGGCAATACAGTGGGAATGTCCTTCGCTTTCCCTTTTGGAGAGGACGACTCAGTCATGATAGAGGTAGAAAAAAAACGGAAACTGCGCTGGATGAGGCCAACCCAAGGACTACGCCGCTGGCACCGACGAGCGTCACAGAGATCAGGCTGGGCTGAAGAAACAGGTCTTCAACAGAGCAGACGGATGGCGCAGATGATGTTCCGGCGGAAATCAACGCGGCCGAAATCGCGGCCGAAATCGCGGCGGAAATCACGGCCGAAATCGCGACGGAAATCACGGCCGAAATCACGGCCAAATCAAGGCCGAAATCACGGCGGAAATCACGGCCAGTAGGCGCAGATCTGGTAGGAAGACAGAGGGCGACCGCGGCGGAGGGCGAGAGGATGGCTGCGAGCAAGCAGCGTCTGGTTACACGGCTGCGGGAAACAAAACGGCCGGCCGACGAGTAGTTAGAACCTGTGGAGGTCTAGATCTGAATCTGGCATGTGTGACTGCTGGAAAACACCTTCCGGCCGACGAGCAGATCTACTGGAAGAGACGCAGATCTGGCTGCGAATGGAGGCCGGGTTGCAGGACGATCCGGCTGCTGTAGCAGAGCAGGCGGCCCCAAACAGCGACAAGCGGATGGCGGCGGCTGCAAGAATGGCTGTTGGAAACGCAGATCAAACGCGACGGGCTGCGAATCCCGCAGATCTGGCAGCGAATGGATGCCGGAGATGAAGACAGATCGGGACTGTGCAAAGCAGAGCCGACGACGAGACGGGAGGGCACCGCGACGCGGCAAGCAGAGCCGCGCGTTCAGCAGATCGGAGCGGAAGAAAAAAGCACACCAGAACAGATCGAGGAGAGTGGAGAAGACGCCGGCAGAGAGGGGCGCGCCGGTGGAGCGTCGTCCAGCAGAGGCACCGCGGCAAAGCCCAGGCGGTGAAGCAGAGTAGCAGTGCAGATGGCAGCGACGTTGGAGCGTCACGTCGTGGAAATCAAACCCTCCGGCGTGGACAAGCCGATCGGAAGCAGATCGGCAGAGAAGATGGCAATGTTGCCAGTACCGGCGGAAGCTGGGATAACCGGCAAACAGGGGCGGCGGGAGGATTATGCAACAGGGACGAACCCGGCAGAACATAAATGCGGAAGCAGTGACGGTCGGACTGGATCTAAAGATCGCCGGCGGAAGTAAACCGGAGCCGCAAATAGCAAGCGCCACAGATATAGAAATACTGTGTAGAAGCACAGTAGACAAGAGAAAAAAAAAAAAAAAAAAAAATCGATTCCTACGAGAGGGGATCGAAATCTTGCTCTGATATCATGTTAAAATAATTTCTCTGTGTATTGATTATGATTACAAGGGGTCTATTTATACAAATGATATTCCCCACATAGAAAATCTAATTGATTACACGAGATCCAATTGATAACAACCTTCCTATTTACACAAGATTCTAACAGAATCTGAATCAATTATTCTTTACATATGGCATCCATCTTTAAGGTTTTGGGTATTCTATGATCGGTCTTTTGGGAAGCTTGCTGTTGCTTGATACTACATATCAAAAGAATGTATAGCTTGGTTTCACTTTTCTTGACGAAGTCCACAACACACTGTAGCACGTTATAAATGCATGGGAATGCCAATTAGAAAAATTGAGAGGGGAAGCAGTATCTTTGAGAGCACATAGGCATTGAGTTTGTCACAACGCTTTGTAACAGTTTATTAATGCATTTGAATGTCAGTTTATTAATGCATTTGAATGTAAGTCCGGGCTAGAGCAATGCATGGTCCTAGAGGAGGAGGGGGGGATGTGTGTGTGAATATGACCACTTCCAATTTTTGTTATCCTTTTAAAATGAATTAAACAAATGTGAATTGACTGTGTTGAAATCCTGCCAAGTCAGGATTGTTTGGAATTGATTCAAGATCACCCTTTCTAAGAACCAGGTAATTTCCAACTTCATTAAGTTGATTGAAATTAATTGAAGAAGTTCTTGCAATTATTTACGGATTACGTTAAGCCCGTCTTGATTTTTATTAAACTTCCATTCCAATCGTCTTTTCCCTCCTTTCAGTCTACACTTGACCTTGACCTCGTTTATCACTTTTAAAGTCTTTTCCCTCCTTTCAGTCTACACTTGACGTTGACCTCGTTTATCACTCCTAAGTCTATCTATCTCATTCTCATCTGGTTGGATTGGGGTGGAGGAGTCGTGTGTCATGTGTGTGCCGTGTGGGGGGGTTTTGAAATTAAGAAAAAAGTATAGTTGTTCAACACATGGTTATGAGAAATTTTAAGTAGATATATTTTATTTTCTTAACATATATTTTGAAACATAAGTACATTTTCAAATTTTAAAATATCTACTTTTTCAAAAGGTAGAGAGAAAATAAAATTAATGATATCTCGAATCTTAGTATCTAAATTTTATAGAAGCCATTTAATCGGTCATTCAACTCTATCATACTAAAAATATAATAAGATATATATTAGCGATATCATTCGATACCGAATTTTAAACTCCTGATTTAGATTAGATAAGGAAAAAGAAATTGATGAACATATCTTATTATCTTATTCTAGTTATGTGTATAAAGAGATATTTTATACTTATCAAATAAATTTTAATCATTTATTTATTAAATAATTGAGATTTATAATAAATTATTATTTTTAATTGCAACTAACTTACACACTTTAGTTGAAGCTGAATTCTATCTTTACTCCCACATTTCTTTCTTTCATATTATCTCTTGTAGACATTCATATATTTTATAGGTAGCAATCCTCCCATTGGTATCTTGTGTAATCCAACACGGGTTTTAGTGTATTGTCAATTTTACTCTTCGCATGAACAATAAAATTTCTGCAAGCCGATTTACGGTTTATGTGAATTTCAGCGAGCTGATTTTAATGTTCATACAAAGTGTTAGTGAGCCGATTTTACTGTTCATACAAAGGGTAAAATTGGCAATATATTAAAATCCGTTTATGCTTACACAAACCTTCTGTGGGAGGATCGCTACCCATATTTTATATCCTGATGAGAATTATTTTAGAGGTCTCCTTTTATACACTAGCTTCGTCTCGTTAAGTATGACTGAGTTCTATTTTTAATCCCACGCTTTTTTTCTTTTGAATTTTTGAATCCCATACTTCACCTTTACAGAGTTTCAGTTTGCAGTGTGACAAACATGGCAAGAGAATAAACTTTAGTGAAGGTTATGGGACACTACTTATCCATTGAGTATGTCTGTCAACAGTGCATATCTTTCCGCCTTCTCTACCTTTCCTCTTCCTTATTTTTCCTAATTACTTCTTCTTTTGATATTAAGCGCTACATATTTAATTTATACGTTAATTTTGCTATGCAAGTCTTACCATTCTTGCTTGTTTCTTTTACATTATTTTGAGAACAATATTTTTCTCTCCTTCCAAAATAGGCATGATTAACTTGTATTCGCCTACCATCCAACTTTGTGCTAGAGTACCTGAGTAATTAGCTATTTACAAATATATGTGCTAGAGACTTACAAACTTATATGCTAATTTTGGACACTATGCAGCGTCATCCCATAGGTCAAATCGTAATACAAACGAAGTACAGAAGACGAGTCTCAGTGGCCCATGTTGATTGAATTCTGAAAAGTGAAGACTTGTGGTTCTTATTAAAAAAAAAAAACAAACAAAACAAACAAAAAGTATTGATGGAAACAAGGGTTTCTCCTAAATATATAATTTTTTATTTGAAAAATAAATGAATTAGGTAAAAAGGAAGTAATAAAAATCATAAGTACATAAGAAATCTTACTTAATATGAATTTCATAGAGGAAATTAGATGATGCCTGAATCTCCCCAAAAGCTTTTAAGCTACAAACAAATCAAATAATAAAAAGAGAGAAAGCTCTATCTTGACATGATCAAGGAAAATTCTACGTTGCATATCAACTATTAATTTAACCTTGACCCTCAATCATAACAAAAATATAACAAAGGCTAAAAAATATATTTCAAGAGAAACGTTTACATCTAATCATCGTATCTTTATGAGTTGTGCTATAAAAATGAACAACTTATCTAAGGTTAGGGAAGAGAAGCTTACAACAGTACGTCATTCATCCAGTGAAGGTGATATTTACATATATTCTTTTATTATTTCATAAATAAGAGATAGTTTTTAGAGAAGACCTAAGAATGGTCCATATACAATAAATTTATTAATCCCCATCAATAACAAGAAATCTTCCTTCTTCCAAATATTCGAGAGTGAATGCGATGCTTCTTTTTAGAAATTTTAGGAGGGCTACGAACAAGGCGTAAATTGAGGTGGATCTAAATTTTTTTCTAAATCTTAATAAAAAATTATTCAAGAGTGTGAGTGCGATGGCGCTCCCTCCAAATAAAAGATGTTATCTTTCAATGAGTGTCCTTTCAGTGTTGCTTTTTTCTCCAATTATTAAGATGTTCTCTTTGATGAGTGTCTTTTAAATGTTGCTTTTTTTAATAAGATTCTTTTTATTTTTTAATAAGATTTTTTTGATTTTTTCGATGAGTGTCTTTTCAGTGTTGCTTTTCTCCAACAAGTAGTGTTTTTTTTGTCGGGTTTTATGGCTCAAAGCCCTTTTGGGCCTGAGTTGTTTGATGGGCCCAGGCCTAGTAGGCCTAATATGTGTATGCCTATATATATTGTTCTCTTTCATCCTAGGGTTTCTAGGCTGTGCAGTTTCTCTAGGAGAGAAACAGAGAGGAGAAAGATAGACTGTGAGAGAAGGGTGGGTAGGATTGATGTAATCCTTGTAACCTGACCGATTGTTCCTCATAGTGAATTTAGCACGTCCCGTGGAAGTAGGCAATCTTGCCGAACCACGTAAAACCGATGTTCTCTTCTATGATTGATTTCTTGATTGTGTGATTTGCATATTTTACTGTCCAACATTTTCAGTGTCGCTTTTTTTAATAAGATTCTTTTGATTTTTCTCCTGCCCTCGACATGCTATAGACACCAGTTGTGTGCACTGTCAAGTGTGAACATCTTCCCTGCAACTTGTTCATGGAGGGTCTCACATAGTAACAATAATTTGTATCATAACTTAATTTCATGTTCTGATGTTAAATCCACTTTGTTGACGGTGTCCTACTGCACTTATTGCTTCAACTTCCTCCTACTCATTTGTTAGGAAGGACAAAACAATTTTACCCAATGTGTATGTGATTGGAAAGATTGTATATGTTTCAAAGACTAGTCGAGTTAAAATCTCCTGTTCAAATATATATGAGACTCTAGACACCTTCGTAAAAAAAAGTTAAAGATCAATCCACAATGTTAGGATGATTTGATGATTAGTGAAATTTCATCCACCCTCATAATAACATGGCAGCCTTTGATCCTCCAAACTGTGTTGGCCCCAGTACACATTTAAATGGCATTCTCAGTAAAGTCTTAGGTATTTTCACAAGATTTTTTATGTTTCACGAACTACTTTTTGCTCTACTGTCATGTTGGCAGCTTATAGAATGCAACCTTCCCATCAAGGTCTTTTTACAACGCAAGCACATTCTCAAATTTTAAAAATGCTTGATATGTATTAACTTGATTGGAAAATGCTAAAGTAACATAATTTTGTTATTTTAATAAAGTAAAGAAAATTATGTTTTTATCAAGGCCAACCATCTTAACACGGGTAAAATTGGTTAGGAGACATGGGATAGAGTGAAATTCCTATTTTATCTCTACCGGTGTACGGCTTATCAATCACAGGTGAACCAATACTTTTGGATCACATGGGTAGTTGGTAATGGTTGAAAGGGAATTAGTAGATTAGGATCTAAGTAAGCAAAGGGCGTGTGGATCCAATACTTTTGGATCAAATCCTAAGGTCTATGATCCAGGGTCGAATTTTTCTTAGATCTAGATTATTTCCCTGTATTTTTTGTCCATGCTTAACCATAAATTGAAGCATGGACCTCCCATTGTAGACAAGAATTTGGTAGATCAATTCGAGACTTTAATTGATAAATTCACTGGCCCATGTCATTTGAAAGGTGAAGACTCTTGTCTTGTGGTTGTTATTGAAAAAGAAAAAAAAACACAAAAAAAAAAAAAGGTATTGATGTAATCAAGAGTTTCCCCTAAATATATAATTTCAGATTTAAAATATTTACACTGAAACTGTTTTAAAATTTAAATAAATTATCAAAAAAAGATGAAATAGAAAACCACAAGTACATGAAAAATCTTACTTTAATATAGGTCTCATACATAATATTAGATAAATGCCTGAATCTCTCCTACCTACAAAAAAATAAGAAAAAACTTTATCTTGCCAAAAGACCTCTATTAATATATTGTATTTTTTTTTTTTTTGAATTTACGTATGGGAAACCATGGGAAACCCAGCGTAAAACCCCCACGGGTGATATCCACTGTCCTTAGAGCACATCTAGTGAGACCATAAGAGCTATATTGTATTATTTATTTGTTTCTTAAGCTTCATTTTTGTCTTTGTTTTTTTTATCCTAAAGCCTAGAATTTATACACAACTGACCAAGTTTGCTGGTATTGGTTGAAGGAGGGCAAGTTGAATCATCGGACTCAACTTTGCAAATTCATAAATCATATGCTCATTTTAAATGGTTAATTATTTTCCAAGTCTAAAGTATGAGTTCACTGTCTGTTGAAATTAACTTGTAGATATTGAAGAAAGAGACGAAGTATTAGAAGGAAAAATCCCGGAACAAATCAAAGGCCTAGTCTAATACCCTTGGTTTTTGGGTTACTTCGTTTAGAATTCTATTATTTTTTTCTTTATGTTTTGAAATATGGCATAATATTTTTATTCCCTTCAATCTTGATGTGATCTCACTTTATCCGTGACTCATCGGCCAGCTGTTCCTCATTGAATGATCATGATTTATTTTATGTTGAAAAAAAAAAGAGAATTTGTTTATAAAATAAAGAAAAAAATTAAATCGACTTATAACTTTGATAGTGATGATTATTGCATTATATCTTACATCAATTTTACTATGCTCTTTTGGTTATTTTTTTTTTAAAATTTACGTGTGAGAAATCTAGAGATAACTTGACTCTGTAGAAGCTGTGTTGTTAATCAACCGATGATGACAAGTCAAACTGAAAGTAATTTGCAATTGTTTATGAAACTATGAACCATATAAGAGAGCTCAATTTACCGAGACATTGAGCTCTTTTATATCTGTGATGCCAATTGCTTTGGTCCTTTGCAAGAAAGATTACTAAAAATAAAATAAAAAAGTTAAGGTAAATCAGCTCAAATGGATCTAATATATGACTATGGCCCAGACAACTACTAGGCCCATAAACTGGGTATAGAAAAATGAAGAAAGATGTTGAATGTGGATGGGCTGACATGAAATTCCACTGGGTTTGGCTGTGGAAGATGTTTTTTTAACAATGTAAACATAGATTTCATTTTATTTAATTCTAAAAAAATTATTGTCAGTTACACGATTTTGTTGACAAATAGCAACTTCCCACAGTGGATATCTTCATGTATTATCCAATGTAGGTCTTAAACAATCTCGACCGTAGAACAAAAACAATGTTAATAGTAACAAGTATGTCCGTCGGTCATCACCCTTCTTCAGATGCTTGGCTCTTTTCAATTAATTATATATTAGTGGGTCATCAATTATTGAGTCGAATTTGAAAGAAAACCTGAATAAAACATGGATCCGTCAGTGATTGGTTTGTGAGTGATGTTTGGGGATTCAAATCAGACCATTTTTTGTTGGCAAGAAGTGGCAGTGTTTGGTGTATCTTTATGTTATTGAAGGGTGACCTTTCTAAAACGTTGGATCATTGACTTGTTAACTTCTCAATTTCTTATTGGTTTAAGGCTATTATTAGGCTGGTTATCATTGATATGGCAACTTGTTACAATTCAAATGACCACAGGCAAAGGGAACTTCACTCTTATAGCTGTACTTTGGAGCATTTACAAAGGAAGAAATCGAAGAACAGTCAGGAATGAAGTTAGAATTGATAATCTGGTTGCTTTGCTTCCAGAAATTACAGATTTATCTAATTCAGATTTTATTCAGTGTTAGGAGACATTTTAATAGTGAGAGAATATTCTGTCTTTACTAGTAGCAAAGGGTGTCATTCTGATACCAACGTTCCTAGAAATCTCCTGATGTTGCTATCATAAAATTGAAATTTTTATGGAAGTTCTAATTCATTTTTGGATACAACTGGTATTTGAGTGGTGGCAGATTCAGAAGCAATTATTCTTTCCTTTTTTTCCCTTTAAAGGAAAGATGTATTTCTCTCTCTTCCAGACTAGTTCAAGTTAGGAGTGTGAATGAAGTGGATGTCAAGGCATTGTTGGAAGCATGTAGATTGTTGGGAAACCTACATTTTTCTAATGTTCTGAGAGGGAGATTCAGAATTGATGTGCCGGACATGGAATCATTGGCCACAAGTGTGTGATGCAATTTTAAATTATTCACTTGTTTTCATGATTTAACATAATGGTCATATTTGTGTCTAATATGAAATCTGGTTGACATGAAATTGGGTTTATTAGATGGCTCTTTTAATTAGCTACCTGACGAGCCAAAGTTTGTTGAAGTTATGACTGAATTTATGATGAGGTATTCTAGAGTGACGAGTTTGAGTCTGTACTTCATCCCACATTTGCTATGTCTGAAATCCGTCATGTAGAATAATATCAATAAGGGTAATTTGTGCATATTTTAAATTATGATTTCATTTTTTATTTATTTATCTATTTTTTTGTGAAGACTCTTAAAAGATTTACTTTAGTATGATATAATATTAGCAAATTTTAATTGTAAAGGGATTAGGAAAAAAGCCCTTACTAATAGAAGGTATTGGGTGTGCATGCATGGGCTTGCATGGGTTGAGGAAGCATGATTATACTCAATTGAGTTGGGACTGTTAGTATTGCTGGCATCAGTTTTACTTTTTGTTTATTGGTGTCATCAATGTCAATTTCTGGTAGTTCTCTTGATTTGTGTGTGGTGTTCTGTATTAGACTTAATTAAACACAATCAAAATTATAAAAATAACTACTTGTGTCACTTCTTTCTCAGCATGTTGGTGAGATTTGGATGAATTGAAGGTTTGTTTTCTTTGTGGTTCGTTAAGTGTAGTTTTTGAATTGCACATAAATATGTTTCCTCTGCTTTCATTAAACCAACTTAAAATGTGATTTTTTTTTTTAATTGAATAATGTAATTTTTTGTCAATACGTGTCTCAAGATTCAAGAAAATATGTGGGTAAAAACTTGCAACATTAATTCATATTCTCCCTGTCTTTTTTTCATGCTTCCATAAACACTTGATGCCTGAAACGAGCTTATAGCATGTAGGTATCCTCGTTGGTGCTTCTTGTTGCAACTTGAAAGGATGCAAGTTTGAGTTATAGTATCAATAAAAAAAATGCCTCAACCAAATTGATGTCTTTTCGTGTTATATTTGTATTGGTTCTCTCTTCTTGTTACCCTTCAAGTATATCTTATCTGTTAGATTCTTCTGCAGATGATTATCGCCTATTTTGTGGAGATCTTGGCAATGAAGTGAATGATGAAGTTCTGTCCAAAGCTTTTACAAGATTTCCTTCCTTCAACATGGCAAGAGTGAGTTTTAGTTGAATTCTATCTATTCATCTTCATATATATTCTCATAGGAATGGGCTTTGAGCAAATGTTTTGTCCACTTCAACACTGATCCCATCAACACCCCCCCCACACCAAATCGCTCCCACCCAACACACCTACACCATAAAAAGGTCCTTCTATGCCCTACAAGATAGTTTTACATGTAGAGATTGTGTAGCTTTCTTGTATATTTAAACTATGGCATATTTAACATTTTTTTTATGATTAGGTGGTTAGAGATAAGAGGACTGGCAAAACTCGAGGTTATGGATTTGTTAGTTTTGCCAACCCATCAGACCTTGCAGGAGCAATGAAAGAAATGAATGGTACATACTTGTTCAACCTTGTTCTTTTGGCTCATGATTTGTTTCTTTATGATGATTCTATTGCTAAATCAAATAAAGCGTCATTGTTGTGGCCCTTTATCCCATCTCTCTGGGGTTGGCTTTTCGAGCAATTGTCTATTTGATGCTCATAAATGGAAAAAAAAAATGGTGTAAATGGACAAAGGGCTGAGGTTGCCTACATACCCATCCTTTGGTAAGTCTAGTGGCTATTGTTTTGATTGTGATCGATTTCTAGAATACTATGGTTCTATCCAATTTATTGTCGTTCTCTTTTCTTGTAAACCATCTCGTACTAGTAACTTCTAGGGTCTATTTGGCATGTAATTCCATTAAGACATGGGAGGTAGGGTCACAATCTTGAGCCATGAGATATAAGATGTTGGAAACATTTGAAACAAAAATGGAAAAAAAAAAAGAAAAAGAAAGAAAAAAACACACAGAAACACATCGCATTTATGTGGTATGATGGCATGCTTACGTTCATGGTGAGATAGGAGCAATTTTATTATCTTCAAGAATAGGGTTGCAAAAATGCTATCTTCCTCACACCTTTCTCAGTTTTAGATGAATCTTGTAACCCTACACATCCCTGAAAGATATTATATAGGCAGTGCCCAGTTTAAAATTATCAAAGTACTCTTACACCCTAAGGTTAGGGGCTCTGCTTGTAGAATAAGTGTAGGGCTATAACTCGGATCGGGCGGGCCGGGTTTTAATAAACCCAACCCTGACTCGACTCTCTCCATATTGAACCCAACCCGACCCGACCTGAAAAAAAAATCCGAGATAGTGAACCCGACCCGAACCGAAATCGTAATACCCTTAACCCGACCCGACCCAACCCTTAACCCGACCCGACCCGACTCGTGTGAGTGCAAGTTAAATTAACAATCGAATTTGAGCGGAAATGGTAGAGGCGGGAGTTGTGAGACATTCAGGTTTTGGCACGAAAATGGCAGGCAGATTCAGTGTAGCTTTTTAGTCTGTAAAAAGCATCGTACAGTCAACTGCTTGTCCTGTCACCTCTCTTCATCTCACCGGATTCCACGCTCTCTCCTGAACTCAGTTAATAACTAGTTTCAGATCCGCACAAAACAAAGGAAAGTAAGGACACTGTAATACCAACTCGGGTTGGGTCAGGTCGAGTCTTCTCGGGTCGAGTCGGGTCGGGTTGAAATTTAAAGGCCTCAGCCCAACCCGACCCGAATTTCGGTCGGGTTTTTCTTTTCTCAACCCGACCCGACCCT
Source organism: Chimonanthus salicifolius (assembly GCA_013350335.1). Lineage (NCBI taxonomy): Eukaryota > Viridiplantae > Streptophyta > Magnoliopsida > Laurales > Calycanthaceae > Chimonanthus > Chimonanthus salicifolius. The sequence continues at coordinate 38,539,636 of CM023532.1, read as the reverse complement.
AAAACCCGACCATTGTAACCCGACCCGCATGATTTCTAGGGTCGGGTCATGCGGGTCGGGCCAAAACCCGACCCGAGTTGCAGCCCTAAATAAGTGTGTCTTCTTTAATCAAGGAGAAACCCTATCATTTATATTTATAGAGAACATGAATACAAATAAGGAGATAAAATAAAAGAGAAAAACCTTAAAGTTGATTAGTACAATATTGGTAAGCACCAATTAAGGAAAAGAACTAAATAATAACTGATAAATTAAAGAAACTGCTAAATATATTCGACACATGTTTTCTCTGAAAATAACCAGCTTTCTCTAGGCCCTACAGATTTGAATTTTTTTTTTTTTTCACTATAATATCATGAATATTTTAGTATGCCATGATATTGCTTTTTGAGATTTGAATGGGTTCCCACTCATCGAATAAGGGATTGTGGAACTGGTGTCATCATCATCATTATCATCTAAGCCATTTATCTCATCAATCTGGAAGTTGTGGAACTGTACGCCTAGGTCAATATTCTTTATCATGTTTCTTTTGTTATAATATTGAACATCAAGCACAAGGGAATCCCTATAGGGGATATATGTTTACTCTTGATTTATTCTAGTGTATTATTGTTGTTATTGTATGCATTAAAGTTTGAATAATAAAATTAGGTGACCTTGCCTTTTTTGAGGGTTGCAGCATTGCCCATGGCATTATCTTCCAATGATTATATTTAATCATTCCTCTTGTTGGATTTGTATGCATGCTTAAAAGTATACATGTAATATTTAACCTGCATGGGTAGCTTAGTTGGTCTAAGCTTCTAGGATTAGACTAGAGGTCTTTGGTTCAACTCCTCTTGGCCTTTATTGATACAGGAAGCCTAGCGGTGGTTAAGTATATCCGTGGGATTAGTCTCACCTCCACTGTGGGGTGAGTATACCCATGGTTTAAAAAAGGTATACATGTAATATTTACATTTTTTATTCTTAGAGTCTGACATGATTATAACAGGCAAATATGTGGGGAACCGTCCAATCAAATTGCGTAAGAGCACTTGGAAGGAGAGGACAGATGTTCAGGCCTTGGGAAGGCAGAAGGTGCCTTTGAATTTGCATTGTAGGAATCTTGTTTTAATTTCCTACAATTTTTTAATATTCGCTTACTTTTATTTCCCTAATCCTTGCCAGAACCAGACACAAAAGAAACCAAAGCTAGCGAAGAAGAGTATCCTGCACAAGTGAAACTACCAGCCATGCATGACCACATCATCAATTTATCTTCAAGAGGTACCAATTGTTAACCATTGTACCTATTTTATGAATGCTATATTGAGGCAGACTGTCAAACTTTCCTTTGTGCAAATGTTTTGACCTGACATTATGAAGTGGATGACTCCAGATAAAAAAGGATATTTGTTTAGTCTTATGATTTTTTGTGCTCTTTCCTGAGTATGGTTTCTAGCACACCTTATAGAAATCAGGGATCTGCCTTAGGATAGTCTACTTTGTACCACTTATAAAGATAGCTATTTTCTAATTTTTGTTGCCTGCCGCTCTTTTGTTGTGTCACATCCTCAGTTACAAATTTTGGCTGAAATATAAATATCAGAAACATTGGTGCTTTTTTCAGAGAAGCTGTATTGGCCAATATTTGTCAAATGTCTGCTGAAATTTGACATGTTTTAGAAATTTTGGTGATTTTGCCCATTTACAGATTTCGGACAAGATGGCCGATATGTTTGAAATATTGGCTGAAACTTTTCGGATCCTCTGGGACCAAAAAAAAATTGATTTCAACTGAAGTTTGTAACTGAGGTCACATCTGGCAAGGAAATTATGATACTATTTGATATCTGTGGCATACATAGTTAAGATCTCAGCGTCATGGTTCTGTTTTGCTTCAAAGTATCTGGCAAAATGGCACTAGTCCGTTACGTAAAAAAAAAATGGTACTTGTCCTTCTGAGTCAACTGCAGGTTGCATGAGTCTTAGGAAGTAGCAGTATAATAATGCTGACAAGGGCGCCTTTATTACTCATGGCTTTTATCTACTTAGAAGTCATATAATGATCTAGGAGAAGACCTTTTAGAAATTAAAAGGATAAACAAGGACATGGTAGAGTACAGAATGACAGGAAGTATGGCTTTGGATGGATGAGAAATGTCTGTGTGATGAAGATGGAGATGACGGATGCCTTTCCTTTTTTATTTTGTATTGGAACCTGCAATGGGAACACTCTTTAAAATGAAAATGCTGCTTAAGCTCTACTTATGTAATACCTGCGCTGAGTCAAGTGCAGGTTGCATGAATCTTTGGAAGTGGTAGTAGTTACAGTAATCACATTACTAAGGTTCCCTTTTTTTTTTTGTAATAAACTTCTGTTGAAGACAAAAAGGCAGAAAAACTTTTCTCATGGAAATGCTGCTCAAGTTCCTTGGAATTTCAAACCTTATCATTAAAAAAAGAAGAAACTTTTGCTATCAGCTTATTTATTTATTTATTTGTTTTTTTAGCTTCATTTTTGGCTTTGTTTTTTACCCTAAAGCCTAGAATTTATACACAACTCATCAAGTCTGCTGGTATTGGTTGGCAGAGGGCAAGTTGGATCATCTGACTCAATGTCATCATGATTTTTGCATTGCCATTGTTATGACAAACTCAGTGAGACATCCAATGAAAGTTGAGCAGCTTTCTTCTTTCAATGCCTGTACCCCCTTGAGTTGATGATGACCCTTGTGAATTTGACAAGTCAACAGTTCACTTTTCATTTGGTTTGTTGCTAACTGTGGTGCTGGCTCAACTCCTTTGTTATCATTCTAGGCGCTCACCATGATTTGCTTGTGTTTTACAGTGCATGATGGGGATCAAAGAATCATGTTGTTCCAGTCTCTACACCAGCACCACCACTGGAGCAGTTCTAACTTGATGGTTCAAGATGTAAACTATGTTGTTTATGAATTGTTCAGCTTTGCAAATTCATAAATCATTTGCTCTTTTTAAATGGTTAATTGTTTTGCAAGTCTAAGGTATGAGCTCAGTGTCTGTTGAAATTTACTTGTAGATATTGAAGAAAGTGACCAAGTATTAGAAGGAAAGATCCAAATCAATGGCCTAGTCTGATACCCTCGTTTTTTTGGGATACTTCGAAAGTTCTATTATTTTTGTTAATTTGAAAAATTGAACTCCATTGTTTTTGTTTATGTTTTGAAATATGCCTCAATATTTTTATTAGCAGTTTGCATAAAGGCCTTGTCTTCCTCCATCACATGTTACAAAAATCATCATCATCATCAGTCATGACCATGAATTTTGTTTTTTTCTCTCTTCAAGCTTCATCGAGAAGAGCCAGATGGTCTTCAAAGGCATCTTATATTGTGTGTGCTCCACATGGGAGATGCCTTCATTGGGGATACGATGACTTGATACCTGGCAGCACTTGGACAATAAAAAATATAAAGGACACACTTAGATATGGTAAATATAAAAATTATACACAATAAAAATAAAGCACAACCCAAAAGGGCTAGGCCTGGACTTAAAGGCCCGCAAATCAGATCAAACGGACCTAATATACTACTATGGCACGGGCAACTACTAGGCCCATGAGCTGGGTATAGAAAAATCAAGAAAGATATGCATATTTGCATACCCTATCAAACAAAATTTTCAAGAAATGTATAATATGAAACTAGTTATTTGGTGAAATATCACTTGATTTTTAACAATTTACAAAGGAAATTTCTTTCACGCATTCCGAAGTATTACATCAATGTATATTTAATTGGCTCTCTACTTTGTGAAAAAGTTTGAAATATTTTGTAAGCCATAATATATTAGAGCAGTCTAATTTATAAAATGTCAGCCATAATCACTGTAAAAAAAGATACTCCCCTAAAGTGTAAACCACACTATAAGACAAGGTAATGATTAACAACATTATGATATTGTAGATGCCATAGCATAAGAAGACAACAATATAGTCATTACCGTGAATTACTTCTTTACTGAGATATTCTAAAAAAATATAGATTTAAAATATGCTTGGCCATGTAGACAACACACTTTTCTGCCAGCAGGCACAAAAAATCATACATATTATAAACATTATGTGAAGATAATATCGTACCTCATACGTTTATGTTTCCATTTACTTCTCAGAATCCATTAATTGGAACAATCTGATTTGATGGAATGATTCAAGAGTGTGAATCTTTTGTGACGATGATAATTGGAGTATACTAATAAAATGGATAGAAGTTAATGGCTTAATAACACTTCATGTTGGTAAATTTTACTCATAAAAAAATAAGTATGTGCTAATAAAAGAAATAGAAAATGCAAAGGGTATTGTTGTTATAATATACTTGGTACAACATATCCACAAGTGCTAGCAAATGATGACCAATTTGATGAATTAGGCCTTAAATGCCTACAAGTACCAAATCTGAGATGCAAGCATCCAATTCTGAACCAATAATACATTGTTGGAAGTTACGTGTCGATGAACTATTGATGGTGAGCAATCATGGTTCATGTAAGATAATGCATGGGCCACACCTTTAATAACCTTAAATCTCTTGGGTCAATCTAATTCTAACGCCCCACCTTCATTGTTGAGTATTCCTGCCAAGTTTCCCCTTTCCATATACTTGTAAATAAAAAACATGTGTCTTTGGTGGGTACAAATACCATACAACTTCACAATGTTATGATGTCAAATTTCTGCGAGTGCTTTGATCACCACCACTTAACCAGTTTACAGCTCTACTCTGTAGACACTTCCATAACCCCTTGTTCCAATACATTTTTTCTCATCAAAATTCTCTGTCGTTTGTATGATATCTTCATAACAAATCCTTCCATCAAAATCCCATATTGAAAACATGTCTACAACTTTCATTTCTCTCACCTCATTTCTTTTTCTTCCTTTTATGGTGTAAATTGAAATACATGATGAAGCATATGAACAAAAGAACCAATGCCCCAAAGATAGGAAGAACAATGCACAGTACAACGTTGTGACCACTTTTCCTATTACCATTAAAGTGCTTCTCAAAATAAAACTAATTCTATTGCCACAACATCAACCTTGTCACCTACACCTGCTCTTGGATCTCATCAAGACCCGTCTCCACCGGAGCTCCTGCAATGTAAGGAGGAGTTCAACATGCCGAGTGAGAAGCAACAAATATAACACATAGCACATCACAATCACATTTATACATATCATCACATGCATATCCTACATCATGTTATCCAATGTGAACATGCTATGCAGTTTGAAACATCTCAAGTGGAAACCAATCCATAGTCCATACCACTTTCTAAAAGGAGCTGTCTAACTTCAATACATGTCATCTGGAGAGAAGCGAGCTGCAGCCAAAGGAAAAATTGTAATCAATTAATGCCCAGACACACTTAGATATGATATGTATAACATTAATGGAGCAATAAGCAAAGCATAGTTTTAGATGTGATGAGAGATGAAGGTAGCTCTACCTTAATGCTGGAAAAGTACCATTGGGATCATCTTCTGGCACTTCCCAGATCTGGTTATTATCTCTAACAAACATCCAAAATGGCAGAGAACCCGGGTCACATCTACAACGCAAAAAATTACCCAAGGTATTGGCTGCTAGAGGCACACCTTTGCACTTCTTCACCATCTCTTTTCCAATTCCAATCAATCTTGGATCCGTGTCTTCTTCTCTCTCACCAAAAGCTCTTTCTACGAACAAGGTCCAACAATCATTATACGTTAACTCATTTAATGAGTATGAGTTGGTTGTTGTGCCCATACCTTTTACAACGTTTTTACTACGGGTGGTGATAACAATTTTACTTTCTTTGTCACCAAAACTCAAAAGATGTTCAAATTCTTCCCACAAACTACGGTCTTCATTCCACACATCATCTAATAAAAGAAAATATTTCTTCCCATCAACTAATTGTCGAAAACGAATCTGCAATTGTTCCATGTGCGTGAGGCCAGAATGAGTCATTGTTATTGTTTCTATGATGGTAGTCAATAGCCTCATCACATCAAAATCGTCATCAGATACCCAAACCCAAATTTTGATCTGAAAATGATTAGTTACCTTCTCATCATTGTAGACTAACTTAGCGAGCGTCGTCTTCCCGAGTCCTCCCGCGCCCAGAATTGGAATGACAGGGGTTCTTCCCACCATTACCACTGGCCAACAACATTTCAATGATTTTTCTTTTATCATTTTCTCTTCCATAAACTTTCGATTCATTCATGCCAGAGTGTGTCCCTAACCTCTCTCCCGTCCAACGTTTTCCCTTGTGCCTCAGTTGCAAATTTCTGCCCTCATTTAGAATTTCAAGATCCGTCCTTTCACTTGTCTCCCCTATCGTACTCTCAATATTATGTTGCCTTTTGAGTCTTGAACTAAATAATCCGCATACCTTGATTATTAAATCAAATAATCCACATGCCTTGATTTTTTCTTGATCCATTGCCTCTGGACTCGATGAATCTAATGCCTACTCTTCTATCGTGTCTTCAGCTTTAAGGTGCGCAAGCCAAATGGATGCAACCTACGTCTCTTCTAGCAACACAACACAACCTGTAATGGTTGAATCATTAAGAGATGCAAAATACATATACAATCAATTGACAAAATTAATTTTTAGTTTTCGAATGAAATATTCTTAGTTAATGATGCAGCACACGCATGAGCGTGTGAATCCACAAGAGCCACCGACAAATTTGTCGGGAAATCCAATCCCGGCTTCGAAGCTACAAGTGATAAAAGTGGAAGTTGCCGTTTCTTTTAGGATACTATTTCTTTTAGAATAATATTTCTTTTAGGATAGTATTTCTATTTCTTTTAGAATACTATTTCTTTTAGGAGAGTATTTCTATTTCTTTTAAAATACTATTCCTATTTCTTTTATGATACTATTTCTTTATTTTCGTTTTTTATTTTTATTGCTATTTTTAGTTTTGGGTTTTTATAAAAACCCCTCCCTAGCATTGTAATAGATAGATTGATTAATAAAATTGAGAATTTATCTCTGTTCCTCTTCTCTTCCTTCTATGCAAATCTCCTCTCTCTCTTTTCTTCCTAGTTCCGCCCCAAACACTGCAGCTTCAGCAGAGCCATCGCCGATCGAAGCCCACTCCTGCTGCTGCTGTCCCACCATCTCTCAACTCCAGGTACACCTGCTGTTTGATCCCCTTTACTCATCTTCTTCTACCTCCTCCACTTTCCCCCTCTCTGTTACCTGTTTCAAAGCCAAATACATCCCCCATCTTTCATACATAACCCACTATTCCCTATTTCCATTCACCAACGTGGGACCCATTCCCCCTTTTAACCCATTTAGCTCCAATTGTTTATCTAATTTTCTCAAACCATTTCCCGAACCTATTTAGCCCAATCCCCGTCTCCCCGTTGCGTTAGTTAGTGTCATATTTAAAAAAGAAAAAGAAAAATTGTCTCACTTTTCCAATCTCTTTTATCCCTTTCTATTTGTATAACATTTTTTTGAGGGGTTCCCCAAGAGAAAATTTACCATAGTAAATTAGTTGTTTTTTAAAGGTATGGGTAAATATCATTCAAAAAGGGCAAATCCCCAAACAATTACTAGATGGAGGAATCAGCCAAAGGGCTATGATAAAAAAACATAGTAAATTAGTTTGTAAAAAGTTGGGTGAACTTTGTAGGTTCTTTTAAATTGTATAATAGTTTATGATATCGGTGATATATTTATCTCTCTTCTTTTTTCTACATTTTGGCAGAAAGTTTATTTTTAATTTTTTTGAATTAAAAAAATAGAAAACATAAAACATCATTTTGAAAAAAACAATATATATATAGGTGGCGAAAAACACTGATATTCAAATTTTTAAATTATTTTTCAAAATTATTATTTATCTATAATATATATCGATCAATATTTATATTCTCAACCTAAATACAAATAGTATGAGCTGTATTTTTCGAGTTTGATTTTTCAGTAGTGGGTCGTCAGACCCAGTCACGTTTTCTGCAGAAGTGAAGAAAAGCAGGAACAAGTATAGAAGCGATTGAAATACTACTCTATAGTTTAGATCATTGGTGTAGCTCAATTGGTTGCTTTGAGGAAGTGGGAGGTTGAGGGTCCTCCACTGTTTAACTTTGGTGTGCTCTAGGGTATAGGCTCACCTGTAGAGGTTTTACACTGAGTATTCTGCAGTTTTCCACGTGTAAATTCAAAAAGAAAAAACCCATATTTTTTATTTTTAAAACTGGAAGTGTCTATATTGTTAGGATTATTAGTAAATAATCACACCAAATAAATAACGGAATACGTGGTTCGGCCCACCTGAGCTACCTCCACGGAGTATGTAAATAAATTTAATTAAGAGAAGAAATAAGAAATATACATAGTAGAAGTAAGATTGATTGAGGACCCACAGTCATTCCACAAAGCAGTTCCTACAGGAGTCTCTCCCTTTCTTGTGCAATGCAGTGTTCTGATATGCCGCCTTGGGTTGTGACTCACTCTGCTTGCTGGTTTGTTTCTCTCTACAAACCTCCCTGCAAGCAGTACACTACTGCTAAGTATGGCTGTGACCAACACCTCTTGGCCAAGGGTTGAAATATAGGCCGATACATATCGTATCGGCCGATATGTATCGGTTTTTTAAGACCGAGCAATATCGGCCGATGCGATATGTATCGGCCGTACAAAACGAATATCGGCCGATATGGCCAATATTCGGTCTGAAATATCGTTCACCATATCGGCCGATATGTACAAATATCGGTATTTAAAAGTTATTTTTTTTTTTAATTTTTTTTTTTAAAAACCGATACGGTTTTTCCCGGTTTTTCCACCGTTTTTCACAGTTTTTTGCGGTTTTTCACTGTTCGTCACGGTTCTGCACGGTTCTTCCGATACGGCTTTCACGGTTTTACACGGTTTTTTGCGGTTTTTTACGATTTTTCATGGTTCATCAGGGTTCTGCACGGTTCTTCCGATACGGCTTTCACGGTTTTACACGGTTTTTTGCGGTTCGTCACAGTTCTACACGGTTCTTCCGATACGTCTTTCACGGTTTTACACGTTTTTTTGTGGTTTTTCACGGTTCGTCACGGTTCTGCACGATTTTTCACGGTTTTGCCACCTATTCATACAAGTTTGCTGCCAGCTATCCTTACCTAAGAATGGCTCAAGCATATCATTAACGTGTTGAATCCACCTCATCATTGCCTATGTAAAGCAACTAACCTAGTTGCATGTAGCACACGTCAGGACACACTTCCATGTATATCTAATGCATATAGCTGTTGTATTTTGGCCACCAATGCCCAATGTGATGTTCGAATTAGGGGTCAAAATATCGGCCGATACATATCGTATCGGCCGATATGTATCGATTTTTTAAGACCGAACAATATCGGCTGATACGATATGTATCGGCCGTACAAGACGAATATCGGCCGATATGGCCGATATTCGGTCCGCAATATCGGTCACCATATCGGCCGATATGCATAAATATCGATATTTAAAAGTTATTTTTTTTATTTTAAAAAATCGATACGGTTTTTCATGGTTTTTCCACGGTTTTTCATGATTTTTTGCGGTTTTTAACGGTTCTTCCGATACGGCTTACACGGTTTGTCACGGTTTTTTGCGGTTTTTTTCAATTCTTCACGGTTCTTCAACGTTTTTTGCGGTTTTTTCACGGTTCCGATATCGAAGGAGAGAGAAATGGCCGATATCGGAGGAGAGAGAAAATTATCCGCCGAAGTATCGGCTAGGGCGTTTTTTTGACCCCTGGTTCGAATATTGATGAGTGCAAAATAAATACATATTTTACTCCTAAATTTATTATTGTTAGTATCTCATTTTATTTAATTTTATCTAATTAGTATAATTTTGTGTTTTGTAGGTTTAAAAGTGAGGATGACAGAAAAAATGCTTAAATATAAAGCCTGGGCCCATTATGAGTTATTTTGGACCTCAAACCCAATTATTGAGCCTATTAAGAAAAGCCCATGAAGAAATCCACATGTGTGAATAATATTTTCATCATCTCAAGAGGAAATTCGAAATTTAGAAGTCAATATAAGAGGATTTTCGAATTTGACAAGTGGATTAAGGAAAGAGAAAGAAAATAAGAAAGGGAGAAAAATAAGTAAGGTTTGATACATGTTCGGTATTTTGGTCATAAATTTCTACTCTGATATCTAATTACATTGATTCTTTTTGCGTTGGAAAGAAGACTTCAAGAGCTACAACTTTGTAGTTTACGACTTTTCCTGATTCAGAAGTTAAAAGGGTCAAAACTGAGCTGTAAGATGGTGTATGTGTAAAAAACGGGATTCTACACCCACTTTCCTTATACAAATTTAGCTCCTTGCCTCTTTTAAGTCATTCCATATTTAGCACAAATCAAATCCGCCCTCCATGTATCCCTTGCTTTATTAAAATCTTTGAATCCAATCCATTCATTCCACCTCCTTTCATCTATAAATACTAGCCCTCTCCCATTGAGAAAACTGAATTTGGGGATTGAAGAAAAGGAGAGGAGAGAAAGAAGAGAAGGAGAAAGACTGTGGGATTTTCAATCCACATTGGGTTCTAAGGTTGGTGGATTTTGATTTTCATTGTATTTCTTTTTCTTTAAAATTCCATTGATATGTAAGTTTAAATTCATGTTTTATTAATAAAATTGAGGTGTGATGAAATATTTAGTCTATGGTTTTCCAATTATTCAATTTATGTATGATGATTATTTGATTTTATTTTTATTCTTTAATTAAGTTTATGTGTGGATTTATTTTAATTATTTCAAATTAAATGTGATGAAAATTTAGATTGAATAGACTTCCTTCTTCGATCTAAGGCTCTTATTTTAAGAGTGCGATGAACTATTTTAGATTTGAAGAAAAAGTTTAAATTCTATTCATTCTAAGGTTTAATTTGGGATTTTTAATTTAATGAAATCCATGAATTTAATTCTTAGAATATTTATCGATGAAAATTTTGAATGCATGATTGGTGATTTACGTGAGTTCCGTATTCTAGGCCTTTGTTTTATTTTTAAAATATGAAAAATAATGCCTCCTTGATTCTTTGAACCAGTTCCACTGTAAATATGTACAGATGTAATTTAGGTGTCTTTAATTTTATTTTTGTTTATAAATAAAAAAAAAAACTCTTGAAATTGATGAACTAGGTTGGAAATAATTTCATTGCATTTTAATTTTGTATTTTAAATTAGATTGAGATTGTTCATATTTTTATATTAATTCCACCATCTTAATTAAAATTAGTTAAATTGTTAGATCCTATGTTTAAATCTAGAATGTTTCTAAATTAAGATTAAAATTCATAGATTAGATTAACAATTCCACATTTATGACTTTTCTCCATATTTCTCAAAGTTCTTAAAATATGTAATTCAATTGTGTATTTTTATGGATATATTTTCCTAAGTTCCGATGGGTTCGACCTCGCACTTAATCGCTATACTATCTAATGGTTCGTCCGCTTGCGAGTTATAAATTTAAAATTTGCACAACAAGTTTTCGGCTAGGGCGTTTTTTTGACCCCTGGTTCGAATATCAAACCCAATCTTCGAATATATTCCACCATATCACCAACTTTCTAATTGGTGATATTCCCTTCAATCAGGGTCGGCCCTGGGCATAGGCGGTGTAGGCTGCCGCCTAAGGCCCCCACACACTTAAACTCCTTAATATATCAGTCACAAAGGGCCTCTAAAATCTCACTCCGCCTTGGGCCCTTGAGATTTCAGGGGTTCTCAAGGCCGGCCCTACCTTCAATCTTGATGTGATCTCACCTTATCCGTGACTCATCAGCCAGCTGTTCCTCATTGAATGATCTTGATTTATTTTATGTTGAAAAGAAAAAGAGAATTTGTTTATCAAATAAAGAAAAAATTAAATCGATTTATAACTTTGATAGTGATGATTATTGCATTATATCTTACATCAATTTTATTATTCTCTTTTGGTTATTTTTTTTTTAATTTAGTGTGAGAAATCGAGGGATAACTTGACTCTGTAGAAGCTGTCAACAGATGATGATAAGTCAGACTGAAAGTAATTTGCAATTGTTTATGAAACTATGAACCATATAAGAGAGCTCAATTTACTGAGACATTGAGCTCTCTTATATCTGTGATGCCAATTGCTTTGGTCCTTTGCAAGAAAGATTACTAAAAATAAAATAAAAAAGTTAAGGTAAATCAGCTCAATTGGATCTAATATACGACTATGGCCCGGACAACTACTAGGCCCATGAACTGGGTATAGAAAAATGAAGAAAGATGTTGAATGTGAAATTCCACTGGGTTTGGCTGTGAAAGATGTTTTTTTAACAATGTAAACATAGATTTCATTTTATTTAATTCTAAAACAATTATTGTCAGTTACACGATTTTGTTGACAAATAGCAACTTCCCGTAGTGGATATCTTCATGTATTATCCAATGTAGGTCTTAAACAATCTCGACCGTAGAACAAAAATGATGTTAATAGTAACAAGTATGTCCGTCGGTCATCACCCTTCTTCAGAAGCTTGGCTCTTTTCAATTATTTATATATTATTGGGTCATCAATTATTGATTCGAATTTGAAAGAAAACCTGAATAAAAGATGGATCCGTCGAGTTAAGAAATTTAAAATCAATTAGATCCAATATGAGTGCACCAAGTTATAAAACAACATTCGGATTGAGTCGGGTCAAAAATTTGAATTGAGTAGGGTTAAAATATTTTTACAACGCAAGCACATTTCTTAAAAATGCTTGATATGTATTAACTTGATTGGAAAATGCTAAAGTAACATAATTTTGTTATTTTAATAAAGTAAAGAAAATTATGTTTTTATCAAGGCCATCCATCTTAACATGGGTAAAATTTGTTAGGAGATACGGGATGTAGTGAAATTCCTATTTTACCCCTACAGTGAACCGATAACACGCCACTCTGCATGTATATGTTCTGCATATCAGTTCACCGGTACTTGATGAGCGGTACACCTGTAGGGGTAAAATGGGAATTTCATTCTATCCCGTGTCTCCTAACAAATTTTGGCCATGTTAAGATGAGCGTCCTTTTATCAAATACATTATGTGAGTCAATGAGTCCTATCATATTCGAGATTTAGTTTTAAAATATTAATAAAAATTTAAAAATAGAAGATATTTCTTATTATTAAATTTAGATTCATCAAAATCAACGGTGAAATGATTATTAATTTCGATATATTTAGATTGAATGGCTAATTATCAATTTTGATTTAAAAAATTTAATCTTAAATATTTAAAAATCATGATTTGTCTGAGTTGTACACTGAGCTTTTTAATTATGTCTGAGTTGTAATGTTTTAATCCTACACTAAACCTTTTCAATGGCATTGGACCAATTGAGGAGACTTTTGCTTTACAGAGTTTCAGTTTGAAGTGTGATAAACATGGCAATAAGAATAAATGGTTACAGAAGGTTATGGGACACTACCTATGTATTCAATTTTGGTGCTTTACAATTGCGTCATATAAAGTTTGTCCGGTCAATTGTAGGTGTCCAATGAAAATACTATTTATTACTGTAGCTTGTCAGATAAAACGTATAAACACATTAATTTGAATTTGTGTGTGTAATTTACCACAAATAATTTGACAGTGGAAAAGAAGATGGGTTCATTCTTAGAGGGTAAGAAGAGAGGGGTGTATAACGGACGAAATTTAGGATTATAGACATGATCATGGATTAGGAAAACATCAAGAAATTTTAAAATGGAAGGATGTCGGAAGAGGACATAGTGGAAATTGCACTCTTGGTGCATGAAAAATTCGAGGGTGCAAAATGAAGATTATTGAGGGCTCAATTTAGGTCCAAAACCCTTAAATAATTGACTCATAGGCTTGGATATTAGATCAGACATTCAAATCCATCTTATGTTCTTAGTGTTTTTTCTCCTGTGTCCAAGGGGTCTGTTTTCTTGTGAGTGGATTCTTTTTAATTAGGGCTTTTTTTTTCTTGTTTTTGTGTCTGCATTTTTTGTGCCTCTTTATCTATCATTATATGAACCATTTCAAAAAAAAAAAAAATCCATCAAAAGTGACCCAATTCAAGTGGCAAGAATTTTCTCTTCTAAGATTAGATCCACAATTTTTGCAAGTAACAAAATTGGAAGAAATTCAAATCAAGAGTTTTTCACATCTCCGAAGGATTTTTTATTTTTTATTATTTTTATTATGTAATAAAGCCACATGGGTAGTCAGTAATGGTTGAAAGGGAATTAGCAGACTAGGATCTAAGTAAGCAAAGGGCGTGTGGATCCAATACTTTTGGATCAAATCCTAAGGTCTAATGATCTAGGGTCGAATTTTTCTTAGATCTAGATTATTTCCCTGTATTTTTTGTCCATGCTTAACCAAATTGATAAATTCACTGGCTGTCGTTTGAAAGGTGAAGACTCTTGTCTTGTGGTGGTTGTTGAAAAAGAAAAAAACACAAAAGAAAAAAAGGTATTGATGTAATCAAGGGTTTCCCCTAAATATATAATTTCAAATTTAAAATATTTACACTGAAACTGTTTTAAAAAATAAATAAATTATCTAAAAAGGATGAAATAAAAAAAATCACAAGTACATGAAAAATCTTACTTTAAAATAGGTCTCATACATAATATTAGATGAATGCTAAAAAATCACAAGTACATGAAAAATCTTACTTTAAAATTGGTCTCATACATAATATTAGATGAATGCCTGAATCTCTCCTACCTACAAAAAAGAAGAAAAAATAAGAAAAAACTTTATCTTGCCAAAAGACCTCACTTAATATATTGTATTTCTGTTTTTTAATTTACGTGTGGGAAACCCAACGTAAAACCCCCACGAGTCATACCCACTGTCCTTAGAGCACATCTGGTGAGACCATAAGTGCTATATTGTATTATTTATTTGTTTCTTAAGCTTCATTTTTGTCTTTGTTTTTTATCCTAAAGCCTAGAATTTATGCACAACTCACAAAGTTTGCTGGTATTGGTTGGAGGAGGGCAAGTTGGATCATTGGACTCAACTTTGCAAATTCATAATTCATATGCTCATTTTTAATGGTTAATTATTTTCCAAGTCTGAAGTATGAGTTCAATCTGTTGAAATTTACTTGTAGATATTGAAGAAAGTGACGAAGTATTAGAAGGAAAGATCTCGGAACAAATCAAAGGCCTAGTCTAATACGCTTGTTTTTTGGGATACTTCGTTTAGAATTCTATTGTTTTTTTCTTTATATTTTGAAATATGGCTTAATATTTTTATTAGTGGTTTGCATAAAGACCTTGTCTTCCTCCATCACATGTTACAAAAAATTCAAGTAGTGGGATCAAAATGGTTTGTAATGGATTCGATCTAAGTAAACCTAATGTTCCCACCAATCCATACACATAATAAGTATCACATCTATCACACTGTTCTCTGCTTAACAAGAAAAGAAATCCTCTATTTGCATTAATGTATCCCACAAATGAACAAGCCCAATACTCATGAATGAGTAATACACTTTGTTTTCTCAAGTTCTTTGAGTTCTAGAGTCATATGTAAACATCTACATTAAACATATGAGGAGTTCTAAAAGTATAAATATCTCAAAATTATTACAAACCAAATATTAGTTAAACATAACCAAATTTCAAATAATCTAAAATAAAACTGGTCTCATAAATTCAAATATAAGATGTCCTAAATTATTAAAGTGCTTTCTCAAAATAAAACTAATGCTATTGCCACAATCATCAGTGTTGTCACCTACACCCGCTATTGGATCTCATCGAGAACTGTCTCCACGGGAGTTCCTGTAATGTAAGGGGCAAACTCAATAGGCAGAGTGAGAAGCAACAAATATAGTGCATAGCATATCACAATCACATGTTATACATATCATTACATACATAACCTGCATCATGTTATACATCTCAACCTAAGCTCTACACAACATACATATGGATCATCAACATAATATATCACATAACAACATATGCAGCCAAGCTCATCAAAAAAATAATCCCTTTAAACCTATTCCATATTAGGTTAGCTCACACCCTATGGTGGACCACTCTAGGCTCAATGAATATCAATAAGAATAACTCACTCCTACTTTAGTACTCCCTCCGTCCCATTTTAGTTGTCTCATTTGAAATATTTGTATTTTTTAAAGAACTCTCTATATAAGGCTAGCACTCCATGTGATCTCATCCATTTTCAACACACTTTATACTACTCTAATACAAATGACAACTATTTGGGACAATTCTAAAATCCATATAAGACAACTAATTTAGGACAGAGTGAGTATATTTCATTGTTGCATTAGCCTAAACTTTTACTTTAGTCGCAAGTGAAAGGGCTTTAAAATACATTGCGGGCTTTAAAATACATTGCGGGCTTTAAAATACATTGCAGACTTATTTAAGAGGTAAGGAACACAAAGCACTTCTGAACCATTTTAAGTTAAGACCTAGAATGGGATTCAATCATACTTCCAATGTGAAGCAATCCATAGTCCATACCACTTTCCAGAAGGAACACCCTACATGTTTTTTGGAGAGAAGCGAGCTGAAACCAATTATGACCAGACACGAGCATGGATACCGAAACGGACACACTTAGATACGCTAAATATAAAAGTTGTACACATAAAAATAAAGCACAACCCGAAAGGGCAGGCCTGGACTTAAAGGCCCACAAATCAGCTCAAATGGGCCTAATATACGACTATGGTCCAGGAAACTACTAGGCCCATGAGCTGGGTATAGAAAAATAAAGAAAGATGTTGAACATGGATGGGCTGACTTGGAACTCCACTTGGTTTGGCTGTGAAAGATGTTTTTTTAACAGTGTAAATATAGATTCCATTTTTATTTAATTCTAAAAAAATTATTGTCATTTACACGATTTTGTTGACAACTAGCATCTTCCCACAGTGGATATTTCATGTATTATCCATTTTAAGTTAAGACCTAGTATGGGATTCAATATTGCAAAAGAAAGAAGATGAAGAGTCAAAACTCAAGGGTGAGCTAACATAGAAAGAAATTTTATGTAGGTGTATTAATCCAAAAGGCGAGTAAATATTGTGCATGTAAGAAATTGGATATTATGAAAGAAATTTAGAAATATTAATTTGATGGACTTGTGGGCTTTAATTTTTAGAGGCTCAAAGAATATTAATTCTTATCATACCTTATTAGGCCCTTAACATCCATACTATGCGGGAATTCAAATCTTGAATATCTTGTGTGAGTAAATCATCGACCAAGTCAAAGGAAATCAACAAGATTAGGAAGTGGGTGAGTTATGTAGCACATGAAACATGGGAAGCAACTTAGAAGGCAAATGATCTTAAATTACTTCTTTAGTGAGATATTCTTGAAAAATATACATCTAAAATATTTCTAAAGAATAAGACAACGAATAAGTGAAAAATTTGGGACATTCACTTATAAACAAGAAAGATTATGCATGGAGCATCATTAATCAATACCAAAACCATATGTAATAAAAACATTGTGTGATAATAATATCATACCTCATACGTCACATTGACATGCTTTATTCCATGATGTTTCCTTTTACTTCTCATAATCCATCAATTGGAACAATCTGATTTGATGGAATGATTCAAGAGTGTGATTCCTTTGCAACGATGATAACTGTTGAGACACATGCTTCATGGTTGGACGCTTTTGTGGATCAACGTTTAAACATGCAAGCGCTAGGGCCATCGTTGAGGTCACTTCGTTGACTATGTTAGAAGATGGAAGAGGGAGCCGTTGGTCTAACACATCCTTCATCAATATCTCCCCACAACTTGAAGATGATAAATTGGAGATGAGATCCCCTGGATGTTTTCCCACTAACACTTCAAGTGCTAACACACCGAAGCTATATACATCACATTTTTCAGTCACTTTCATTGAGTACGCAAACTCTGCAACAAAATCATCTTTAATTCATTAATAATGTTGGTACTAATACCATGTTTTATCTATCGTTCATGTTGATATTCACATAGCTAGCTTAAGGCAATATAGAATAGCTTGTCATAACCACAATTGGCTGGATCAATAGTTAAATAAGGTCAATTGTGGGTGGGGTTAGTCTTATATACAAGATTTATGGGTGATTTCGCAAAGCTCATGAGATGAGTCTTATCCTAATATAGAGTGAGAATACCTTGTATGATAATCCTAAAAAGTAAGATCAGTTTTAACATTTCTTTTAGAAGATAACAAATGGATAGAAGTTAAAGGCTTAACAACACTTCATGTTGGTAAATTATACTCATAAAAAATAAATATGTGCTAATAAAAGAAATAGAAAATGCAAAGGGTATTGTTGTTATAATATACCTGGAGCAACATATCCACAAGTGCTAGCAAATGAGGACCAATTTGATGAATCAGGCTTTAAAAGCCTACAAGTACCAAAATCTGAGATGCAAGCATCCAATTCTGAAGCTAATAATACATTGTTGGAAGTTATGTCTCGATGAACTATTGATGGTGAGCAATCATGGTGCATGTAAGATGATGCATGGGCCACACCTTTAATAACCTTAAATCTCTTGGGCCAATCTAATTCTAACGCCCCACCTTCATTGTTGAGTATTCCAGCCAAGTTCCCCCTTTCCATGTACTTGTAAATCAAAAATATGTTTCTTTGGTGGGTACAAAAACCATACAACTTCACAATGTTACGATGTCGAATTTCTGCTAGTGCTTTGATCTCATTCTGAAAACTTCTATCGTCCACTGAATTCTCACCTTCCAATGGATGCAGTCTTTTCACAGCCACCACTTGACCTATTTGCAACTCTACTCTGAAGAAACTTCCATAACCCCCTGTTCCGATGCAGTATCTCTCATCAAAATTCTTTGTTTCTTGAATGATATCTTCATAACAAATCCTTCCATCAAAATCCAATATTGAAAACATGTCTACAACTTTCATTTCTCTCACCTCATTTCTTTTTCTTCCTTTATGGTGTAAATTGAAATAAATGATGAAGCATATGAACAAAACAATCAATGCCCCAGAGATAGGAAGAACAATGCACGGTACAACTTTTTGGCCACTTTTCCCATTACCATTGTTGGTGAAAGAATCAGTACATGGCGGCAGACCTTGGGCTCGCCCGCATAAGCCTTTATTATGGATGAAGGCATTTGATGGGGCCTGTTGAAATGGTTTGGTTTTAGGTACAGGGCCCTCCAGATTGTTGTATGACAAGTCAATAGATGACAAGCTGACCATCTCCTCAAATGAAGTGGGAATGGAACCTAAGAGCATGTTGTGTGAAAGATTAAGGTTCTCCAACATCTTCAAATTTCCAAATTGTGATGGTATATCACCATTGAATAAGTTGTGACTAAGATCTAATTTCTGAAGTGCTAGCATATTGCCAATATGATATGCAATTCTCCCACTGATTTTGTTTTTGCTTAGGTTCAAGTTCCATATTTTGGAGCATCCCCCTAGTTGTCTCAGAATCTGCCCATTGAAATTGTTTCCAAATAAATCGAGGACCTCTAGATTGCACAATTTCCTAGACTCTTCAAGCTGTAAACTTCCAGAAAGTTTATTATCACTTAAATTTAGGAAGAATAATGAAGATAACCTTCCCAACTCTTTTGGAATCTCACCGACCAGATGGTTTGAAGAAATGTCAAGAAGTCGTAATTCACTTAAGTTACCAAATTCAGATGGAATCCGACCACTGATCTCATTGCTTGAAAACTTTAGTGATGTTAAGTTGCGACATTCTCCCCATTTTGGTGACAGCTCACCATACAATTTATTGGAGCTCATTTCTATGTATTTTAAGTTTGGATAAAATCCAAAAACTTCGGATATGTTACCAGTGAGATGGTTGTTTTGAAGTCGAACTCTAATTAAGCTTGTACAACCCTTCAGGCTTCTTGGGATTGAACCAGTCAAATGGTTGTGAAAAGCATTAAAGATTGCAAGTGATCTTCCTCGACATATTTGATCGGGTAAAGGGCCTGTCAGAAGGTTGTTAGACATCTCAACTTCAAATAGATTGGTAAAATTTCCTATTTCTTGTGGGATGGACCCACTTAGAAAATTGGTGGACATTACTAAGTTAACTATATTTGCCAAATTTCCTATTTCTTGTGGGATGGAGCCTGAAATGTTATTTTGATGAATGAACAAAGTGGCAAGCTTGGTTAGGTTTCCTAAAGTGGAAGGGATTGAGCCAGTTAGAAAGTTGTTGGATATATCTAACATAACAAGATTTGCCAAATTTCCTATTTCTTGTGGGATGGAGCCTCCAATGTTATTTTGATAGATATACAAAATGGCAAGCTTGGTTAGGTTTCCTAAAGTGGAAGGGATTGAGCCAGTTAGAGAGTTATGAGCTATTTCTAAGTCAACAAGATTTGCCAAATTTCCTATTTCTTGTGGGATGGAGCCTACAATGTTATTTTGGTAGATGATCAAATTGGTAAGCGTGGTTAGGTTTCCTAAAGTGGAAGGAACTGAGCCATTTAGAAAGTTGTTTGATATATCTAACTTAACAAGATGTGTCAAATTTCCTATTTCTTGTGGGATGGAGCCTGATATGTTGTTCTGGGAGAAGTCGAGGATGGAGAGTGTGGAGAGGTTACCAATTTGGGCGGGAATGGAACCATGGAGAAAGTTGGTGCTGAGATTGAGGACGACAAGTTGTGGAAAGGAAGAGAAGTTGAAACTATGGAGTTTGCCTTGCAGACTAGAATTGAAGAGGTTTATACCTGTCACTCTACTGAATTGATCATCGCAGGCGATCCCAGTCCAGTTGCATGGAGTTGGAGAGTGAATGTTCAAGTGAAGAGGCCATGAATGGAGAGAGTGATCTTCAAGGCTGTCTCTCCATTGGAGCAATGCTTTTGCTTCTTCATCATTGGCTAGTGATGCTGAGAAGACCAGCAGCAGCACATAAACCCAGAGAAGCAACAGTGAGAAGGGACGGTGGGAGTGGGAGATTAGTGATTTCTCTGCTACCATAGCCATGGTTTATGATGAAATGATGAATTACTAAATGTTGTTGCTGAACTTGTGAATGCATTTTTTTATACTAGAATATGGACGGCATAATGGCCAGTTATTTTTTATTTTGACTTAAAACTATGGGAGCACCCTTTCGGGTGGGATGCAAGCATATAAATGAATAATATAATGAATTAGTAAAATTGAATAGTCTTAAATTTTTTTGGATTTAAATGTGGAAAATTCAGAGATAGTCATACTAAAATCTCCATAGGAGAGCCTACTATCCCTAAGACGTGTCAAGATAAGCAATGGGGACACGAACCCATAACCTCCCGCTTCCTGAAGCAGGAGGCCACCAGATGAGCTGCACTCATGTGAATTAAAAATAAATAAATAAATAATAATAATCTTCATATATTAAGAAAATTATTCCAGTATAGGTAATAGTAATAAAAAGAGAACAACAAAATTGTTAGAATGAGAGAAAGTGAATAAAACATACAGTATAAAGATTGTGAAGGGATGTTACTCAATTACAACATTTAGAGGAGTTCATATAATGATATGAACATTTAGAGGAGTCTTGACAGAATCATTTTCATTGAATATGGCAAACGTTGAGAGTTAATTGATAATATGTGGCGTATAACATTAATTTTAAATTTTAATGACTATAAATTATTGATTTTTAAAAGTTTAAAATCAAGAGGTACAAATTTAATTGAGTTGATAATTTGGTAGAAAGTCAACATCATGATATTAAAGTGACAAAAAAGAGAGTATGAATTTTGTAGTATTAAAAAATTATCCAAAACAAAATTTGTAATCAAGTTCTTAGCTTTCTCATTTCTTATTTGCAAATTTAAGTTACGGTTTGAATTATTAGTGTCTTGTTTTTCTGACGTGAGCCACCTTCTGTAGATTGAAGACTAGTTTTGGAAAAATAAGTTCATCTTCAGCTTTCCTGCCAGAGTGCTTATGTTAGGTTATAAACTAGAAGAGAATCTACAGGTCCCTACATCAAATTTCATGATAACTATTTATTTTACTGTCAGCCCCAACAATCTCCCCTCGAATGAGGCCCTCCGGTAGAGAGAGAGACGAGATCTCCTGAGCCCATACGAGATAGAATGAAACTTGGCTCTAATACCATTTGTTAGGACTTGAGCTTCCAGCCCAAAAGACTAGCATGTTAGGTAAAGTGATCCAAATCCTTTATAAAATCTTAAATTTCTCTCTAAACTTTCAATATGA
Source organism: Chimonanthus salicifolius (assembly GCA_013350335.1). Taxonomy (NCBI): domain Eukaryota; kingdom Viridiplantae; phylum Streptophyta; class Magnoliopsida; order Laurales; family Calycanthaceae; genus Chimonanthus; species Chimonanthus salicifolius. The sequence continues at coordinate 38,517,349 of CM023532.1, read as the reverse complement.
GACTCATTCGCAGCAGCTCCAATAGTAAACAGTAAAACGAAGTCCTTTTCTTTAAGAAAGTCCTTTCATTTAGTGTGTGGGACCATGATTCATGAATGGTCCTTGTCAATAATGAGTGACAATTCAAATTTGGGGGATAGGTATCAATCAAAGGTTCAAATATCGGCCAATACATATCGTCGGCCGATATATATCAGTTTTTTCAAACCGAACAATATCGGCTGATACAATATGTATCGGCCGTACAGTAGTATTATCGGCCGATATGGCCGATATTCGGACCGAAATATCAGTCCCAATATCGGCCGATATTCATAAATATCGGTATTTATTTTTTTTTAAAAAAAAAAACACCGATAAGGTTTTTACACGGTTTTCCATGGTTTTTTGCGGTTTTTAACGGTTTTTTGTGGTTCGTCATGATTCGTCACGGTTCGTCAGGATACGGCTTTCACAGTTTTTTGCGATTTTTCGCGGTTCGTAAGGATACGACTTACACGGTTTTTTGCAGTTTTTCGCGGTTCGTCACGGTTTTTTGCGGTTTTTTCACGGTTCCGATATCGAAGGAGAGAGAAAATGTCGATATCGGGAGGAGAAATAAAAATATCGGCCGATATATTGGCCTGGGCGTTTTTTAAATCCCTGGTATCAATAACAAGAAATCTTCTTCCGAATCTTATTTTGACATTTTATGTAACTGATCTTCCTCCATAACGTAGAATGATTCTTTGTTACTTGGAATCATTTATGACCATCCAAATCATAGATGCTCTGGTATTTTGAAAGTCTATGGCAATGTCCATCGTTTATATAGGGGAGTCTATGTCTAGGGCCCCACTACAAAGACTATTCTTTCAATCAGTGTCTTTCAGTGTTCCTTTTTCTACTAAGGTTCTTTTGATTTTTCTCCTCTGCAATTGACATGTGTTGTATGCACGGCCAAGCAGGGGTACAAATATCGGCCGATACATATCGTATCGGCGGATATGAAACAGTTTTGGAGAGCCGAATATCGGCCGATATAGGCTATTTTTTTTAAAAAAAAAAAGATGGAGAGAGAAAAATATCGGCCGATAACGTTTTTTAAACCCCTGCTGCCTACTCCTAATTTGGGGCAGGGTATTACAACTTTTTTTTATCATTCCTGAAGCCAAAATTTGGGCCTCCCTAATAGGGTTTTACGTTAAGATTATCAATGATTTCGTGCCTTTCAATATTTGGGGCCTTAAGCGGCCACTTTTGTTGCCTTTGGATAGAGCCGGCCTTGTTCAAGAGCAAAGTCCAAAAATAGATAAGTTTTCAATTTGTAAAGAATTTTATAAAAAACTATCATTTTTATTTCGATCAATGTTCAAGGGCACTTAGAAAAATCTTCATAATTTATGAGTTGATATATTAGCATGTTTATTGACATATCATATAATTTGGTATGTATTTCACATGTAAATTTGCCACACACTTTAGCTAAATTGAGCCTCGTGTAAGATGCAAATAATTAGGGAAGAGAAGCTTAGAACATTACGTCATTCATCCAGTGAAGGTGATATTTACATATTTTCTTTTATTATTTCAAAAATAAGAGATAGTTTTTAGAGAAGACCTAAGAATGGTCCATATACAATAAATTTACTAATCCCCGTCAACAACAAGAAATCTCCCTTCTTCCAAATCTTATTTTGACGTCACATGTAATAGGTCTTTCTTACAAAGATTCTTGGAACCCACCACTAGGGTAGTTCAATTAGTGGCCTCCCCCTCGGGAAGGGAGAGGTGATGGGATTGAGTCCTAGTGGCCAATACTCGAGAGTGTGGGTGTGATGGCACTCCCCTCAAGAGTTTTAGGAGGGTTATAGCTGAGGCGTAAGTTAGAGTGAATCTTAGGTTTCTTCTAAGTTTTTTTTTTTTAAAAAAAATCTTCATTATTTGGAATCATTCATGGCCATCCAAATCATGGATGATCTGGTATTTTGAAAAGCCTATGGCAATGTGTATTCTAAGGTGACTCAAATTTATATACGGCCATCCACGTCTAGCCCCAACTACTAGGATGTTATCTGTTGATGAGTGTCTTTTCAGTGTTGCTTTTTTTAATAAGATTCTTTTGATTTTTCTCCTGCCCTCAACGTGCAATAGACGCCAGTTGTGTGCACTCTCAAGTTTGAACATCATCCCTGTGACTTGTTCAAGGAGGGTCTCACATAGTAGCCATAATTTGATCATAACTTAATTTCATGTTCTGATGTTAAATCCACTTTGTTGACGGCCTACTCATTTGTTAAGAAGGACAAAACAATTTTACTAATTGAGATTTGATATGAAGACGGTTTTTAAATGGATCTTAGTCTCTAGAATTAGATAGATGTAAAGAGAATAATAGGAGAAATAGGAGGTATATGAAGTTCACTACCATCTAATTATTCTATTTATTAATCTAAAACTTTCACAAATCAATTAATCATATTCAATTAAAGAAAAAGGGTCCACATTAAATGACTAGAATGATTAATCGTTGCTAGAAAATTTACACCACTTATCTATATTGTCTCGTATTCAATTCACCTAATTATATAGAACTCACCCAATTATGTAAAACTCCTTATTCATTTGATGAGAGAACTCCTTATTCATTTGATGAAAAATCTCATTGGAGAGTCTAAAAAATTCTCTGGCCCTACTCCATGGTTGGAAAGCGATCCTTCTCTCTTTTCCAAGTTTTCGATAATTAGGATTTTTAAAAAAACTCTTGAGCCCTTTTTTTGGGATTTAGATGCAACCTGTGTTTAGTTCAACTTGCATTGGCAAAGTCTGAACTGAATACAAAATTGTGTTGATCTTGAGCTAGGCTTTACTGTAATTAAAAAGGGGCTTGATTTGAAATTAAGGTGGTATCGAGTCTCACATTTCAAAGGTTTGACTCAACTCAAAAACTTATATTTGGACCCAAGTCTGTACACACTGGTGACACTAAATGTCCTTGAATAATATTTGTAATATCAAAGAGCGGGTTGGAACTATGATCAAGAAACTCCCCTCATGAAGGAAGATCTTTGAATTCAATTCACACTCAACACCCCTCTGAGTCACTCTCCGTAGTTATTTACCCAATGTGTACGGAATTGGAAAGCTTGCACATGTCTTAAGGACTAGTCAATCTCCTGTTCAAATACATGTGAGATCCTAGAGTAAAAAAAAGAAAAAATTAAAGATCAATTCACATTGCTAGGATGATTTGATGATTGGTGAAATTTCATCCACCGCCCTCCTAATAACGTGGCAGCCTTTGATCCTCCGTACTGTATGATTTGATGATAGGTGAAATTTCATCCACCGCCCTCCAAATAACGTGGCGGCCTTTGATCCTCCATACTGTGTTGGCCCCAGTACACATTTAATTGGCATTCTCAGTAAAGACTTGGGTATTTTCATAAGATTTTTTATGTTTCACGAACTACTTTTTGCTCTACTGTCATATTGCCAGCTTACAGAATGCAACCTTCCCATCAAGGTATCCCAGGCTAATGAACCACCCCACAATTGGCAGTATTATCAAAACATTTTCTCATGTTATCTGATAAAACAATCCATTTCAAGATAAATAGTTCCTACTTTAATATAATTTTAATTTTTTAGAATTGGGCCGTGAACCGTGAACCGAGGTTCGCTATGTTTAAATTTTTTTTCTCTAAATTTTCACTACATAAGCTGGTGATATTTATAAGATTTGGTCATTTGGGACTTGTAGCAATGTGTTATAAAAATTATGAAATTATTATGATACCAATATTACCAACCTAATAAATATTAGTTAACAAATAATATATAAATAATGATGTGGGTCATTTATGGGAATTATGTTAAAGGATATATAACATTCTAATTTTATTAAAATGAATTTTTTAATAATATGATTATTTGTAACCATTCTTATGTTATTAATAATGGGAATATTTATATATTTTTAAAGTAAATATTATCTTTCCAATAATATTTACAATTAAGATCAATCCGTAACTAATACATATATGTATCTTAGAATTAATTAAATATTATTATATATTGATATCTTATAATTTAAGTGAATATAATGATTTTTGCTTAAAATTTTATTCAACTTATTAATTAAATATTAATTAATATATCAATATTATTTATAATATTGATATTTATGGTACAAGTTTGACTGGGGTTGAACGCAGTTGAGCTTTATTTAACCCAACCTTCCTCAGGAACGGTATGGTTGTAATAACATTGGTACATTCTAAGGTGATTCAAATTTATACAGGACCATATACGTCAGACTACTCTTTTGATGAGTATCTTTTGAGTGTTCTTTTTTTTTTTTTTAAAATAAGATTCTTTTGATTTTTCTCCTATCCCACCATGCAGTAGATGGTCCTTGTATGCACCGTCAAGTCTGAACATCTTCCCTGCAACTTGTGAGACCCTCTATCATAATTTAATTTCATGTTCTAAAATTAAAATTCAACAAATAAAATCGCTCTAGTTTACTAGTTGGGAGCCATTGGTTTGGCCAATGATAATAATGATCAATGGAATTGTTATTATAAATAGCAAAAAAAATTATATTTTAGAGTAAAAAGAAACAACAGTATTAATTAAATATTAGTCACGAGTAAAAATGAAGTCTTTTTCTTTAAGAAAGTCATTTCATTTAATGTGTGGGATCATGATTCATGAATGGTCCCTGTCAATAATGAGTGACAATTCAAATTTGGGAGATAGGTATCGATAATAAGAAATCTTCTTCTTAATCTTATTTTGACATTGTATGTAACTGATCTTCCTTCATAACGTAGAATGATTCTTCGTTACTCGGAATCATTTATGACCATCCAAATCATTGATGCTCTGGTAGTTCGAAAGTCTATGGCAATGTCCATCGTTTATGGAGGAGAGTCTATGTCTAGGTCCCCACTACAACTACTCTTTGAATCAGTGTCTTTTCAGTGTTCCTTTTTCTACAAAGGTTCTTTTTATTTTTCTCCTCTGCAATCGAGGTTTGTTGAATGCACTGTTGTGCACATCTTCCCTGCAACTTGTTCAACGAGAGTCTCTCACATAGTAAGAATATTTTGATTAATTTGATCATAATTTAATTTCATGTTATGATGTTAAAATTCAACAATAAAAATTGGGTTTGGTCTACTGTAATCACGATCAATGTTAACTCAGTTGTTCAAAGAAATTGTATTTATATAACTGTTCAAAAGTTCGCATCTGAAAAATAATAGTTTGATCAACATCACTATTTTGAGACATTTAAAGAAAAAGTTGTTATAAAAAATGACGTGAATTTTAATGTTAGAAAAATACATGAGGGATCTTTTGAAATCTTTAAAAGTAGTGATTTAAAGTTTAAAAAAAAAATTATAAAAATGCCATCTTGGTCTTTCGAAATCCTCTAAGAGGCACTTCAAGAGCAGGGCTTTAACACAAGTTGAGGTCTAAAGCAAAAAATCTAAACGGGGTCTTCTTTGTATTTATGATATTATCATAAGTAGTATTTAATTAAAATTTTAATTGTATATAATAAAAAAGAATTTGAAAAAAATTTCGGACTTTTTTTTATCATTCTTGAAGCCAAAATTTGGGCCTCCTTAATAGGGTTTTACAGTAAAATTATCAATGATTTCATGCCTTTCAATATTTGGATCCTTAAGTGGCCGCTTTTGTTGCCTTTAGTTAGAGCCGGTCCTGTTCAAGAGCAAAGTCCAAAAATAGATTAGTTTTCAATTTGTAAAGAATTTTATATAAAACTATCATTTTTATTTAGATCAATGTTCAAGGGCACTTAAAAAGGAAAAATCTTCATGATTTATGAGTTTATATATTAGCATGTTTATTGACATGTCATATAATTTGGTATGTATTTCACATGTAAATTTGCCACACACTTAAGCTAAATTGAGCCTCGTGTAAGATGCAAAAGGTTAGGGAAGAGAAGCTTAGAACGTTACGTCATTCATCCAGTGAAGGTGATATTTACATATTTTCTTTTATTATTTCATAAATAAGAGATAGTTTTTAGAGAAGAACTAAGATGGTCCATATACAATAAATTTACTAATCTCCATCAATAACAAGAAATCTCCCTTCTTCCAAATCTTATTTTGATGTTACATGTAATAGGTCTTTCTTAGAAAGATTCTTGGAACCCACCACTAGGGTGGTTCAATGGGTGACCGCCCCATCGGGAAGGGAGAGGTCTTGGGTTTGAGTCCTAGGGGCCCATACTCGGGAGTGTGAGAGAGATGGCGCTCCTCTCAAGAATTTCAGGAGGACTACGGCCGAGGCGTAAGTTAGGGTGAATCTTAGGTTTCTTCGTTATTTGCAACCATTCGTGACCATCCAAATCATGGATGCTCTGGTATTTTGAAAAGTCTATGGCAATGTGTATTCTAAGGTGACTCAAATTTATATACGCCAGTTGTGTGCACTCTCAAGTTTGAACATCATCCCTGCAACTTTTTCAAGGAGGGTCTCACATAGTAGCAATAATTTGATCATAACTTAATTTCATGTTCTGATGTTAAATCCACTTTGTTGACGGTGCCCCACTGCACTTATTACTTCAACTTCCTCCTACTCATTTGTTAAGAAGGACAAAACAATTTTACTAATTGAGATTTGATATGAAGATGGCTTTAAATGGATCTTAGTCTGTAGAATTAGATAGATGTAAAGAGAATTATAGGAGAATAAGGAGGTGTATGGAGTTCACTACCATCTAATTATTCTATTTATTAATCTAAAACTTTTACAAATCAATTAATCATGTTCAATTAAACAAAAAGGGTCAACATTAAATGACTAGAATGATTAATCGTTGCTGAAAATTTACACCCCTTATCTATATAGTCTCATATTTAATTCACTCAACTATATAGAACTTCTTATTCATTTGATGAAAAATCTCATTGGAGTCTCTCTAAAAAAAATTCTCTAGCCCTACTCCAGTTGTTATAGTTGAGGAGCGATCCTTCTCTCTTTTCCAAGTTTTCGATAATTAGGATTTTTATCGAAAACTTGTGTTGATCTTCGGCTAGGCTTTACTGTAATTAAAAAGGGACTTGATTTGAAATCAAGTTGGTATCGGGTCTCACATTTCAAACTTATATTTGGACCCAAGACTGTACACACTTATGAGGCTAAATGTCCTTAAACAATATTTGTAATACCAAAGAGCGGGTTTGCCTGACGATTAAGAAGCACCCTTCATGAAGAGAGGTTTTGAGTTCGATTCACGCTCAACACCTCTCTGGATCACTCTCTGTAGTTGCTTACCCAATGTGTATGGGATTGGACAGCTTGCACACTTCCCAAAGACTAGTCGAGTTAAAATCTCATGTTCAAATACATGTGATACCCTAGACATAAATAATAGTAGTCTTCATATATTAAGAAAATTATTCCAGTATAGGTAATAGTAATAAAAAGAGAACAACAAAATTACTAGAACGAGAGAAAGTGAATAAAACATACAGTACAAGGATTGTGAAGGGATGTTACTTAATTACAACATTTAGAGTTCATATAATAATATAAACATTTAGAGGAGTCTTGACAGAATCATTTTCATTGAATATGGAAAACGTTGAGGGTTAATTGATAATATATGCCATATAACATTTATTTTAAATTTCAATGACTATAAATTATTGATTTTTAAAAGTTTAAAATCAAGAGGTACATATTTAATTGAGTCGATAATTTGGTAGAAAATCAACATCATGATATTAAAGTGACCAAAAAAAACAGAGTATGAATCTTCTACTGGTGCAGCAATAGAGAATTTATGTTGCTACCAATGATCTATTATCATCTGCACTAATTCATGTGTTAATTGGTCATTCAGCAATGCATGAAGATTTACCGATATTCTAAAATATTAATGAGATTTCTAACTTCACTTTAAGATTTTTAGTATAGGTAGTCTTTAAAAATTATCCAAAACAAAATTTGTAATTAAGTTCGTAGCTTTCTCATTTCTTATTTGCAAATTTAAGTTACGGTTTGAATTATTAGTGTCCAATTTTTCTGACGTGAGCCACGTTCTGTAGATTGAAGACTAATTTTGAAAAAATAAGTTCATCTTCAGCTTTCCTGACAGAGTGCTGATGTTAGGTTATAAACTAGAAGAGAATCTACAGTTTCCTACATCAAATTTCATGATAACTATTTATTTTACTCCAGCCCAAAAAACTAGTTTATTAGGTAGAGTCGTCCAAGTCTTTTATAAAACTCTAAATTTCTCTCTACATTTTCAATGTGGAACTCGTTCGCAGCAGCCCCAATAATCTCCTCTCGAACGAGGCCCTCATGCGGAGAGAGAGACAAGATCTCCTGAGCCCACACGAGATATCATGAGACTTGGCTCTGATACCACTTGTTAGGACTTGAGCTTCCAGCCCAAAAGACTAGTATGTTAGGTAGAGTGACCCAAGTCCTTTATAAACCCTTAAATTTCTCTCTAAGCTTTCAATGTGGGACTAGTAAAACGAAGTCCTTTTCTTCAAAAAAGTCCTTTCATTTAGTGGAAAGTGACAAATACCGTTCTCGGGATATTAAAGGCAATTGGTAATAACGGGATATTTTTAAATTCTCGGATTTTTACCAGGAATTTAACGGGAAAATCTCGCTGAAATTATAATATTTAAAAATAAAAAAATAGAATAAATAAAAAAATTAATAAAATAAAAATGGTACAGGGAATTTACCGGGAATTTATCGGGAATTTACCGGGATATTATCGCGTTATTAACGTTTATCACGTTTTTATCGCGATTTTATCGGGAATTTACCGGAAATTTATCGTCGTGGCGATAAAAACGTGTTTTTAACGCGATAATAGTATTTTGCCGATAAAAACGCGATAAATTTGAAAATACCGCCGATATTTGTGACAAGGATTTAGTGTGTGGGACCATGATTCATGAATAGTCCCTGTTAATAACAAGTGACAATTCAAATTTGGGGGATAAGTATTAATAACAAGAAATCTTCTTCCGAATCTTATTTTGACATTCTATGTTACTGATCTTCCTTCATAACGTAGAATGATTCTTCGTTACTCGGAATCATTTATGACCATCCAAATCATAGATGCTCCGGGAGTTAGAAAGTCTATGGCAATGTCCATCATTTAATAGGAGAGTCTATGTCTGGGGCCCCACTACAAAGACTATTCTTTCAATCAGTGTCTTTCAGCGTTCCTTTTTCTACTAAGGTTCTTTTGATTTTTCTCCTCTGCAATCGACGTTTGTTGTATGCACTGTCAAGTGTGCACATCTTCCCTGCAACTTGTTCAACGAGAGTATCACATAGTAAGAATAATTTGATTAATTTGATCATAATTTAATTTCATGTTATGATGTTAAAATTCAACAATAAAAATTGGGTTTGGTGTACTGTAATCACGATCAATGTTAACTCAGTTGTTCAAAGAAACTGTATTTATGACTGTTCAAAAGGTCGCATCTGAAAAATAATAGTTTGATCAACCTCACTATTTTGAGACATTTAAAGAAAAAGTTGATATAAAAAAATGACGTGAATTTTAATGTTAGAAAAATACATGAGGGATCTTTTGAAATCTCTAAAAGTAGTGATTTAAAGTTTAAATTTTTTTTTTTATAAAAATGCCATCTTGGTCTTTCGAAATCCTCTAAAAGGCACTTGAAGAGCAGGGCCGGCAGACACAAGTTGAGGCCTAAAACAAAAAATCTAAATGGGGTCTTATTTGTATTTAAGATATTATCATAAGTAGTATTTAATTAAAATTTTAGTTATATATAATAAAAAAGAATTTGAAAAAATTTCAGACTTTTTTTTAACATTCCTGCGACTGAAATTTAGGCATCCCTAATAGGGTTTTACGGTAAAATTATCAATGATTTCGTGCCTTTCAATATTTGGGGCCTTAAGTGGCCGCTTTTGTTGCCTTTGGATAGAGCCGGCCCTGTTCAAGAGCAAAGTCCAAAAATAGATAAGTTTTCAATTTGTAAAGAATTTTATAAAAAAACTATCATTTTTATTTAGATCAATGTTCAAGGGCACTTAAAAGAGAAAAATCTTCATAATTTATGAGTTGATATATTAGCATGTTTATTGACATATCATATAATTTGGTATGTATTTCACATGTAAATTTGCCACAAACTTTAGCTAAATTGAGCCTCGTGTAAGATGCAAAAGGTTAGGGAAGAGAAGCTTACAACATTACTTCATTCATCCAGTGAAGGTGATATTTCCATATTTTCTTTTATTATTTCATAAATAAGAGAGAGTTTTAGAGAAGACCTAAGAATGGTCCATATACAATAAATTTACTAATCCCCATCAATAACAAGAAATCTCCCTTCTTCCAAATCTTATTTTGATGTTACATGTAATAGGTCTTTCTTACAACGATTCTTGGAACCCACCACTAGGGTAGTTCAATTAGTGGCCTCTCCCTTAGGAAGGGAGAGGTGATGGGTTTGAGTCCTAGTGGTCCATACTCGAGAGTGTGGGTGTGATGGCGCTCCTCTTAAGAGTTTCAGGAGGGCTACGGACGAGGCATAAGTTAGGGTGGATCTTAGGTTTCTTCTGAGTTTTTTTTTTTTAAAAAAAATCTTCATCATTTGGAATCTCATGACCATCCAAATCATGGATGCTCTGGTATTTTGAAAAGTCTATGGCAATGTGTATTCTAAGGTGACTCAAATTTATATACGCCAGTTGTGTGCACTCTCAAGTTTGAACATCATCCCTGCAACTTTTTCAAGGAGGGTCTCACATAGTAGCAATAATTTGATCATAACTTAATTTCATGTTCTGATGTTAAATCCACTTTGTTGACAACCTACTCATTTGTTAAGAAGGACAAAACAATTTTACTAATTGAGATTTGATATGAAGACGGTTTTTAAATGGATCTTAGTCTCTAGAATTAGATAGATGTAAAGAGAATTATAGGAGAAGAAGGAGGTATATGAAGTTCACTACCATCTAATTATTCTATTTATTAATCTAAAACTTTCACAAATCAATTAATCATATTCAATTAAAGAAAAAGGGTCCACATTAAATGACTAGAATGATTAATCGTTGCTAGAAAATTTACACCACTTATCTATATAATCTCGTATTCAATTCACCCAATTGTATAGAACTCACCCAATTATGTAGAACTCCTTATTCATTTAATGGAATTGTTATTATAAATAGCCAAAAAAATTATATTTTAGAGTGAAAAGAGACAACAGTATTAATTAAATATTAGTCACAAGTAAAACGAAGTCATTTTCTTTAAAAAATTCATTTCATTTAGTGTGTGAGACCATGATTCATGAATGGTCCCTGTCAATAAAGAGTGACAATTCAAATTTGGGGGACAGGTATCAATAATAATAAATCTTCTTCCTAATCTTATTTTGACATTGTATGTAACTGATCTTCCTTCGTAACGTAGAATGATTCTCCGTTACTCGGAATCATTTATGACCATCGAAATCATAGATGCTCTGGTAGTTTTAAAGTCCATGGCAATGTCCATCGTTTATATAGGAGAGTCTATGTCTAGGCCCCCACTACCACTACTCTTTCAATCAGTGTCTTTTCAGTGTTCCTTTTTCTACAAAGGTTCTTTTGATTTTTCTTCTCTGCAATAGGCGTTTGTTGAATGCACTGTCAAGTGTGCACATCAATGTTCAACGAGTCTCTCACATAGTAAGAATAATTTGAATAATTTGAATAATTTGATTAATTTGATCATAATTTAATTTCATGTTATGATGTTAAAATTCAACAATAAAAAATGGGTTTGGTCTACTGTAATCACGATCAATGTTAACTCAGTTGTTCAAAGAAATTGTATTTATATGACTGTTCAAAAGGTCGCATCTGAAAAATAATAGTTTGATCAACATCACTATTTTGAGACATTTAAAGAAAAAGTTGATATAAAAAAATGACGTGAATTTTAATGTTAGAAAAATACATGAGGGATCTTTTGAAATCTCTAAAAGTAGTGATTTAAAGTTCAAAAATAAAATAAAATTAAGAGGCACTTCAAGAATCAAGAGCAAGCTCCAAAAATAGATAAGTTTTCAATTTGTAAAGAATTTTATAAAAAACTGTCATTTTTATTTAGATCATTGTTCAAGGGAACTTAAAGCTTGTTCCAAGCTTGGGAGGGTTGCTTAAGAAATAGGATGATGAAAATAAAGACGCGGGTTGAGTGGTCTCCTCCAGTTTGTGGTGTTTTCAAGTTTAACGTTGATGGTGCTTCGAAAGGTAAATTGGGTCCGGCAGGGATTGGGGGCGTACTTAGGGACCATTTGGGTTCCATTAGTGTTGTCTTTTTGGAATTTGTAAGATCCAAAGAATCTAATGAGACAAAACTTCTTAGTATATGGAGAGCCTTATCCTTATGGTCTGTTTTAGGGGAGTTGAAATTAGTAGTTGAGAGCGATTCCACCAATGCTATTAAATGGGCTAAAGGGGAGAAACGTCCTCAGTGGAGGGCTGCTACTTTGGTAAGGGAGATAAAGGGACCGGTGGCGTCAATGGAGGTTTCATTCTCTCTCGTTAGCCGCTCAGCTAATGGGGTGGCAGACAACTTTGCGAATAATGCTGTAGATGGAACTATAAGGGGAACTTTTCACATGTCAGGCGGATAGTCTTCATAGAATCATAGCAGGGGTTTAAAAAATGCCATGGGCGATAATTCGGCCAAATATCGACCGATAAGTTTCTCTCTCCTCCGATATTTCCATATATTTGTATTTTGGTCCAAAAATTTTATGGTAATTTCAGAAAATTTGGGGCTTCTTGAAAATGTAATTTTTTCATTAAATATTGATCATATACATATTCAAATTATTTATTTAAGTTTTGAATACGATTAATATTAAAATTAACAATAAAATGAAGAGAAATGATAAAAAAAAATTAAAAATTATGAAAAAATATGTAATTTGAAATTTTTGATAAATTTAGTGATAAGCATTTTCCATATTTTTATTCTAATTCAAGATAAAACAATTAATAATAAATATTTAAGATCTCCTTTAAAAGCTAACATCATCAAAAAGAAAAAAAAAAAAAGGCAACAACAATCTTACCTACTGAAAACTTCCGATACTGCTCAAAGTTTCAGCTTATGTTTTATTTTTGAACATTTTTTTCTCAAACATAAGAATAAGGTTTAAAATTCTGATAGGATTTATATGTTTAATATTATATTTTCTATCACTTGTTAACCTAACATCTATGCATGTTACATCCATCTCAATATACATAATTCAACGACATTTAATTAAAAGTATTAATTATTAATTCCAATTGTAAATGTCATTGACAAATTCATCTTTCAATTCAACGTTGCTTTCAATCCTTCACAATTCAAATAGTTTAAAATCTTCTCCAATGTCTCAATCCATCTTACGATGAGTTCATCTCCAAATAACTCTCTCTATTTAAATTTTAAAATTTCAAATTTCATTTATGTAGATAAATTCATTAAATTGTACTTCTTCATTTAATTTGACCCTTGCATTCATGATCGACATCTAATTAAAGAAATATTTTACCATTTCCCATCAATAACATAAGTCTCTTAAAAAATAAAAGTACAAAATAAAAATTAAAATACAAAATTCTAGAAAGTAAGATCCCAATTTTAATAAAATTCTACTAAAAATTATGAAAAAGTATGTAACAATTTTTTGATAAATTTAGTGATTAGTATTATGATTTTTTAAAATGTTTGTTGTCTTTTAATCTATCTAATTTTTAAAATTCTTAATCTTAGAGGCAGAAACTTTAATGGATTTAATATATTAAATCTAATAATAATGGTTGGTGCTAATACTTCAAAGTTGAAAAATTGAAATCACTTGAGTTTCACCAAATGCATCAAAGCTTGACCAAATTTTCTAAAAAAAAATGTAATATCACTATGGATAGTGATGCTGCAAACTATCGGAGGAGGGTTGCGACTGCTGATTTGAAATGGACATGGACTGCAAATTACTTGACAATGAGTCTGTGTCCAAGTGCCCATAGCTCGATTGACCAAAATATCCTGTGGGCATATATCCAAACGATACATATCCTTTACTCTGACCGGGCATGTTTGTTCCGCCATGAGGAGGTGTATGATGTCTATCCTGTCAGTGATGGATTTCACTCATGTTGGGATAATACCCCGGTGGATTTTCAGGTTCAACATCCACAACAATATTTTGATATATAATAAGATATGAATTAGCGATATCATCCGATATCAGTTGTTTTAATTAAAAAAAAAAAGAGAAATTTTGCGGCGGATATATCGGCCGATACCGAATTTTAAACTCTTGATTTAGATTAGATAAGGAAAAAGAAATTGACGAACATATCTTATTATCTTATTCTAGTTATGTGTATAAAGAGATATTATATACTTATCAAATAAATTTTAATCATTTATTTATTAAATGATTGAGATTTATAATAAATTATTATTTTTAATTTCAACTAACTTACACACTTTAGTTGAAGCCGAATTCTATTTTAACTCTCACATTTCTTTCTTTCACATTATCTGTTGTAGACATTCATATATTTTATAGGTAGCAATCCTCCCACTGGTATCTTGTGTAATTCGACACGGGTTTTAGTGTATTGCCAATTTTACTCTTTACAAGAACAGTAAAATTTCGGCAAGCCGATTTACTGTTCATGCGAATTTCTGGGAGCCGATTATACTTTTCATACAAAGGGTAAAATTGGTAATATATTAAAATCTGTGTATGATTACACAAATCTCCCATGGGAGGATCGCTACCCATATTTTATATCCTGACGAGAATTATTTTAGAGGTCTCCTTTTATACACCAGCTTCGTCTCTTTAATTATGACTGAGTTCTATTTTTAATCCCACACTTTTTTTTTGAATTTTTTAATCCCACACTTCACCTTTACAGATTTTCAGTTTGCAGTGTGACAAACATGGCAAGAGAATAAACTTTAGTGAAGGTTATGGGACACTACTTATCCATTGAGTATGTCTGTCAACAGTGCATATCTTTCCGCCTTCTCTACCTTTCCTCTACCTTATTTTTCCTAATTACTTCTTCTTTTGATATTAAGCGCTACATATTTAATTTATACATTAATTTTGCTATGCAAGTCTTACCATTCTTGCTTGTTTCTTTTACATTATTCTGAGGACAAGATTTTTCTCTCCTTTCAAAATAGGCATGATTAACTTGTATTCGCCTACCATCCAACTTCTTTGCTAGAGTACTGAGTAAAGCGCTATTGACAAATATATGTGCTAGAGACTTACAAACTTATTTGCTAATTTTGGACACTATGCAGCGTCATCCCGTAGGTCAAATCGTAATAAATGCAATTGTTTTGGGTACAATGAAGTGCTGCCCAATAGATCAAATTGAGATATGAACGGATAGTTGGCAATTTGGCATCTTAAAACAAAGTATCAAGTGTATGCTAATACATGAGAGGCATTCTCATTTATAAAAAAATCTCTCACTTTTCCAATATCTTTTATCCCTTTCTATTTGTATAACAATTTTTTTGAGGGATTCCTCCCTTCACCTCTCGGAACCAAGAAAGCAAGCAGCAAGCACGTCGGGCTGAGTCAAAGCTTCAAAGCCCCAGCAAGTTATGGCCACCGGGTCGGTTACTAGACCTGACAAGTGTAGGCTCCCCCAACTAACGAAGAGATCTTGGTGGAATTGCCACATATGAAATTGACCACAATTTTGCAAAGAAATACCAAATAAGAGAAAATTTACCATAGTGAATTAGTTTGTAAAAAGTTGGGTGAACTTTGTAGATTGTTATCATTTCTTTTTTCTTTTAAATTGTATAATAGTTCATGATATCGGTAATATATTTTTCTCTCATCTTTTTTTCCCTACATTTTGGCCAAAAAATTATTTTTAATTTTTTCGAATTAAAAAAAAAACATCATTTTGAGAAAAAAACAATATATATAGGCGGTGAAAAACAACAATATTCAAGTTTTTAAATTATTTTTCAAAATTATTATTTATCTATAATATATATCGATCAATATTTATATTCTCAATCTTAACACAAATAGTATGAGCTGTATTTTTCGAGTTTGATTTTTCGGTAGTGGTTCGTCAGACCCCGTCAAGTGAAGAAAAGAAGGAAGAAGCCTAGAAGACATGGAAATATGATTCTAGAGTCTATACTCTATACCATGTGACAAGTTAATAAAAAATAAAATAAATCCCATATTTTTAGTTTTTGACAACACTCTATTTTATTTGATTTAAATCAAGTGATTATATATTTAATGAGATTAATTAATTTTAAACTCATATATCATCAAGTTTTGTTTAGAACCATTAGACATTGATCAGACACCATGAGTTTTCAATCCCATGATAACATTGAATTTTTAAAAAATTTAAAAATATCACTTTATTTATTTAATGAAAGGAAGTTCGTCTTCACCCTTCTTGACTCGCAACTTCTTCTCACATAAGAGAAAGTCTTCCCTTTGGAAAGAAGGAAAGAAGCTCACATGGCCTCAACTTTTATCATATCTGACAGTACAACTTTGAAGAAGACTAGTCTCACTGACCCATGTCGTTTGAAATGTGAACACTCTTGTGGTTGTTATTGAAAAAAAAAAAAAAAGTATTGATGTAATAATGAAGGTATCTCCTAAATATATAATTTCAGATTTAAAATATTTACACTGAAACTGTTCTATAAAATAAATGAGTTATCTAAAAGGATGAAATAAAAAATCACAAGTACATAAAAAATCTTACTTCAATATAGATCTCATACAATAATATTAGATGAATGCCTGAGTTCAGTGTATGATGAATAGCCTTTTTTTTTTTTTTTCGATTTTTCGAAAGAATTCTATTATTTTTGTTAATTTGAAAAGAACTCCTTTGTTTTTCTTCATATTTCGAAATATACCTCAATATTTTTATTAGTAGTTTGCATAAAGACCTTGTCTTCCTCCATCACATGTCAAAAAAAATTCAAGTAGTGGGATCAAAATGCTTGGTAATGGGTTCGATCTAACAAAAAATAATGGAAGTATATATTTATTGAGAATCATTTTGGTAATAGGTTCGATCCATACACATACTTAAGTGTCTTTGAGTCTCTCAATAAGTCAATATTATATCTTTTATTTCATCAATTCTTTGCTCATCTATCGTACTAGTCTCTGCTTCACAAGAAAAGAAATCCTCTATTCGAATTAATGTATCCCACAAATTAGCAAACCCCAAACTCGTGAATGACTAATACACTATGTTTTCTCAAGTACTTTGATATAAAACATTTCAGCATTGTTAAAGAATCTAACTACTGTGCCAAAGCTCTAGAGTCAATATGTAAAATCAAACATATGAGGAGTTCTAAAAGTATAAAATCTCAAAGTTATTACAAATCAAATCTCAATTAAACATAACCAAATTTCAAATAAACTTAGATAAAACTGGTCTCATAAATTAAAATATAACATGTCCAAAATCATTAAAGTGCTTTTCAAAATAAAACTAATGCTATTGCCACAATCATCAGCCTTGTCACCTACGCCTGCTCTTGGGTCTCATCGAGACCCATCTCTATTGGAGTTCCTGCAATGTAAGGGGTGAGCTTAACATTGCCGAGTGAGAAGCAACAAATATAACGCATAGTATATGACAATCACATGTTATACATATCATCACATGCATAACCTACATCATATTATACGTCTCAATCTGAGCTGTACACAACAATCATATGAATCATCAACATAAATATATCTCATAACAACATATGTAGCCAAGCTTATCAAAAAAATAATCTCTTTAAACATATTCCGTGCTAGGTTAGCCCACACCCTATGCCGGACCACACTAAGCTTGTGATGAGCCATCAATGAATGTTAATAAGAATAACTCACTACTACATTAGTCTTTTTCATTGCTACATTAGTCTAAACTTTTGGTTTAGTCACAAGTGAGAGGGCTTTAAAATACATTGCAGACTTATTTAAAATGTAAGGAACAGAAAGCACTTCTGAACCATTTCCAATGTGAACGTGCCAAGCAGTTGTTTGAAAATCTCAAGTGGGAAGCAATCCATAGTCCATACCACTTCCCAAAAGGAAGTCTCTACCTTCGATACATGTTATCTGGAGAGAAGCGAGCAGCAACCCAAAAGGACTAGGCCTGGACTTAAAAGGCCCACAAATCAGCTCAAATGGAGGTCTCCTAATATACGACTATGGCCAGACAATTACAAGACCCATGAACTGGGTATAGAAAAATCAAGAAAGATGTTGAATGTGGATGGGCTGACATGAAATTCCACTGGGTTTGGCTGTGGAAGATGTTTTTTTAACAATGTAAACATAGATTTCATTTTATTTAATTCTAAAAAAATTATTGTCAGTTACACGATTTTGTCGACAAATAGCAACTTCCCATAGTGGATATCTTCATGTATTATTCAATGTAGGTCTTAAACAATCTCGACCGTAGAACAAAAGCAATGATTGCAAAAGAAAGAAGATGAAGAGTCAAAACTCAAGGGTGAGCTTTTCTCAAGCGGAAGAGATTGATGTAGGTGTATTAATCCAAAAGGCGAGTAAATATTATGCATGTAAGAAATTGGATATTATGAAAGAAGTTTAGAAATACAAATTTGATGGGCATGTGGGCTTTAATTTTTAGAGGCTCAAAGAATATTAATTCTTATCTTACCCTATTAGGCCCTTAACATCCATACTATGCGGGAATTCAAATCTTGAATATCTTGTGTGAGTAAATCATTGACCAAATCAAAGGAAATCAACAACATTAGGAAGTGGGTGAGTAATGTAGCACATGAAACATGGGAAGCAACTTAGAAGGCAAATGATCTTAAATTACTTCTTTAGTGAGATATTCTTGAAAAATATACATCTAAAATATTTCTAAAGAATAAGACAACGAATAATTGAAAATTTTTGGACATTCACTTATAAACAAGAAAGATTATGCATGGAGCATCAGTAATCAATACCAAAACCATATGTAATAAAAAAGTTATGTGATAATAATATCATACCTCATACTACATATTGACATGATTTATTCCATGGCGTTGCCATTTACTTCTCATAATCCATTAATTGGAACAATCTGATTTGATGGAATGATTCACGAGTGTGATTCCTTTGCGACGATGATAACTGTTGAGACACATGCTTCATGGTTGGACGCTTTTGTGGATCAACGTTTAAGCACGCAACCGCTAGGGCCATCGTTAAGGTCACTTCGTTGACTATGTTAGAAGATGGAAGAGGGAGCCGTTGGTCTAACACATCCTTCATCAATATCTCCCCACAACTTGAAGATGATAAATTGGAGATGAGATCCCCTGGATGCTTTCCCACTAACACTTCAAGTGTTAAGACACCGAAGCTATATACATCACATTTCTCAGTCACTTTCATAGAGTACGCAACCTCTGCAACAAATTCATCTTTAATCCATCAATAATGTTGGTACTAATACCATGTTTTATCTATCGTTCATGTTGATATTCACATAGCTAGCTTAAGGCAATATAGAATAGCTTGTCATAAGCACAATTGGCTGGATCAATAGTTAAATAAGGTCAATTGTGGGTGGGGTTAGTCTTATATACAAGATTTATGGGTGATTTCACAAAGCTCATGAGATTAGTCTTATCTTAATATAGAGTGAGAATACCTTGTATGATAATCCTAAAAAGTAAGATTAGTTTTAACATTTTCTTCTTGAAGATGACAAATGGATAGAAGTTAAAGGCTTAATAACACTTCATGTTGGTAAATTATACTAAAAAAAAAAAAAAAAGCCTGCTAATAAAAGAAATAGAAAATGCAAAGGGTATTATTGTTATAATATACCTGGCGCAACATATCCACAAGTGCCAGCAAATGAGGACCAATTTGATGAATCAGACTTTAAAAGCCTACAAGTACCAAAATCTGATATGCAAGCATCCAATTCTGAATCCAACAATACATTGTTAGAAGTTATGTCTCGATGAACTATTGATGGTGAGCAATCATGGTGCATGTAAGATAATGCATGGGCCACACCTTTAATAACCTTAAATCTCTTAGGCCAATCTAATTCCAATGCCCCTCTTTCATTGCTCAGTATTCCAGCCAAGTTTCCCCTTTCCATATACTTGTAAATCAAAAACATGTTTCTTTGGTGGGTACAAAAACCATACAACTTCACAATGTTACGATGTCGAATTTCTGTGAGTGCTTTGATCTCATTTTGAAAACTTCTCTCGTCCACTGAATTCTCACCTTCCAATGGATGCAGTCTTTTCACAGCCACCACTTGACCTGTTTGCAACTCTACTCTGAAGACACTTCCATAACCCCCTGTTCCGATGCAGTATTTCTCATCAAAATTCTCTGTTTCTTGTATGATATCTTCATAACAAATCCTTCCATCAAAATCCAATATTGAAAACATGTCTACAGCTTTCATTTCTCTCACCTCATTTCTTTTTCTCCCTTTATGGTGTAAATTGAAATAAATGATGAAGCATATGAACAGAACAATCAATGCCCCAAAGATAGGAAGAACAATGCATAGTACAACTTTCTGGCCACTTTTCCTATTACCACTGTTGGTGAAAGAATCAGTGCATGGCGGTAGACCTTGGGCTCGCCCGCATAAGCCTTTGTTATGGATGAAGGTATTTGATGGGGCCTGTTGAAATGGCTTGGTTTTAGGTACAGGGCCCTCCAGATTGTTGTATGACAAGTCAATAGATGACAAGCTGACCATCTCCTCAAATGAAGTGGGAATGGAACCTGAGAGCATGTTGTGTGAAAGATTAAGGTTCTCCAACATCTTCAAATTTCCAAATTGTGATGGTATATCACCATTGAATAAGTTCTGGCTAAGATCTAATTTCTGAAGTGCTAGCATATTGCCAATATCATAAGGAATTCTCCCACTGATTTTGTTTTTGCTTAGGTTCAAGTTCCATATTTTGGAGCATCCCCCTAGTTGTCTCAGAATCTGGCCATTGAAATTGTTTCCAAATAAATCGAGGACCTCTAGATTGGACAACTGTCGAGATTCTTCTAGCTGTAAACTTCCAGAAAGTTTATTATCACTTAAATTTAGGAAGAATAATGAAGATAACCTTCCCAACTCTTTTGGAATCCCACCGATCAGATGATTTGAAGAAAGGTCGAGAAGTCGTAATTCACTTAACTTACCAAATTCAGATGGAATCCGTCCACTGATCTTATTGCTTGAAAACTTTAGCGATGTTAAGTTGCGACATTCTCCCCATTTTGGTGACAACTCACCATACAATTCGTTGGAGCTCATTTCAATGTATTTTAAGTTTGGATAAAATCCAAAAACTTTGGATATGTTTCCAATGAGATGGTTGTTTTGAAGTCGAACTCTAATCAAGCTTGTACATCCCTTCAGGCTACTTGGGATTGAACCAGTCAAATGGTTGTCGAAAGCACTAAATGTTTCAAGTGATCCTCCTCGACATATTTGATCGGGTAAAGGGCCTATCAGAAAGTTGTTGGAGATGGCTAATTGAACAAGATTTGCCAAGTTTCCTATTTCTTGTGGGATGGAGCCTGAAATGTTATTTTGATGGATGAACAAAATGGCAAGCTTGGTTAGGTTTCCTAAAGTGGAAGGGATTGAGCCAGTTAGAAAGTTGTTGCACATGGATAATTGAACAAGATTTGCCAAATTTCCTATTTCTTGTGGGATTGAGCCTGAAATGTTATTTTGATAGATGTACAAAGTGGTAAGCTTTGTTAGGTTTCCTAAAGTGGAAGGGATGGAGCCACTTAGAAAGTTGTTGGACATGGCTAATTGAACAAGATTTGCCAAGTTTCCTATTTCTTGTGGGATGGAGCCTGAAATGTTATTTTGATGGATGAACAAAATGGCAAGCTTGGTTAGGTTTCCTAAAGTGGAAGGGATTGAGCCAGTTAGAAAGTTGTTGTACATGGATAATTGAACAAGATTTGCCAAATTTCCTATTTCTTGTGGGATTGAGCCTGAAATGTTATTTTGATAGATGTACAAAGTGGTAAGCTTTGTTAGGTTTCCTAAAGTGGAAGGGATGGAGCCACTTAGAAAGTTGTTGGACATGGCTAATTGAGCAAGATTTGCCAAATTTCCTATTTCTTGTGGGATGGAGCCTGAAATGTTATTTTGATAGATGTACAAAGTGGCAAGCTTTGTTAGGTTTCCTAAAGTGGAAGGGATGGAGCCACTTAGAAAGTTGTTGGACATGGCTAATTGAGCAAGATTTGCCAAATTTCCTATTTCTTGTGGGATGGAGCCTGAAATGTTATTTTGATAGATGTACAAAGTGGCAAGCTTTGTTAGGTTTCCTAAAGTGGAAGGGATGGAGCCACTTAGAAAGTTGTTGGACATGGCTAATTGAGCAAGATTTGCCAAATTTCCTATTTCTTGTGGGATGGAGCCTGAAATGTTATTGTCATTGATGTACAAAGTGGCAAGCTTGGTTAGGTTTCCTAAAGTGGAAGGGATTGAGCCAGTTAGAAAGTTGAATGATATTTCTAAGTCAAGAAGATTAGGCAAATTTCCTATTTCTAGTGGAATGGAGCCTGATATCTTGTTCCGGTAAATATAAAAAAGGGATAGCTTTTGTTGCCTGAGAAGTGAAAGAGGCAACTCACCTGAGAATTGATTTGAGGAGAGGTCGAGGATGGAGAGTGTGGAGAGGTTACCAATTTGGGCGGGAATGGAACCATAGAGAAAGTTGGTGCTGAGATTGAGGAGTACAAGTTGTGGAAAGGAAGAGAAGTTGAAACTATGGAGTTTGCCTTGCAGACTAGAATTGAAGAGGTTTATACCTGTCACTCTATTAAATTGATCATCGCAGGCGATCCCAGTCCAGTTGCATGGAGTTGGAGACTGTTTGTTGATGTGAAGAGGCCATGAATGGAGAGAGTGATTTTCAAGGCTTTCTTTCCATTGGAGCAATGCTTTTGCTTCTTCATCATTGGCTAGTGATGCAGAGAAGACCAGCAGCAGCACATAAACCCAGAGAAGCAACAGTGAGAAGGGACGGTGGGAGTGGGAGATTAGTGATTTCTCTGCTACCATAGCCATGGTTTATGATGAAATGATGAAGTACTAAATGTTGTTGCTGAACTTGTGAATGCATTAATTTATAGTAGAACATGGACGGCATAATGGCTAGTTATTTTTTATTTTGACTTAAAACTACGGGACCACCCTTTCGGGTGGGATGCAAGCATATAAATGAATAGTATAATGAATTAGTAAAATTGAATTTCTTAAATTTTTTTGGATTTAAGTGTGGAAACTCAGACACAATCCTACTAAAACCTCCACAGGTGAACCTAATACCCCTAAGACACATCAAGATTAGGCAATGGAGGTACGAACCTACAACTTCCCGCTTCCTGAAGCAGGAGGCAACCAGATGAGCTGCACCCATGTGAATTAAAATTAAATAAATAAATAATAATAGTCTTCATATATTAAGAAAATTATTCCAGTATAGGTAATAGTAATAAAAAGAGAACAACAAAATTGCTAGAACGAGAGAAAGTGAATAAAACATACAGTATAAGGATTGTGAAGGAATGTTACTTAATTACAACATTTAGAGGAGTTCATGTAATAATATGAACATTTAGAGGAGTCTTGACAGAATCATTTTCATTGAATATGGAAAACGTTGAGAGTTAATTGATAATCTGTGCCGTATAGCATTTATTTTAAATTTTAATGACTATAAATTATTGATTTTTAAAAGTGTAAAATCAAGAGGTACATATTTAATTGAGTTGATAATTTGGTAGAAAATCAACATCATGATCTATTATCATCTGCTCTAATTCATGTGTTAATTGGTCATTCAGCAATGCATGAAGATTTACCGATATTCTAAAATATTAATGAGATTTCTAACTTCACTTTAAGATTTTTAGTATAGGTAGTCTAAAAATTATCCAAAACAAAATTTGTAATTAAGTTCGTAGCTTTCTCATTTCTTATTTGCAAATTTAAGTTACGGTTTGAATTATTAGTCTCCTATTTTTCTAACGTGAGCCACCTTCTGTAGATTGAAGACTAGTTTTGGAAAAATAAGTCCATCTTCAGCTTTCCTTACAGAGTGCTTATGTTAGGTTATAAACTAGAGGAGAATCTACAGTTCCCTAGATCGACAATTCAAATTTGCATTACATGAGAAGACTTGGAGAAGTCAATGTTAGGATTTGGGCTTCCAGCCCAAAAAACTAGTTTATTAGGTAGAGTCATCAAAGTCTTTTATAAAACTCTAAATTTCCCTCTACATTTTCAATGTGGAACTCGTTTGCAGCAGCCCCAACAATCTCCCCTCGAACGAGGCCCTCCGGCGGAGAGAGAGACCAGATCTCCTGAGCCCACACGAGATAGAATGAGACCTGATTCTGATACCAATTGTTAGGACTTGAGTTTCCAGCCCAAAAGACTAGCATGTTAGGTAGAGTAACCCAAGTCCTTTATAAACCCTTAAATTTCTCTCTAAACTTTCAATATGGAACTCGTTCGCAGCAGCTCTCGTTTTCTTTAAGAAAGTCCTTTCATTTAGTATGTGGGACCATGATTCATGAATGATCCTATCAATAATGAGTGTTCAAATTTGGGGGATAGGTATCAATAGCAAAAAATCTTCCTCCGAATCTTATTTTGACATTCTATGTAACTGATCTTCCTTCCTAACGTAGAATGATTCTTCGTTACTCGGAATCATTTATGACAATCCAAATCATAGATGCTCTGGTATTATGAAAGTTTATGGCAATGATTCTTTCAATCAGTGTCTTTTTAGTGTTCCTTTTTCTACTAAGGTTCTTTTGATTTTTCTCCTCTGCAATCGACGTGTGTTGTATGCACTGCCATGTGTGCACATCTTCCCTGCAACTTGTTCAACGTGGGCCTCACATGGTAAGAATAATTTGAATAATTTGATCATAATTTAATTTCATGTTATGATGTTAAAATTCAACAATAAAAATTGGGTTTGGTCTACTGTAATCACGATCAATGTTAACTCAGTTGTTCAAAGAAACTGTATGTGAGATTCTCATTTTAACTCCACCGGCTCATCATTGAGAAAAAGACATTGATTGTGGTCCAATTAAGAAATTGTCCTCATTCTCCTCGTCGTCGTCGTCTTCTTCTATCGTTGATTTGTCTCAAGCAATGGGTCAATATTAGAGGTAGAGAAAGACATTGATTATGGTCCAATTAAGAAATTGTCCTCATTCTGGTTGTCGTCGTCGTCTGCTATCGTTGATTTGTCTCAAGCAAGAGGTGAAGAAGAAAAGTATATGAAAGTTACAAACTTATTCCTTACTTATCAAAAATAGAAAAGTATACATCATCTATTAAATAATTTTAAATCAATAGTGAGAAATGAGACTCAATTAAAATAAAATCATATTTTGAATTAAAAAAAAAACCTCATATCTTGAGATTTTAAATTTCAATAATAGATAATTAATATTCAGGAGCTAAATAATTAATCTTATTTTGATCTGATCTCTTATACTCCCTTTGTCCCAAATTAAGTGTCCTATATGGATTTTAGAATTGTCCCGAAATAAGTGTCTCATTTAGTATAAAGTATATTGAAAATAGATGAGATCACATGAAATATTAGCCTTATATTAGTCGAGTGCCCCAGACACCAAGATTAGGCCGTCGTTACTTTTGGATGTTTATGGTCCATTGACGAGACTTAGATGAGTTGACGAGAATAATATTTTTATTATTTATTTGTGTTCTTTATTTTTTTATACATTTTATATATTTTGATGTATTAATGTTATTTTGAATATACCTACAAAAGTCATTACTATCCTATTTCAAAAATTACTGACAAATTAAAATTAGAAGGGCTTAATTGCAATAGATCTTTAAATATTAAAGAAAAAAATTATAATAGTCGAAAATTTAAAGATAAATTTATGATTACTTAACACATAAAGGCTTATATATAAAATACCCATCTTAAAATAAGGTTTCATTAAGATATATATATATATATATAATAGACTTTTTTTGAAGAGAATTAGAAGAAATCAACTTAAATGAATCATTTTAATTAATAATTTAAAGTTTAATAGATTCTTTTACCTAGATTTAAATTTTACAATGATTCAATGAATACAACTTAAATGCTTAATGCTAAGTAAAATGTTAAATGTGGGTATGAAATATTGAATACTATACTTGATCGCTAAAATTTTACCTATGATTTTTTTTTCTTTAATATTAGCCGTATATAAATATGATTCAATTTCTTAATTGGATCATTGGGCCATTTTGCCATAGGTCAAGATGACTTCTTTTTTTTAATGCGGCTGAAATTTGGGCCTCCCTAATAGGGTTTTACGGTAAGGTTATCAATAATTTCGTGCCTTTCAATATTTGGGCCCTTAAGCGGCCGCTTTTGTTGCCTTTGGATAGAGCCGGTCCTGTTCAAGAGCAAAGTCCAAAAATAGATAAGTTTTCAATTTGTAAAGAATTTTATAAAAAACTATCATTTTTATTTAGATCAATGTTCAAGGGCACTTAAAAGAGAAAAATCTTCATCATTTATGAGTTGATATATTAGCATGTTTATTGACATATCATATAATTTGGTATGTATTTCACATGTAAATTTGCCACACACTTAAGGTAAATTGAGCCTCGTGTAAGATGCAAAAGGTTAGGGAAGAGAAGCTTAGAACGTTACATCATTCATCCAGTGAAAGTGATATTTACATATTTTCTTTTATTATTTCTTAAATAAGAGATAGTTTTTTGAGAAGACCTATATTTGGACCCAAGTTTGTACACACTGGTGATACTAAATGTCCTTGAACAACATTTGTAATACCAAAGAGCAGGATGGCCCTACGATCAAGAAGCTCCCCTCTTGAAGGAAGGTGTTTGAATTCGATTCACACTCAACACCCCTCTGGGTCACTCTCCATAGTTGCTTACACAATCTGTACTACAGGATTAGAAAGCTTGCACATGTCCCAAGGACCAGTCAATCTCCTGTTCAAATACATGTGAGACCTAGAGTAAAATAAAATAAAATTAAAGATCAATTCACATTGCTAGGATGATTTGATGATAGGTGAAATTCATCCACCCTCCTAATAACGTGGCAGCCTTTGATCCTCCAAATTGTGTTGGCCCCAGTACACATTTAAATGGCATTCTAGTAAAGCCTTAGGTATTTTCACAAGATTTTTTATGTTTCACGAACTACTTTTTGTTCTAATGTCATATTGCCAGCTTACAGAATGCAACCTTCCCATCAAGGTATCCCAGGCAAATGAACCACGCCACAATGGGCAGTATTATCAAAACATTTTCTCATGTTATCTGATAAAACAATCCATTTCAAGATAAATAGCTCCTACTTTAATATAATTTTATTTTTTTAGAATTGGGTTGTGAACCGTGAACCGAGGTTCGCTATGTTTAAATTTTTTTTCTCTAAATTTTCACTACATAAGCTGTGATATTTATAAGATTTGGCCATTTGGGACTTTTAGCAATGTGTTATAAAAATTATGAAATTATTATGATACCAATATTACCAACCTAATAAATATTAATTAACAAATAATATATAAATAATGATATTGGTCATTTATGGGAATTATCTTTAAAATGAATTGTTTAATAATATGATTATTTGTATCCATTCTTATGTTATTAATAATGGGAATATTTATATATTTTTAAAGTAAATATTATCTTTCCAATAATATTTACAGTTAAGATCAATCCGTAACTAATACATATATGTATCTTAGAATTAATTAAATAATATTATATATTGATATCTTATAATTTAAGTGAATATAATAACTTTTTGCCTAAAATTTTATTCAACTTATTAATTAAATATTAACTAATATATCAATATTATTTATAATATTTGTATTAATGGTACGGTTTGACAGGGGTTGAACGCGGTTGAACCTTATTTAACCCAACCTTCCTCAGAGACGGTATGGTTGTAATAACATTGGTACATTCTAAGGTGACTCAAATTTATACAGGACCATATACGTCAGACTACTCTTTTGATGAGTATCTTTTGAGTGTTCCTTTTTTTTTTTTAAATAAGATTCTTTTGATTTTTCTCCTATCCCACCATGCAGTAGATGGTCCTTGTATGCACCGTCAAGTCTGAACATCTTCCCTGCAACTTGTGAGACCCTCTATCATAATTTAATTTCATGTTCCAATATTAAAATTCAACAAATATAATTGCTCTAGTTTACCAGTTGGGAGCCATTGGTTTGGCCAATGATAATAATGATCAATGGAATTGTTATTATAAATAGCAAAAAAAATTATATTTTAGAGTGAAAAGAAAACAGTATTAATTAAATATTAGTCACGAGTAAAATGAAGTCTTTTTCTTTAATAAAGTCCTTTCTTTTAATGTGTGGGATCATGATTCATGAATGATCCCTGTCAATAATGAGTGACAATTCAAATTTGAGGGATAGGTATCAATAATAAGAAATCTTCTTCCTAATCTTATTTTGACATTGTATGTAACTGATCTTCCTTCATAGCGTAGAATGATTCTTCGTTCCTCGGAATCATTTATGACCATCCAAATCATAGATGCTCTGGTAGTTTGAAACTAAGGTTTAAATATCGGCCGATACATATCGTATTGGCCGATATATATCGGTTTTTTTAAACCGAGTAATATCGGCCGATACGATAAGTATCGGCCGTACATACCGAATATCGGCCGATATGGCCGATATTCGGTCTGAAATATCGGTCACAATATTGGCCGATATTCATAAATATCGGTATTTAAATTTTTTTTTTTTTTAAAACACCAATACGGTTTTTCGCAGTTTTTACACGGTTTTTCGCAGTTTTTACATGGTTTTTCGCGGTTTTTTGCGGTTTTCCAAGGTTTTCCAGGGTTTACGGTTCTCAGGGGTACTCACGGTTTTTTGCGGTTTTTCGCGGTTTTTCGCGGTTTTCCACGGTTTTCCGCAGTTCAGGGTTCACGGTTCTCAAGGTGTTCACGGTTTTTTACGGTTTTTTGCAGTTCATCACTTTTCATCACGGTTTTTTGCGGTTTTTTCACGGTTCCGATATCGGAGGAGAGAGAAAATGCCGATATCGGTATGAGAGATAAAATTATCGGCCGATATATCGTCCGTATCGCATATCGGCCGATATATCGGCCTAGCCGATTTTTTGACCCCTGGTTTGAAAGTCTATGGCAATGTTCATCATTTATATGGGACCGTCTATGTCTAGGCCCCCCCTACAAAGACTATTCTTTCAATCAGTGTCTTTCAGTGTTCCTTTTTCTACTAAGGTTCTTTTGATTTTTCTCCTCTGCAATGGACGTTTGTTGTATGCACTGTCAAGTGTGCACATCTTCCCTGCAACTTGTTCAATGAGAGTCTCACATAGTAAGAATAATTTGATTAGTTTGATCATAATTTAATTTCATGTTATGATGTTAAAATTTAACAATAAAAATTGGGTTTGGTGTACTGTAATCATGATCAATATTAACTCAGTTGTTCAAATAAATTGTATTTATATGACTGTTCAAAAGGTCGCATCTGAAAAATAATAGTTTGATCAACATCACTATTTTTGAGACATTTAAAGGAAAAATTGATATAAAAAAAATGACGTGAATTTTGATGTTAGAAAAATACATGAGGGATCTTTTGAAATCTCTAAAAGTAGTGATTTAAAGTTTAAATTTTTTTTTTTTATAAAAATGCCATCTTGGTCTTTCGAAATCCTCTAAGAGGCACTTCAAGAGTCGGGCCGGCCAGATACAAGTTGATGCCTAAAGTAAAAAATGTAAACGGGGCCTTCTTTGTATTTAAGATATTATTATAAGTACTATTTAATTAAAATTTTAATTATATAATAAAAAAGAATTTGAAATAAAATTCAGGCCTTTTTTTTTAACACTCATGCGGCCGAAATTTGGACCTCCCTAATAGGGTTTTGCGGTAAGATTATCAATAATTCAGGCTTTCCAATATTTGAGACCTTAAGGGGCCGCTTTTGTTGCCTTTGAGTAGAGTCGGTCCTGTTCAAGAGCAAAGTCCAAAAATAGATTAGTTTTCAATTTGTAAAGAATTTTATATAAAACTATCATTTTTATTTAGATCATTGTTCAAGGGCACTTAAAAGAGAAAAATCTTCATAATTTATGAGTTGATATATTAGCATGTTTATTGACATATCATATAATTTGGTATGTATTTCACATGTAAATTTGCCACAAACTTTAGCTAAATTGAGCCTCGTGTAAGATGCAAAAGGTTAGGGAAGAGAAGCTTACAACATTACGTCATTCATCCAGTGAAGGTGATATTTCCATATTTTCTTTTATTATTTCATAAATAAGAGAGAATTTTTAGAGAAGACCTAAGAATGGTCCATATACAATAAACTTATATACGACCATCCACGTCTAGCCCCAACTACTAAGATGTTATCTTTTGACGAGTGTCTTTTCATTGTTGATTTTTTTAATAAGATTCATTTGATTTTTCTCCTGCCCTCGACGTGCAATAAACGCCAGTTGTGTGCACCGTCAAGTGTGAACATCTTCCCTGCAACTTTTTCAAGGAGGGTCTCACATAGTAGCAATAATTTGATCATGACTTAATTTCATGTTCTGATGTTAAATCCACTTTGTTGACGGTGCCCCACTGCACTTATTGCTTCAACTTCCTCCTACTCATTTGTTAGGAAGGACAAAACAAATTTATCCAATGTATATAGGATTGAAAAGCTTGTACATGTTCTAAAGACTAATCGAGTTAAAATCTCCTGTTCAAATACATATGAGACTCTAGACACCTTCGTAAAAAAAATTTAAAGATCAATCCACAATGCTAGGATGATTTGATGATAGGTGAAATTTCATCCACCCTCCTAATAACGTGGTAGCCTTTGATCCTCCAAACAGTGTTGGCCCCAGTACACATTTAAATGGCATTCTCAGTAAAGCTTTAGGTATTTTCACAAGATTTTTTATGTTTTACGAACTACGTTTTGCTCTACTGTCATATTGCAAGCTTACAGAATGCAACCTTCCCATCAAGGTCTTTTTACAACGGAAGCACATTCTCAAATTTTAAAAATACTTGATATATATTAACTTGATTGGAAAATGCTAAAGTAACATAATTTTGTTATTTTAATAAAGTAAAGAATATTATGTTTTTATCAAGGCCAATCATCTTAACACGGGCAAAATTTGTTAGAAGACGTGGGATGGAGTGAAATTCACATTTTATCTCTACCAGTGTATGGCTTATCAAGCACAGGTGAACCGATAACACGCCACTCTACATGTATATGTTCTACATATCAGTTCATAGGTACTTGGTGAGCGGTACACCGATAGAGGTAAAATGGGAATTGCATTCCATCCCGTGTCTCTTAACAAATTTTTTCCGTGTTAAGATGGGCGTCCTTTTATCAAATATATTATATGAGTCAGTGAGTCCTATCCTATTCGAGATTCACTTTTAGAATATTAACAAAAAAATAAAAATAGAAGTTTTTAATTATTAAATTTATATTCATCAAAATCAACAGTGAAATGATTATTAATTTCGATATATTTAGATGGATAGACTAATTATCAATTTTGATTTAATTTTTTTAATCTTAAATATTTAAAAATCGTGATTTGAATATGATATCTAATGATCCATTACATGCCATTTATCAAAAATATAATATCATTTTATATAGAATTAAAATAAAAAGTTAACATGTTAGTTCCATATTGACGCATATCAATTGGTGTACTGATATTCAATGACTGTACACTGAGCTTTTTAATCATGTCTGAGTTGTAATGTTTTAATCCTACACTTTACCTTTTCCATGGCATTGGACCAATTGAGGAGACTTTTGCTTTACAGAGTTTCAGTTTGAAGTGTGATAAACATGGCAATAAGAATAAATGGTTACAGAAGGTTATGGGACACTCCCTATCTATTCAATTTTGGCGCTTTACAATTCTGTCATATAAAGTTTGTCCAAACAATTGAAAATACTATGCATTACTGTATCTTGTCAGATAAAACCTATAAACACATTAATTTGAATTTGTGTATGTAATTTACCACAAATAATTTGACAGTGGAAAAGAAGATGGGTTCATTCTTAGAGGGTAAGAAGAGAGGGGTGTATAATGGACGAAATTTAGGATTATGGACATGATTATGGATTATGAAAACATCAAGAAATTTTAAAATGGAAGGATGTTGGAAGAGGACATAGTGGAAATTGCACTCTTGGTGCATGAAAAATTCGAGGGTACAAAATGAAGACTATTGAGGGCTCAATTTAGGTCCGAAACCCTTAAATACTTGACTCATAGGCTTGGATATTAGATAAGACCTTCAAATCCATCTTATGTTCTTAGTGTTTTTTCTCCTGTGTCCAAGGGGTCGGTTTTCTTGTGAGTGGATTCTTTTTAATTAGGTTTTTTTTCTTGTTTTTGTATCTGCATTTTTGTGCCTCTTTATCTATTAATATATGAACAATTTCAAAAAAAAAAGTCCATCAAATGTGACCCAATTCAACCGAAAGAGGTGATCCATTTGCTGGCCACATGAATGAGTGGTGGGAAAAGAGAAGAAAGGATGACAACTCCACATGTACATGATATGTCATGTTTATCTCTCCAAAAAATCAAGTGGCAAGAATTTTCTCTACTAAGATTAGATCCACAATTTTTGCAAGAAACAAAATTGGAAGATGCAAAAGGTTAGGGAAGAGAAGCTTAGAGCGTTACGTCATTCATCCAGTGAAGGTGATATTTACATATTTTCTTTTATTATTTCATAAATAAGAGAGAGTTTTTAGAGAAGACCTAAGAATGGTCCATATACAATAAATTTACCAATCCCCATCAATAACAAGAAATCTCCCTTTTTCCAAATCTTATTTTGACGTTACATGTAATAGGTCTTTCTTAGAAAGATTCTTGGAACCCACCACTAGGGTAGTTCAATGGGTGGCCGCCCCATCGGGAAGGGAGAGGTCTTGGGTTTGACTCCCAGTGGTCCATACTCAAGAGTGTGAGAGCGATGGCCCTCCTCTCAAGAGTTTCAGAAGGGCTACAGCCGAGGCATAAGTTAAGGTGGATTTTAGGTATCTTCGTTATTTGGAACCATTCATGACCATCCAAATCACGGATGCTCTGGTATTTTGAAAAGTCTATGGCAATGTGTATTCTAAGGTGACTCAAATTTATATACGACCATCCACGTCTAGCCCCAACTAATAAGATGTTATCTTTTGATGAGTGTCTTTTCAGTGTTGCTTTTTTTAATAAGATTCTTTTGATTTTTCTCCTGCCCTCGACATGCAATAGACGCCCGTTTTATGCACTATCAAGTGTGAACATCATCCCTCCAACTTGTTCAAGGAGGGTCTCACATGGTAACAATAATTTGATCATAACGTAATTTCATGTTCTGATGTTAAATCCACTTTGTTGACGATGCCCTACTGCACTTAATGCTTCAACTTCCTCCTACTCATTTGTTAAGGACAAAACAATTTTACTAATTGAGATTTGATAAGAAGATGATATTCAATGACCGTACACTAAGCTTTTTAATTATGTCTGAGTTGTAATGTTTTAATCCCACACTTTACCTTTTCCATGGCATTGGACCAATTGTGGAGACTTTTGCTTTACAGAGTTTCAGTTTGCAGTGTGATAAACATGGCAATAAGAATAAATGGTTACAGAAGGTTATGGGACACTACATATCTATTCAATTTTGGCGCTTTACAATTGTGTCATATAAAGTTTGTCCGGTCAAGTGTAGGTGTCAAATGAAAATACTATTCTAGCCTGTCAGATAAAACGTATAAACACATTAATTTGAATTTGTGTACGTAATTTACCACAAATAATTTGACAGTGGAAAAGAAGATGGGTTCATTCTTAGAGGGTAAGAGGAGAGGGGTGTATAACGGAAGAAATTTAGGATTATGGACATGATCATGGATTATGGATCATGGATTATGCAGCCAAGCTCCCTTTAAACCTATTCCATGTTAGGTTAGCCCACACCCTATGGTGGACCACACTAGGCTCAATGAATATCAATAAGAATACCTCACTCCTACTTTAGTGTATTTCATTGCTGCATCAGTCTAAACTTTTACTTTAGTCACAAGTGAAAGGGCTTTAAAATACATTGTAGACTTATATAAGATGTAAGGAACACAAAGCACTTCTGAACCATTTTAAGTTAAGACCCAGTATGGGGATTCAATCATACTTCCAATGTGAAGCAATCCATAGTCCATACCAGAAGGAACTCTCTACCTTCAATCCATGCTATCTGGAGAGAAGCGAGCTGCAACCAATTATGACCAGATACGAGGATGGATACCGAAACGGACACACTTAGATACGCTAAATATAAAAGTTACACACAAAAATCAGGGGTCGAAAAATCGGCCTTGCCGAGATTTCGGCTGAGATTTTTTCTCTCTCCTCAAATTTTTTTTTTTGAAAATCTCGGTGGATTTTTTAAAAAAAATAAAATAAAAAAATAAAATATCGGCCGAGATATCAGCCGGGCCCACAACCGATATTCCTTTTTTTTTTAACAAAAAAAAAAAGGCCGATATTCAATTGAGATCTCAGCCATATCGGCTGAATTATTTTATCTTTGGTTGATACGCACAGTATCGACTGAGATTTATACCCCTGGACTTAAAAGCCCACAAATCAGCTCAAATGGACCTAATATACGACTATGGCCCAGGAAACTACTGGGCCCATGAGCTGGGTATAGAAAAATAAAGAAAGATGTTGAACATGGATGGGCTGACTTGGAACCCGTAGTGGATATTTTCATGTATTATCCAATGTGATATTCCCTTCAATCTTGATGTGATCTCACCTTATCCGTGATTCACCGGCCAGCTGTTCCTCATTGAATGATCTTGATTTATTTTATGTTGAAAAAAAAGAGAATTTGTTTATAAAATAAAGAACAAAATTAAATCGATTTATAACTTTGATAGTGATGATTATTGCATTATATCTTACATCAATTTTATTATTATCTTTTTGTTATTTTTTTTAAAAATTTATGTGTGAAAAATTGGAGGATAACTTGACTACGTAGAAGCTGTGTTGTTAATCAACAGATGATGACAAGTCAGACTGAAAGTGATTTGCAATTGTGTATGAAACTATGAACCATATAAGAGAGCTCAATTTACGAGACATTGAGCTCTCTTATATCTGTGATGCCAATTGCTTTGGTCCTTTACAAGAAAGATTACTAAAAATAAAATAAAAAAGTTAAGGTAAATCAGCTCAAATGGATCTAATACGACTATGGCCCAGACAACTACTAGGCCCATGAACTGGGTATAGAAAAATGAAGAAAGATGTTGAATGTGAAATTCCACTGGGTTTGGCTGTGACAGATTTTTTTTAACAATGTAAACATAGATTTCATTTTATTTAATTCTAAAAAAATTATTTTCATGTATTATCCAATGTAGGTCTTAAGCAATCTCGACCGTAGAACAAAAACAATGTTAATAGTAACAAGTATGTCCGTCGGTCATCACCCTTCTTCAGATGCTTGGCTCTTTCAATTATTTATATATTAGTGGATCATCAATTATTGATTCGAATTTGAAAGAAAACCTGAATAAAAGATGGATCCATCGAGTTAAGAAGTTTAAAATCAATTAGATCTGACATGAATGCACCAAGTTATAAAACAACACTCGGATTGAGTCGGGTCAAAAATTTGAATTGAGTCGGGTTAAAATATTTTTACAACGCAAGCACATTTCTTAAAAATGCTTGATATATATTAACTTGATTGGAAAATGCTAAAGTAAAATAATTTTGTTATTTTAATAAAGTAAAGAAAATTATGTTTTTATAAGGGCCATCCATCTTAACATGGGTAAAATTTGTTAGGAGATACGGGATGCAGTGAAATTTCCATTTTACCCCTACAGTGAACCGATAACACGCCACTCTACATGTATATGTTCTGCATATCGGTTCACCGGTACTTGATGAGCGGTACACCTGTAGAGGTAAAATGGGAATTTCATTCTATCACGTGTCTCCTAACAAATTTTAGCCGTGTTAAGATGGGCGTCCTTTTATCAAAATATTATGGGAGTCAGTGAGTTCTATCATATTCGAAATTTAGTTTTAAAATATTAATAAAAATTTAAAAATAGAAGATTTTTCTAATTATTAAATTTAGATTCATCAAAATCAACAGTGAAATGATTATTAATTTCGATATATTTAGATTGAATGACTAATTATCAATTTTGATTTAAAATTTTTAATCTTAAATATTTAAAAATCATGATTTGTCTGAATTGTACACTGAGCTTTTTAATTATGTCTGAGTTGTAATGTTTTAATCCTACACTTTACCTTTTCCATGGCATTGGACCAATTGAGGAGACACTTGCTTTACAGAGTTTCAGTTTGAAGTGTGATAAACATGGCAATAAGAATACATGGTTACAGAAGGTTTATGGGACACAACCTATCTATTCAATTTTGGCGCTTTACAATTGTGTCATATAAAGTTTGTCCGGTCAAGTGTAGGTGTCCAATGAAAATACTATTCTAGCTTGTCAGATAAAACGTATAAACACATTAATTTGAATTTGTGTATGTAATTTACCACAAATAATTTGACAGTGGAAAAGAAGATGGGTTCATTCTTAGAGGGTAAGAAGAGAGGGGTGTATAACAGACGAAATTTAGGATTATGGACATGATCATGGTTTATGAAAACATCAAGAAATTTTAAAATGGAAGGATGTCGGAAGAGGACATAGTGGAAATTGCAGTCTTGGTGCATGAAAAATTCGAGGGTGCAAAATGAAGACTATTGAGGGCTCAATTTAGGTCCAAAACCCTTAAATAATTGACTCATAGGCTTGGATATTAGATAAGACCTTCAAAACCATCTTATGTTCGTAGTGTTTTTTCTCCTATGTCCAAGGGGTCGGTTTTCTTGTGAGTGGATTCTTTTTAATTAGGTTTTTTTTTTTCTTGTTTTTGTATCTGCATTTTTTGTGCCTCTTTATCTATCAATATATGAACCATTTTTAAAAAAAAAATCCATCAGAACTGACCCAATTCAAGTGGCAAGAATTTTCTCTTCTAAGATTACATCCACAATTTTTGCAAGTAACAAAATTGGAAGAAATTCAAATCAAGAGTTTTTTCACATCTCCGAAGGATTTCTTATTTCTTATTTTTTTTTATTTAATAAAGCCACATGGGTAGTTAGTAATGGTTGAAAGGGAATTAGCAGATTAGGATCTAAGTAAGCAAAGGGCGTATGAATCCAATACTTTTGGATCAAATCCTAAGGTCTATGATCTAGGGTCGAATTTTTCTTAGATCTAGATTATTTCCCTGTATTTTTTGCCCATGCTTAACCATAAATTGAAGCATGGAACTCCCATTGTAGACAAGAATTTGGTAGATCAATTTGAGACTTTAATTGATAAATTCACTGGCTGTCGTTTGAAAGGTGAAGACTCTTGTGTTGTCGTTGTTGTTGAAAAAGAAAAAAACACAAAAGAAAAAACGGTATTGATGTAATCAAGGGTTTCCTCTAAATATATAATTTCAGATTTAAAATATTTACACTGAAACTGTTTTAAAAAATAAATAAATTATCTTAAAAGGATGAAATAAAAAATCACAAGTACATGAAAAATCTTACTTTAATATGGGTCTCATACATAATATTAGATGAATGCCTGAATCTCTCCTACCTACAAAAAATAAGAAAAAACTTTATCTTGCCAAAAGAACTCAATTATTATACTGTATTTTTGTTTTTGAATTTACGTGTGGGAAACCCAATGTAAAATCCCCACAAGTTATAACCACTGTACTTAGAGCACATCTGGTGAGACCATAAGGGCTATATTGTATTATTTATTTGTTTCTTAAGCTTCAATTTTGTCTTTGTTTTTTATCCTAAAGCCTAGAATTTATACACAACTCACAAAATTTGCTGGTATTGGTTGGAGGAGGGCAAGTTGGATCATCGGACTCAACTTTGCAAATTCATAAATCATATGCTCATTTTAAATGGTTAATTATTTCCCAAGTCTAAAGTATGAGTTCAGTCTGTTGAAATTTACTTGTAGATATTGAAGAAAGTGACGAAGTACTAGAAGGAAAGATCCCGGAACAAATCAAAGGCCTAGTCTAATACCCTTGTTGTTTTGGTATACTTCGTTTAGAATTCTATTATTTTTTTCTTTATGTTTTGAAATATGGCTTAATATTTTTATCAGTGGTTTGCATAAAGACCTTGTCTTCCTCCATCACATATGTTACAAAAAATTCAAGTACTGGGATCAAAATGGTTTGTAATGGGTTCGATCTAAGTAAACATAATGTTCCCACCAATCCATACACATAATAAGTGTCACATCTATCATACTGCTCTCTGCTTAACAAGAAAAGAAATCCTCTATTTGCATTAATGTATCCCACAAATGAACAAGCCCAATACTTGTGAATGACTAATACACTTTGTTTTCTCAAGTTCTTTGATATAAAAGCATTTCATCATTGTTAAAGAATCTAACTACTTTGCCAAAAGCTCTAGAGTAAATATGTAAACATTTCCATCAAACATATGAGGAGTTCTAAAAGTATAAATATCTCAAAATTATTACAAACGAAATCTCAATTAAACATAACTAAATTTCAAATAAACTTAGAAAAAACTCGTCTTATAAATTCAAATATAGCATGTCCAAAATCATTAAAGTGCTTCTCAAAATAAAATTAATGCTATTGCCACAATCATCAGCCTCGTCAACTACGCCCGCTCTTGGGTCTCATCGAGACCTGTCTCCACGGGAGTTCCTACAATGTAAGGGGCAAGCTCAATATGCTGAGTGAGAAGGAACAAATATAACGCATGGCATATCAGAATCACATGTTATACATATCATCACATACATAACCTGCATCATGTTATACATCTCAACCGAAGCTCTACACAACATACATATGGATCATCAACATAATATATCACATAACAACATATGCAGCCACGCTCATAAAAAAAATAATCCCTTTAAATATATTCCATGTTAGGTTAGCCCACACCCTATGGTGGACCACACTAGGCTCAATGAATATCAATAAGAATAACGCACTTGTACTTTAGTACTCCCTCCGTCCCATTTTAGTTGTCTTATTTGAAATATTTTTATTTTTTAAGGAACTCTCTATATAAGGCTAGCACTCCATGTGATCTCATCCATTTTCAACACACTTTATACTACTTCAATATAAATGAGACAACTATTTTGGGACAATTCTAAAATCCATATAAGACAACTAATTTGGGACAGAGGGAGTCTATTTCAATGCTGCATCAGCCTAAACGTTTACTTTAGTCGCAAGTGAAAGGGCTTTAAAATAAATTGCAGACTTATTTAAGAGGTATGGAACACAAAACACTTCTGAACCATTTTAAGTTAAGACCTAGTATGGGGATTCAATCATACCTTCCAGAAGGAACTCTCTACCTTCAATACATGTTTTCTGGAGAGAATACCAATTATAACCAGACACGAGGATGGATACCGAAACGGACACACTTAGATACACTAAATATAAAAGTTATACACATAAAAATAAAGCACAACCCAAAAGGGCAAGGCCTGGACTTAAAGGTCCACAAATCAGCTCAAATGGGCCTAATATACGACTATGGCCCACGAAACTACTAGGCCCATGAGCTGGGTATAGAAAAATAAAGAAAGACGTTGAACATGGATGGGCTGACTTGGAACTCCACTTGGTTTGGCTGTGAAAGATGTTTTTTTAACAATGTAAACATAGATTCCATTTTTATTAAATTCTAAAAAAATTATTGTCATTTACATGATTTTGTTGACAAATAGCATCTTCCCCTAGTGGATATCTTCATGTATTATCCAATGTAGGTCTTAAACAATCTCGACCGTAGAACAAAAGCAATGATTGCAAAAGAAAGAAGATGAAGAGTCAAAACTCAAGGGTGAGCTTTTCTCAAGCGGATGAGATTGATGTAGGTGGATTAATCCAAAAGGCGTGTAAATATTATGCATGTAAGAAATTGGATATTATGAAAGAAATTTAAAAATATTAATTTGATGGGTCTCTGGGCTTTAATTTTTAGAGGCTCACAGAATATTAATTCTTATCTTACCTTATTAGGCAATTAACATACATACTATGCGGGAATTCAAATCTTGAATATCTTGTGCGAGTAAATCATTGACCAAGTCAAAGGAAATCAACAAGATTAGGAAGTGGGTGGGTTATGTAGCACATGAAACATGGGAAGCAACTTAGAAGGCAAATGATCTTAAATTACTTCTTTAGTGAGATATTTTTGAAAAATATACATCTAAAATATTTCTAAAGAATATTTTTGAAAATTTTGGGACATTCACTTATAAACAAGAAAGATTATGCAGGGAGCATCATTAATCAATACCAAAACCATATGTAATAAAAACATTATGTGATAATAATATCATACCTCATACTACATATTGACATGATTTATTCCATGGCATTTCCATTTACTTCCCATAATCCATTAATTGGAACAATCTGATTTGATGGAATGATTCACGAGTGTGAATCCTTTGCGACGATGATAACTGTTGAGACACATGCTTCATGGTTGGACGCTTTTGTGGATCATCGTTTAAACATGCAAGCGCCAGGGCCATCGCTAAGGTCACTTCGTTGACTATGTTAGAAGATGGAAGAGGGAGCCGTTGGTCTAACACATCCTTCATAAATATCTCCCCACAACTTGAAGATGATAAATTGGAGATGAGATCCCTTGGATGCTTTCCCACTAACACTTCAAGTGTTAACACACCGAAGCTATATACATCACATTTTTCAGTCACTTTCATTGAGTACGCAAACTCTGCAACAAATTCATCTTTAATTCATTAATAATGTTGGTACTAATACCATGTTTTATCTATCGTTCATGTTGATATTCACATAGCTAGCTTAAGGCAATATAGAATAGCTTGTCATAACCACAATTGGCTGGATCAATAGTTAAATAAGGTCAATTGTGGGTGGGGTTAGTCTTATATACAAGATTTATGGGTGATTTCGCAAAGCTCATGTGATTAGTCTTATCATAATATAGAGTGAGAATACCTCGTATGATAATACTAAAAGGTAAGATCAGTTTTAACATTTCTTTTTGAAGATGACAAATGGATAGAAGTTAAAGGCTTAATAACACTTCATGTTGGTAAATTATACTCATAAAAAATAAATATGTGCTAATAAAAGAAATAGAAAATGCAAAGGGTATTGTTGTTATAATATACCTGGTGCAACATATCCACAAGTGCCAGCAAATGAGGACCAGTTTGATGAATCAGGCTTTAAAAGCCTACAAGTACCAAAATCTGAGATGCAAGCATCCAATTCTGAATCCAATAATACATTGTTGGAAGTTATGTCTCGATGAACTATTGATGGTGAGCAATCATGGTGCATGTAAGATAATGCATGGGCCACACCTTTAATAACCTTAAATCTCTTGGGCCAATCTAATTCTAACGCCCCACCTTCATTGTTGAGTATTCCAACCAAGTTTCCCCTTTCCATATACTTGTAAATCAAAAATATGTTTCTTTGGTGGGTACAAAAACCATACAACTTCACAATGTTACGATGTCGAATTTCTGCGAGTGCTTTGATCTCATTCTGAAAACTTATCTCGTCCACTGAATTCTCACCTTCCAATGGATGCAGTCTTTTCACAGCCACCACTTGACCTGTTTGCAACTCTACTCTGTAGACACTTCCATAACCCCCTGTTCCGATGCAGTATTTCTCATCAAAATTCTTTGTTTCTTGTATGATATCTTCATAACAAATCCTTCCATCAAAATCCAATATTGAAAACATGTCTACAACTTTCATTTCTCTCACCTCATTTCTTTTTCTTCCTTTATGGTGTAAATTGAAATAAATGATGAAGCATATGAACAAAACAATCAATGCCCCAGAGATAGGAAGAACAATGCACAGTACCACTTTTTGGCCACTTTTCCTATTACCATTGTTGGTGAAAGAATCAGTGCATGGCGGCGGACATTGGGCTCGCCCGCATAAGCCTTTGTTATGGATGAAAGCATTTGATGGGGCTTGTTGAAATGGTTTGGTTTTAGGTACAGGGCCCTTGAGATTGTTGTATGACAAGTCAATAGATGACAAGTTGACCATCTCCTCAAATGAAGTGGGAATGGAACCTGAGAGCATGTTGTGTGAAAGGTTAAGGTTCTCCAACATCTTCAAATTTCCAAATTGTGATGGAATATCACCATTGAATAAGTTATGACTAAGATCTAATTTCTGAAGTGCTAGCATCTTGCCAATAACATATGGAATTCTCCCACTGATTTTGTTTCTGCTCAAGTTCAAGTTCCATATTTTGGAGCATCCCCCTAGTTGTCTCAGAATCTGCCCATTGAAATTGTTTCCAAATAAATCGAGGACCTCTAGATTGGTCAACTGTCGAGATTCTTCTAGCTGTAAACTTCCAGAAAGTTTATTGTCACTTAAATTTAGGAAGAATAATGAAGATAACCTTCCCAACTCTTTTGGAATCTCACCGATCAGATGATTTGAAGAAAGGTCAAGAAGTCGTAATTCACTTAACTTACCAAACTCAGATGGAATCCGACCACTGATCTCATTGCTTGAAAACTTTAGTGACGTTAAGTTGCGACATTCTCCCCATTTTGGTGACAACTCACCATACAATTCATTAGAGCTCATTTCAATGTATTTTAAGTTTGGATAAAATCCAAAAACTTCGGATATGTTTCCAGTGAGATGGTTGTTTTGAAGTCGAACTCTAATTAAGCTTGTACAACCCTTCAGGCTACTTGGGATTGAACCAGTCAAATGGTTGTCGGAAGCCATAAATCTTTCAAGTGATCCTCCTCGACATATTTGATCGGGTAAAAGGCCTATCAGAAGGTTGTTGGATATATCTAACCAAACAAGATGTGTCAAATTTCCTATTTCTTGTGGAATGGAGCCTGAAATGTTATTGTGATAGATGATCAAAGTGACAAGTTTGGTTAGGTTTCCTAAAGTGGAAGGGATTGAGCCAGTTAGAAAGTTGTTGGACATGGCTAATTGAACAAGATTTGCCAAGTTTCCTATTTCTTGTGGGATGGAGCCTGAAATGTTATTGTCATTGATGTACAAAGTGGTAAGCTTGATTAGGTTTCCTAAAGTGGATGGGATGTAGCCATTTAGAAAGTTGTATGACAGTCCTAAGTCAAGCAGATTTGGCAAATTTCCTATTTCTTGTGGGATGGATCCTAAAATGTTATTGCGATGGATGTACAAAGTGGCAAGCTTGGTTAGGTTTCCTAAAGTGGAAGGGATTGAGCCACTTAGAAAATTGTTGGACATTTCTAAGTCAACAAGATTTGACAAGTTTCCTATTTCTTGTGGGATGGAGCCTGAAATGTTATTGTGATGGATGATCAAAGTGGCAAGCTT
Source organism: Chimonanthus salicifolius (assembly GCA_013350335.1). Lineage (NCBI taxonomy): Eukaryota > Viridiplantae > Streptophyta > Magnoliopsida > Laurales > Calycanthaceae > Chimonanthus > Chimonanthus salicifolius. The sequence goes on along the minus strand of CM023532.1, from coordinate 38,473,608 downwards.
GGTTAGGTTTCCTAAAGTGGAAGGAATTGAGCCAGTTAGAAAGTTGTTGGACATGGCTAATTGAACAAGATTTGCCAAATTTCCTATTTCTTGTGGGATGGAGCCTGAAATGTTATTTTGATTGATGTACGAAGTGGCAAGCTTGGTTAGGTTTCCTAAAGTGGAAGGGATTGAGCCAGATAAAATGTTGTTGGACATTTCTAAGTCAACAAGATTTGCCAAGTTTCCTATTTCTTGTGGGATGGAGCCTGAAATGTTATTGTCATTGATGTACAAAGTGGTAAGCTTGATTAGGTTTCCTAAAGTGGATGGGATGTAGCCATTTAGAAAGTTGTATGACAGTTCTAAGTCAACCAGATTTGGCAAATTTCCTATTTCTTGTGGGATGGATACTAAAATGTTATTGCGATGGATGTACAAAGTGGCAAGCTTGGTTAGGTTTCCTAAAGTGGAAGGGATTGAGCCACTTAGAAAATTGTAGGACATTTCTAAGTCAATAAGATTTGCCAAGTTTCCTATTTCTTGTGGGATGGAGCCTGAAATGTTATTGTGATGGATGATCAAAGTGGCAAGCTTGGTTAGGTTTCCTAAAGTGGAAGGAATTGAGCCAGTTAGACAGTTGTTGGACATGGCTAATTGAACAAGATTTGCCAAATTTCCTATTTCTTGTGGGATGGAGCCTGAAATGTTATTGTGATGGATGTACAAAGTGGCAAGCTTGGTTAGGTTTCCTAAAGTGGAAGGGATTGAGCCAGATAAAATGTTGTTGGACATTTCTAAGTCAACAAGATTTGCCAAGTTTCCTATTTCTTGTGGGATGGAGCCTGAAATGTTATTGTTATTGATGTACAAAGTGGTAAGCTTGATTAGGTTTCCTAAAGTGGATGGGATGTAGCCATTTAGAAAGTTGTATGACAGTCCTAAGTCAAGCAGATTTGGCAAATTTCTTATTTCTTGTGGGATGGATCCTAAAATGTTATTGCGATGGATGTACAAAGTGGCAAGCTTGGTTAGGTTTCCTAAAGTGGAAGGAATTGAGCCAGTTAGAAAGTTGTTGGATATATCTAACTTAACAAGATGTGTCAAATTTCCTATTTCTTGTGGGATGGAGCCTGATATGTTGTTCTGGGAGAGGTCAACGATGGAGAGTTTGGAGATGTTACCGATGTGGGTGGGAATGGAACCATGGAGAAAATTGGTGCTGAGATTGAGGAGGACAAGTTGTGGAAAGGAAGAGAAGTTGAAACTATGGAGTTTGCCTTGCATACTAGAATTGAAGAGGTTTATACCTGTCACTCTACTGAATTGATCATCGCAGGCGATCCCAGTCCAGTTGCATGGAGTTGGAGAGTGAATGTTCAAGTGAAGAGGCCATGAATGGAGAGCGTGATCTTCAAGGCTGTCTCTCCATTGGAGCAATGCTTTTGCTGCTTCATCATTGGCTAGTGATGCAGAGAAGACCAGCAGCAGCACATAAACCCAGAGAAGCAACAGTGAGAAGGGACGGTGGGAGTGGGAGATTAGTGATTTCTCTGCTACCATAGCCATGGTTTATGATGAAATGATGAATTACTAAATGTTGTTGCTGAACTTGTGAATGCATTAATTTATAGTAGAACATGGACGGCATAATGGCTATGATTTTTTTTTTTGGGAGATTAGTGATTTCTCTGCTACCATAGCCATGGTTTATGATGAAATGATGAATTACTAAATGTTGTTGCTGAACTTGTGAATGCATTAATTTATAGTAGAACATGGACGGCATAATGGCTATGATTTTTTTTTTTTTTTAAATATTTCTTATTTTGACTTAAATGAAGACCCCTCGGCAGCTCTTAAAAGTTAAGAAATTAAAACACAGCCTAACTCAGTAACTCCACATCTCATCGTGTAAAAAAACTCAGTTGAATTTTAGAAAAATTCAAATAGGTTCAATGATGCGGGTATGTGTGGATGTGGTCAGAATTTTAATTTTGATCCGGACGGACTCATTAACAAATTAGTAAGTTCGGACCCCGAGTCGAAAGATGAAAATTTTATTTTCGATCCTTACAAGTGCAAAAGTAAATTAACTGAACGGGCTTCGAGTCGGTGCATCGGATCTTTATATGGGCTGAATCCCAAGTGAGATCAAGTAGGCCCAAAGACATGAAGCCCAGGTAATTTCCAACTTCATTAAGTTGATTGAAATTAATTGAAGAGGTTCCTGCAATTACTCGCGGAATGCGTTAAACCCGTTTTGATTTTTATTAAACTTCTACTCAAGCGATTGAGTAGGTTGTCCTTTTATTCTACCCAGTCTGCATCATTCAATTAGTTGAATTGTCTAATTACTGTGTTGAATGAAGATGATTTACAGATAAAAGTGTTTTGCAATTTCACTACTTCTTTAAAGTCTTTTCCCTCGTTTCAGTCTACACTTGACCTTGACCTCATTTATCACTTTTAAAGTCTTTCCCTGCTTTCAGTCTACACTTGTTTTATCACTCCTAAGCCTATCTATCTCATTCTGATCTGGTTGGATTGGGGTGGAGGAGTCGTGTGTCATGTGTGTGCTTTACAGATAAAAGTGTTTTTGACCGTGACCTCGTTTATCATTCCTAAGTCTATCTATCTCATTCTGATGTGGTTGGATTGGGGTGGAGGAGTCGTGTGTCATGTGTGTGCCGTGTGGGGGGGTTTTGAAATTAAGAAAAAAGTATAGTTGTTCAACACATGGTTATAAGAAATTTTAAGTAGATATATTTTATTTTCTTAAAATATATTTTGCAACATAAGTACATTTTCAAATTTTAAAAATATCTACTTTTTCAAAAGGTAGAGATAAAATAAAATTAATGCTATCTCGAATCTATGTAAATTTTATAGAAGCCATGTAATAGGTCATTCAGCCCTATCATACTAAAAATATAATAAGATATGTATTAACAATATCATCCGATATCAGTTGTTTTAATTAAAAGAAAAAAAAAAAAGAGAAATTTCACGACCGATATATCGGCCAATACCGAATTTTAAACTTTTGATTTAGATTAGATAAGGAAAAAGAAATTTGACGAACATATCTTATTATCTTATTCTAATTATGTGTATAAAGAGATATTATATACTTATCAAATAAATTTTAATCATTTATTTATTAAATGATTGAGATTTATAATAAATTATTATTTTTAATTTCAACTAACTTACATACTTTAGTTGAAGCTGAATTCTATTTTTACTGCCACATTTCTTTCTTTCACATTATCTCTTGTAGACATTCATATATTTTATTAGTGGTTGTTCCATTGGTATATTGTATAATTCGATATGCATTTTAGTATATTGTCAATTTTACCCTTTACATGAATAATAAATTTTTGACGAGTTAATTTACTGTTCATATGAATTTCGACGAGCCGATTTTACTTTTTATATGAAGGGTTAGTAAGCCGATTTTACTGTTAATACGAAAGATTAGTAAGCCGATTTTACTCTTCCTGTAAAAGATAAAATTGACAATACATTAAAATTCATCAATTGTTACACAAATCTTCCATAAAAAGATAGCTACCTATATTTTATATTCTGACGAGAGTTATTTTAGATGGCTCCTTTTATACACTAGCTTCGTCTCCTTAATTATGACTGAGTTCTATTTTCAATCCCATACTTTTTCTTTTTTTTTTGAATTTTTGAATTTCATACTTTAACTTAACAGAGTTTCAGTTTGCAGTGTGATAAACATGGCAAGAGAATAAACGTTAGCGAAGGTTATGGATCTGCAGTTTTTTCTGGATTAGATAAAAAATTATTCGGGAGTGTGAGTGGGCTTTTTTTCAATAAGATTCTTTTGATTTTTTTGATGAGTGTCTTTTGAGTGTTGCTTTTTTCTCCAACTACTAAGAGCAAGTGGTGTAGTGGCCATATGGCCATCGTGCATCTAAACGTGGGGCCCACATCACTTGTTGTTAAATGGCTGGCTACAAGCAACAAACATGTAGCCAGCCGTTCTCTCTCTCTCCTCTTTTTTATATTATATATATATATATGTATATGTATATGTATATATATAACTTGTATATAGTTTTTGATTTTTTTGATTTTCTCTTTTTATTTATTTATTTGATTATTTTGGATTTTTTGTTTTGTTTTTGGGTATAATTTGTATATTAGGGCAAATAATTATTTTTTTCTTTACTTTATTATTTTATTTTTTATAAAAAAATAAAAAATAACTCTTTACCTTTTATTTTTTTTTCCTTTACATTTGTAAACAAAATATATGAGAAACAAAAAATTAAAATTATTCTGTACAAAAAATTAAAATTAAGAGATACTCTTATTTGTAAAATACTGTGTTTTAATCATTTGGGAGTGTCAAAAGACCTTGAATTCTTAAAGTATTTTTATCAGACTATCGTAATTACTCCGGATATTTAATTTGAGAAATTTTGAAAATATACAGTGCTTAAAAAATAATTTTAAAATTAAAAAAAAAATTACTGTTCAATTTTTTCCCCTTTACATTTGTAAATAAAATATATGAGAAAAAAATATGTATGTTTTGTTAATTTATTTAATTACTTGTGAAAAATATGTAATGTGTTTATATTTATTTTCTTTTAAATTTGTGAAAAAAATGTATATAAAAAAGTAATAATAAAATATTAAAAATTAGCCATTCTAGTTAACACTATACCGTGTGACGAGGCTGGCTAAAAATTATAGCCAGCCATGTCATCAAAAAAAATATTATTTAATTATATGGCTGGCTATATTTAATGACATAGTTAGTCATATATGGCCATCCCACACCACTTGCCCTAAGATATTATCTTCCGATTAGTGTTTCTTTTTTCTCCAATAATTAAGATGGGGTCCCTTAAGATGTTATCTTTCACTAGTGTCTTTTCAGTATTGCTTTTTTTAATAAGATTCTTTTGATTTTTCTCCTGTCCTCGACGTGCAACAGGCGCCAGTTGTGTGCACTTCTCAAATGTGAACATCTTCCCTGCAACTTGTTTAAGGAGGGTCTCACATAGTGACACTCTATTTTAAAATTTCTACGCATATTACTATTTATAGAATTGTTCGAAAGTACTTCAAATGATGCTACAGTAAAAAAAATCTGAACAGTAATTTTTTTTTCTTTTTAAATTTTAAAGTTATTTTTTAAGCATTGTGTATTTTCAATTTTTTAAGCATTGTGTATTTTCAAAATTTTTCAAATTAAATATCCAGACTAATTATGATAGTCTGATAAAAATACTTTAACAATTCAAGGTCTTTTGACACTCCCAAATGCTTAAAATACAGTGTTTTACAAATAAGGGTATCCCTTAACTATGTGGAACATATATTTGAGAGTGTCAAAAGACCTTAAAGTGTTAAAGTATTTTTATCAGGTTATCGTAATTAGTCCGGATATTCAATTTGAGAAATTTTGAAAATACATAGTGCTTAAAAAATAACTGTTTATGTTGTCGATATCTCCTTTAAAACTTTAAAATTATTTTCAATAGGTACAGATAAAATAAAATTAATTTATATCTCGAATCTTAGTGTGTAAATTTTATAGAAGCCATTTAATAGGTCATTCAGCTCTATCGTAGTAAAATTTCGACGAGCTGATTTTACTGTTCATACGAATAGTTGGTGATCGATTTTACTGTTCATATGAAGAGTAAAATTGATAATATATTAAAATATGTGTCTGATTAGACAAACCTCCTGTAGGAGGATCACTACCTTTCTTCTTCCTTATTTTTCCTAATTACTTCTTCTTTTGATATTAGGCGTTACATATTTAATTTATACGTTAATTTTGCTATGCAAGTCTTACCATTCTTGCTTGTTTCTTTTACATTATTTTGAGAACAAGATTTTTTTCTCCTTCCAAAATAGGCATTCGCCTACCATTCAAACTTCTTTGCTAGAGTACTGAGTAATGCGATATTTACAAATACATGTGCTAGAGACTTTTTTTTTTTTTTTTTTTTTTTTTTTTTTTACGGTGAAAAATATCAATGCGCTATTTACAAATATATGTGCTAGAGACTTTTTTTTTTTTTTTAACGGTGAAAAATATCAATTAATAGAACAAAGATACAAATATAAGAAAATAAAGATGAGGCCTAAGAGATATAGGCCTCAAAAATAGCCAAAAAACTTATATCCTATAAACCCAACATTAAAACATAGACCCAAGTAAATTATCCCCCAGGAAGGTGAAAAGTGTCCCTCACAGTTCCATCTACACTATTTTTTGCAATAAAATCCGTCACTCCATTAGCAGAGCGGCTGACAAGAGAAAATGAGACCTCCATTCTTGCTACCAACCCCTTAATTTCCCTCATCAAAGTAGTCAGCCTCCATGGAGGACGCTTCTCCCCTTTGGCCCATTTAATAGCGTTAGAGGAGTCACTCTCAATCACTAATTTAACCCCCCTAATTCAGACCCTAAGATTAAAGCTCTCCGTATACCCAAAAGTTCCGCCTCATTAGATTCTTTTAACCCCACAGATTCCGAAAAGACAATTCTTATGACGTCCAAATGATCTCTAAGAACACCCCCAATCCCCGCCGGACCCAGTTTACCTCTCGAAGCACCATCAACATTAAACTTGAAGACACCACAAACCGGAGGAGACCACAAGGCTCGCACCCTCTTGCTTCTCAGGCGATTCATCAAGCAACCCGCCCATGCTTGGAACAAGTGATTGATTTTACAAACTTATGCTAATACATGAGAGGCATTTTTACAAACTTATGCTAATATATGTGCTAGAGACTTACAAACTTATATGCTAATTTTGGGCACTATGCAGCGTCATCCCGTGGGTCAAATCGTAATACAATTGTTTTGGGTATAAGGAAGTACTTCCCAGTAGACCAAGTGTATGCTCATACATGAGAGACATTTTTATTTACAAAAAATTGACTAAACGTACGAGTCACTCTGATCCAAATAAAATTTTTAAGACACTCTCAATTAAAATCATAGCTCTCAATGTATTTTTGCAAAAAAAAATAAATCCAAAAAGACAAATTAAGCAAGGAGTTGAAAAACTAGAAGAGTAAACCCTTATTTATTTTTACGAACGAATTTTGAGACTTTTTCAAAACTATTAGACTATTGTTGACCAATCTAGATCTGAATCTATTTCTGTAACATGGGTTCTAATCTAAATTGATTTTAGATAACATCTGACCCACCCAGCTTGCCGCGATTTCCCATCCAACCTCTTTCACATTTGAAGACTGAAGACTAATAGATTCATGGCAGAAGGAAGTTGGTTTTTAGTCTTCACCTCTCTGTCAAATTTCATCATTATGGTTCACCTTAGAAGACGAGTCTCAGTGGCCCATGTTGATTGAATTATGAAAAGTGAAGACTCTTGTGGTTCTTATTTAAAAAAAAAACAAACAAACAAAAAAGTATAGATGGAAACAAGATTTCTCCTAAATATATAATTTTTTATTTGAAAAATAAATGAATTATGTAAAAAGGATGAAATAAAAATCATAACTACATAAGAAATCTTACTTTAATATGAATGTCATATAGGAAATTAGATGATGCCTGAATCTCCCCAAAAGCTTTTAAGGTACAAACAAATCAAATAATAAAAAAAGAGAAAGCTCTATCTTGACATGATCAAAAGAAAATTCTATGTTGCATATCAACTATTAATTTAATAAAATAATATTTTAATCTTGACTCTCAATCATAACAAAAATATAACAAAGGCTAAAAAATATATTTCAAGAGAAACTTTTACATCTAATCATCGTATCTTTATAAGTTGTACTATAAAAATGAACAACTTATCTAAGGGTCTAATATTATATAGTTAAAATAATTAAATATAAAATCAAATTTTACTTGCCGACTACCCATGCCAATTATCCTAACCTAGAATACGTAACACAATAATTTTTTTTGTCAAGCAGCCTCCCTAAAAGGAGAGACTTTCAATTTTTATAGAGTTCACTTATTCTACTAAACTAGATTTGTGTGCAAAGATATATCAATTATAAGAAAACAAGGTAATGAGATTTAAATAAAGTGTTTATACATATTTAATGGGATTAATTAATTTTTAACTCTTATATCATCAAGTATTATTTTCTTAAATCGTTAGACATTGATCTAACACTATGAACTAGGAATTTTCATTCTACGATAAGATTGAATTTTTTAAAGTTTAAAAAATATCACTTTCTTTATTTAATTAAAGTAATTTTTTATATAATTTACTCAGAAAAAAATTCTGACCAACGCAGAGAACTTTTATGTAATAAATGATCTTGTTGGATACACTAAAGCAATCAAGCAAAAATTGTGTTATTCACCCTTCAACTTTGTCGTCGACAATGGAACATGGGCTGCGTTTGGACGTTTGATAACGAAGGAGTGAAGGTAAAAAAAATCATTTCCTTACTTTTTTTTTTTGAAAACCCTTTTGACTATGGAGGTTTTTAGAAAATCCTTATATCTATTTACCTCCGTTTTGTGCTTATAGAGCAAAAATATTTTAAAATATTTTTAATAAATAAATATTATTCAATAATTATATTTCATAAAATTATATTTTTATTTTTTATATTATATGAATTGAATAAAAATTAAAATTTACCCCTCATCCAAATGAGCCCATGGAAATGCGATCTTGTAGTTTGGATTACACAAAAAATTGAGGTCCTTGACGGTGCACTATGTTGGAATTTGGATTATAAGGAAAAACAAAAACGAAGAGTTGGATAACCTCAAGTGTCCACCCACACTTCTTGACTCATTGCTGGAATTGTAGGGGGTGAGAGAGAAAATTAAGGACTTCTTTGAAAATAGGTCACTCCACCTATCAAACTAATCTTTTGAGCTGAAAGTCTAATCCGAATAGTGGTATTAGAACTAGGTAACCAATCCACCACAACATATGAACTCAAGAATCCCTTAGTCGAACCGATTAGTTGGCGACGTTCTATCCACCGAAAAACCTCATTTGAGGATAAGATTGTTGGGGTACGAACGAGATTCCCATATCAATTGTGAGAGAAAATTAAAGACTTCTATAAAATTGAGTCACTCCACCTTGTTTGAAGATGAGATTGTTGGGGTGCGAACGAGAGTCTAACATCAATTGTGAGGGAGAAAATTAAAGACTGAGACTGAACCACTTCACCTATCAGACTAGTCTTTTAGGCTGGAAGTCCAATCCTAACAACAATTTCCTCTTACTCCTATAAGAGAAAGTTGACTAGGAGAGACCCTTCCCTTCGTAAAACTTCAAGGAAAGATGCACTCATGGCCTCCACTTTTATCATCTTTGGAGAAGACTGGTCTTAGTGGTCATGTCGTTTGAAAGGTGAAGACTTGTGTTATTGATTTAAGAAAAAAATAAAGAAAAAGGAAAGAAAGAATAAAAGGGTAATGATGTAATAAAGTTTTTCTCCTTAAAATGTAATTTTTTATTTAAAATATTTACACTGAAACTGTTTTACAAAATAAATGAATTGGCTAAAAACAATGAAATAAAAAATCACAAGTACATGAGAAATCTTACTTTAATATATATCTCATACAGAATATTAAATGAATGCCTGAATCTCTACAACTTTTTTTAAGCAACAAAAAAAGAAAAAAAAAAAAGAAAAGCTCTACTTGACATGAGGTCTCTATTAATATAATGTTTTATACAAAATAAAATTCAATATTCAATATCAACTATTAACTCAATAAAAAATATTTTAATTTTGACTCGTCAGTCATAATAAAAATATAAGAAAAATTAAATAATATAATTCAAGAGAAACTTCTACATCTAATCATCACATCTTTGTAAGATGGGCTATAAAAAATCCAACTTATAATAGTCAAATTTTAAAGATCTAAAATCACATAACTAAAAGATTGGGTGGATGTATAAAAGACCACAAGGATTTTAGGCTTTATAGTAACATTGGACAATGCCCATACCAGTACAGGGGACTAACTCAAGTTAGTACACTTGTGAGACTAAATGTCCTTGAACAATTAAGGGTCAAATTTTAAGGATCAATTAAAAATGCTAGGATAATTTGATGATAGGTGAAATTTCATCCACCCTCCGTACAACCTTTGATCCTCCAAACGGTCTTGGCCCCGGTACACAGTTAAACGGCATTCTCAGGAAAGTCTTAGGCAGGGGTATAGTATCGGCCAATTAAAAAAAATTCGACCGAGATCTCCGCCGAATATCGACCGATTTATTTATTTATTTAAAAAAAAACAAATATCGGTTATGGGCGTGGTCGATATATATATATATATATATATATATATTTTAAAAACAGCATTTTTTATTTTTTTAAATGATTTTTTCAAAAAAGAAAAAAGCCACCGAGATTTAAAAAAAATATTGAGGAGAGAGAAAAAATCTCGGCCAGGCCTATTTTTCGACCCCTGGTCTTACGTATTTTCACAAGATTTCTTATGTTAGGAGTAGCTTAGGATTTGGTTATCATTAGAAATTCAAATCTCATATAATTGTCAAACTAGGATTTGTAGGGAGGGTCGGTTCCTTACTAAGTTTAGGATGTGTTTTATTATATATAGCCGTGTAATCAGCCGATTATGGACCAGTTATTTGACAAGAATTAATGAATAATTTTTTTATGTTTCCAAACGAGTTCGGTTGAAGTGCTAGCATCCTTTATAGCCGAGCACATAGCAGATTGTGTTGAAATCCTGCGAAGTCAGGATTGTTTGGAATTGATTCAAGATCACCCTTTCTAAGAACCAGGTAATTTCCAACTTTATTAAGTTGATTGAAATTAATTGAAGAGGTTCTTGCAATTATTCGCGGAATGCATTAAACCCGTGCTGATTATTATTAAACTTCCGTTCAAGCGATTGAGTAGGTTGTCATTTTATTCTACCCAGTCTGCATCATTCAATTAGTTGAATTATCTGATAATTACTGTGTTGAATGAAGATGCTTTACAGATAAAAGTGCGTTGCAATTTCACTACTTTAGAGTCTTTTCCCTCCTTTCAGTCTACACTTGACCTTGACCTCGTTTATCACTTTTAAAGTCTATCTATCTCATTCTGATCTGGTTGGATTGGGGTGGAGGAGTCGTGTGTCGTGTGTACCGTGTGAGGGGGTTTTGAAATTAAGAAAAAAGTATAGTTGTTCAACACATGGTTATAAGAAATTTTAAGTAGATATATTTTATTTTCTTAAAATATATTTTGGAACATAAGTACATTTTCAAATTTTAAAAATATCTAATATCTACTTTTTCAAAAGGTGGAGATAAAATAAAATTAATGATATCTCGAATCTTAGTATGTAAATTTTATAGAAGCCATGTAATAGGTTATTCAGCTCTATCATACTAAACATATAATAAGATATGTATTAGCGATATCATCCGATATCAGTTGTTTTAATTTTTTTTTTTAAAAAAAGAGAAATTTCGCGGCCGATATATTGGCCGATACCGAATTTTAAATTCTTGATTTAGATTAGATAAGGAAAAAGAAATTGACGAACATATCTTATTATCTTATTCTAGTTATGTGTAGAAAGAGATATTATATATTTATCAAATAAATTTTAATCATTTATTTATTAAATGATTGAGATTTATAATAAATTATTATTTTTAATTTCAACTAACTTACACACTTTAGTTGAAGCTGAATTCTATTTTTACTCCCACAATTCTTTCTTTCATATTATCTCTTGTAGACATTCATATATTTTATAGGTAGCGATCCTCCCACTGGTATCTTGTGTAATCCAACATGGATTTTAGTGTATTGTCAATTTTACCCTTCGTATGAACACTAAAATTTCGGCGAGCTGATTTATATTGATTTGAATTTCGACAAGCTAATTTTACTGTTCATACGAAGGGTTAGTGAGCTGATTTTACTGTTCATGTAAAGGGTAAAATTGACAATATATTAAAATCCGTGTATGGTTACACAAACCTCCTATGGAAGGATCGCTACCAATATTTTATATACTCATGAGAATTATTTTAGAGGACTCTCCTTTTATACACTAGCTTCGTCTCTTTAACTATGACTGAGTTCTATTTTTAATCCCACACTTTTTTTTTTTTTGAATTTTTGAATCCCATACTTCACCTTTACAGAGTTTCAGTTTGCAGTGTGACAAACATGGCAAGAGAATAAGCGTTAGTGAAGGTTATGGGACACTACTTATCCATTGAGTATGTCCGTCAACAGTGCATATCTTTCCGCCTTCTCTACCTTTCCTCTTCCTTATTTTTCCTAATTACTTCTTCTTTTGATATTAAGCGCTACATATTTAATTTATACGTTAATTTTGCTACGCAAGTCTTACCATTCTTCCTTGTTTCTTTTACATTATTTTGAGAACAAGATTTTTCTCTCCTTCCAAAATAGGCATGATTAACTTGTATTCGCCTACCATCCAACTTTGTACTAGAGTACCTGAGTAATGCGCTATTTACAAATAAATGTGCTAGAGACTTACAAACTTATATGCTAATTTTGGACACTATGAGATTGAATGCAATTGTTTTGGGTATAATGAAGTGCTGCCCAGTAGATCAAGTGTATGCTAATACATGAGAGGCATTTTCATTTATAAAAAATTGACTAAATATACGAGATACATGAGAGGCGTTTTAATGTATTTTTGGAAAAAAAAAAAATCCAAAAAAGACAAATTAAGCAAGGAATTGAAAAACTAGAAGAGTAAACCCTTATTTATTTTTACGAATGACTTATCCTAACCTAGAATACGTAACACAATAAAAAAAAAAAAAATTGTCAAGCAGCCTCCCTAAAAAGAGAGACTTTCAATTTTTATAGAGTTCACTTATACTACTAAACAAGATTTGTGTGCAAAGATATATCAATTATAAGAAAAAAAGGTAATGAGATTTAAATACAGTGTTTATACATATTTAATGAAATTAATTAATTTTAAACTCTTATATCATCAAGTATTCTTTTCTTAAATCGTTAGACATTGATCTAACACTATGAACTAGGAATTTTCATGCTACGATAATATTGAATTTTTTAGAGTTTAAAAAAATCACTTTCTTTATTTAATTAAAGTAATTTTTTTATATAATTTACTCGGAAAAAAATTCTGACCAACTTAGAGAACTTTTATGTAATAAATGATCTTGTTGGATACACTAAAGAAATCAAGGAAAAATTGTGTTAGTCACCCTTGAACTTTGTCGTCGACAATGGAATATAGGCTGCGTTTGGATGTTTGATAATGAAGGAGTGAAGGTAAAAAAAATCATTTCCTTACTTTTTTTTGAAAACCTTTTTGACCATGGAGGTTTTTAAAAAAATCATTATATCTCTTTACCTCCTTTTTATACTTATAGAGCAAAAAAATTTTAAAATATTTTTTAATAAATAAATATTATTCAATAATTATATTTTTATTTTTTATATTATATGGATTGAATAAAAATTAATATTTACCCCTCATCCAAATGAGCCCATGGAAATGCAATCTTGGAGTTTGGATTACACAAAAAATTGAGGTCCTTGATGGTGCACTATGTTGGAGTTTGGATTATAAGGAAAAACAAAAATGAAGAGTTGGATAACCTCAAGTGTCCACCCATACTTCTTGACTCATTGCTGCAATTGTTGGGGGTGAGAGAGAAAATTAAGGACTTCTTTGAAACTAGGTCACTCCACCTATCAAACTAATTTTTTGAGCTGAAAGTCCAATCCGAATAGTGGTATTAGAACTAGGTAACCAATCCACCACAACATATGAACTCAAGAATCTCTTAGCTGAACCGATTAGTTGGCAACGTTCTATCCGTCGAAAAACCTCATTTGAGGATAAGATTGTTGGGTACGAACGAGATTCCCAGATCAATTGTAAGAGAAAATTAAAGACTTATATAAAATTGAGTCACTCCACCTCGTTTGAGGATGAGATTGTTGGGGTGCGAACGAGAGTCCAACATAAATTGTGAGGGAGAAAATTTAAGACTGAAACTGAATCACTTTACCTATCGGACTAGTCTTTTAAGTTGGAAATCCAATCCTAACAACAATTTACTCTTACTCCTATAAGAGCAAGTTGATAAGGAGAGAGTAGTGAGAGACCCTTCCCTTCCTAAAACTTCAAGAAAGATGCACTCATGGCCTCCACTTTTATCATCTTTGGAGAAGACTGGTCTTAGTGGTCATGTCGTTTGAAAGGTGAAGACTCTTGTGATTGATTTAAAAAAAAAAATAAAGAAAAAGAAAAGAAAGAATAAAAGGGTATTGATGTAATCAAGTTTTTCTCCTTAAAATGTAATTTTTTATTTATAGTATTTACACTGAAACTGTTTTACAAAATAAATGAATTAGCTAAAAACAATGCAATAAAAAATCACAAGTACATGAGAAATCTTACTTTAATATAGATCTCATACAGAATATTAGATGAATGAATGAATCTCTACAACTTTTTTTAAGCAACAAAAAAAAAAAAAAAGCTCTACTTGACATGAGACCTCTATTAATATAATGTTTTATACAAAATAATATTCAATATCAACTATTAACTCAATAAAAAAATATTTTAATTTTGACTCATCATTCATAATAAAAATATAAGAAAAATTAAATAATATAACTCAAGAGAAACTTCTACATCTAATCATCACATCTTTGTAAGATGGGCTATAAAAAATCCAACTTATAATAGTCAAATTTTAAAGATCTAAAATCACATAACTAAAAGATTGGGTGGATGTATAAGAGACCACAAGGATTTTAGGCTTTATAGTAACATTGGACAATGCCCATACCAGTACAGGGGACTAACTCAAGTTAGTACACTTGTGAGACTAAATGTCCTTGAACAACTAAGAGTCAAATTTTAAGGATCAATTAACAATGCTAGGATAATTTGATGATAGGTAAAATTTCATCCACCCTCTTAATACCGTAGAACCTTTGATCCTCCAAACTGTCTTGGCCCCAGTACACATTTAAACGACATTCTTAGTAAAGTCTGAGGCGGTGGTATAAAATTCGGCCGATACGGTAAGTATCAACCTATTAAAAAAAATTCGGCTGAGATCCCGGTCAAATATCGACCGATTTATTTATTTATTTAAAAAAAACAAATATCGGTTGTAGGCCCGGCCGATGTTTGGAATTGATTCAAGATCACCCTTTCTAAGAACCAGGTAATTTCCAGCTTCATTAAGTTGATTGAATTTAATTGAAGAGGTTTTTTCAATTATTCGCGGAATGCGTTAAACCTGTGTTGATTTTTATTAAACTTCCGCTCAAACAATTGAGTAGGTTGTCCTTTTATTCCTCCCAGTCTGCATCATTCAATTAGTTGAATTATCTGATAATTACTGTGTTGAATGAAGATGCTCTACAGAAAAAGGTGTTTTGCAATTTCACTACTTCTTTAAAGTCTTTTCCCTCCTTTCAGTCTACACTTGACCTTGACCTCGTTTATCACTTTTAAAGTCTTTTCCCTCCTTTCAGTCTGCACTTGACCTTGACCTCGTTTATCACTCCTAAGCCTATCTATCTCATTCTGATCTGGTTGGATTGGGGTGGAGGAGTCGTGTGTGATGTGTGTGCTTTACAGATAAAAGTGTTTTTGACCGTGACCTCGTTTATCATTCCTAAGTCTATCTATCTCATTCTGATCTGGTTGGATTGGGGTGGAGGAGTCGTGTGTCGTGTGTGCCGTATGGGGGGGTTTTGAAATTAAGAAAAAAGTATAGTTGTTCAACACATGGTTATAAGAAATTTTAAGTAGATATATTTTATTTTCTTAAAATATATTTTGCAACATAAGTACATTTTCAAATTTTAAAAATATCTACTTTTTCAAAAGGTAGAGAGATAAAATAAAATTAATGATATCTCGAATCTTAGTATGTAAATTTTATAGAAGCCATGTAATAGGTCATTCAGCTCTATAATACTAAAAATATAATAAGATATGTATTAGCGATATCATCCGACATCAATTGTTTTAATTAAAAAAAAAAGAGAAATTTCACGATCGATATATCGGTCGATACCGAATTTTAAACTTAGATAAGGAAAAAGAAATTGACTAATAGTTATGTGTATAAAGAGATATAATATACTTATTAAATAAATTTTAATCATTTATTTATTAAATGATTGAGATTTATAATAAATTATTATTTTTAATTTCAACTAACTTACACACTTTAGTTGAAGCTGAATTATATTTTTACTCCCACATTTCTTTCTTTCACATTATCTCTTATAGACATTCATATATTTTATAAGTAGCAATCCTCCCACAGGTATCTTGTGTCACCTGACATGGATTTTAGTGTATTGTCAATTTTACCGTTCGTATAAATATTAAAATGAGACCCTTCATATGAACAGTAAAATTTCGACGAGCCGATTTATGTTCATGCGAATTTCGGCGAGCCGATTTTACTGTTCATGCGAAGGGTTGGCGAGCAGATTTTACTGTTCATACGAAGAGTAAAATTGACAATATATTAAAATTAAAGTGGTTGAATTAGCTAATACTAATTAACAAAATTAATTTTTATTTTTCGAATGAAATGTTCATTGTTAATGTAATATTTTTAAAAAAAAATCTCACTTTTCCAATCTCTTTTATCCCTTTCTATTTGTATAACATTTTTTTTTTGAGGGGTTCTATAAGAGAAAATTTACCATAGTGAATTGGTTTGTAAACAGTTGGGTGAACTTTGTAGTTTGTCATCATTTTCTTTTTTCTTTTAAATTGTATAATAGTTTATGATATCGGTAATATATTTTTCTCTCATCTTTTTTTTTTCCCCACATTTTGGCCAAAAATTTATTTTTAATTTTTTGGAATTAAAAAAATACAAAACAGAAAACATCATTTTGAAAAAAACAATATATATAGGTGGTGAAAAATAACAATATTCAATTTTTTAAATTATTTTTCAAAATTATTATTTATCTATAATATATATCGATCAATATTTATATTCTCAACCTTAACGCAAATAGTATGAGCCGTATTTTTCGAGTTTGATTTTTAAGTAGTGGTCGTCAGATCTTGTCAAGTGAAGAAAAGCAGGAAGAAGCCTAGAAGAGATGGAAATACGACTCTAGAGTCTATACTTTATACCATGTGACAAGTTAATAGAAACTAAAATAAATCCCATACTTTTATTTTTAGACAACCATCTATTTTATTTGATTTAAATCAAGTGATTATATATATTGAATGAGATTAATTAATTTTAAACTCTTATATAATCAAGTTTTTTTTTTTTAGAATCGTTAGACATTGATCAGACATCATGAATTTTCAATCCCATGATAACATTGAATTTTTAAACAATTTAAAAATATCACTTTATTTATTTAATGAATTTTTAACATTGACACATAACAGCAAGTTACCCTTTGGAAAGAAGGAAAGAAGCTCACATGGTCTCAACTTTTATCATCTCTGACAGTGAAACTTTGAAGAAGACCAGTCTCACTGGCCCATGTTGTTTGAAAGGTGAACACTGTGGTTGTTATTGAAAAAGAAAAAAAAAGTATTGATGTAATCAAGGGTTTCTCCTAAATATATAATTTCAGATTTAAAATATTTACACTGAAACTGTTCTACAAAATAAATGAATTATCTAAAAAGGATGAAATGAAAAATACAAGTACATGAAAAATCTTACTTTAATATAGGTCTCATACAATAATATTAGATGAATACCTGAGTTTATTGTTCGTTGAAATTTACTTGTAGATATTGAAGAAAGTATATATTTATTGAGAAGCATTTTGGTAATAGGTTCGATCCATACACATACTTAAGTGTCATTGAGTCTCTCAATAAGTTAATATTATATCTTTTATTTCATCAATTCTTTGCTCATCTATCGTACTACTCTCTGCTTAAGAGCAAGCCCCAAACTCATGAATGACTAATACACTATGTTTTCTCAAGTTTTTTGATATAAAACATTTTAGCATTGTTCAAGAATTTGACTACTGTGCCAAAGTTCTAGAGTCAATATGTAAACATTTCCATCAAACATAGGAGGAGTTCTAAAAATATAAATATCTCAAAGTTATTACAAACCAAATCTCAATTAAACATAACCAAATCTCAAATAAACTTGAAAAAAAAATAGTCTCATAAATTCAAATATAACATGTCCAAAATCATTAAAGTGCTACTCAAAAGAAAACTAATGCTATTGCCACAATCATCAACCTTGTCACCTACGCCTGCTCTTGGGTCTTATCAAGACCTATCTCTATCGGAGTTCCTGCAATGTAAGGGGTGAGCTTAACATGCCGAGTGAGAAGCAACAAATATAACTCATAGCATATCACAATCACATGTTATACATATCATCACATGCATAACCTACATCATATTATACATCTCAATCTGAATCATCAACATAAATATATCTCATAACAACATATGTAGCCAAGCTTATCAAAAAAATAATCCCTTTAAACATATTCTGTGCTAGGTTAGCCCACACCCTATGCCGGACCACACTAAGCTCGTGATGAGCCATCAATGAATGTCAATAAGAATAACTCACTACTACATTAGTATTTTTCATTGCTACATTAGTCTAAACTTTTGCTTTAGTCACAAGTGAGAGGGCTTTAAACTACATTGCAGACTCATTTAAAATGTAAGGAACAGAAAGCACTTCTGAACCATTTCCAATGTGAACGTGCCAAGCAGTTGTTTGAAAATCTCAAGTGGGAAGCAATCCATACTCCATAGTCCATACCACTTCCCAAAAGGAAGTCTCTACCTTCGATACATATTATCTGGAGAGAAGCGAGCTGCAACCCAAAAGGACTAGGCCTGGACTTAAAGGGCCCACATATCAGCTCAAATGGAGGTCTCCTAATATACGACTATGGCCCAGACAATTACAAGGCCCATGAACTGGGTATAGAAAAATCAAGAAAGATGTTGAATGTGGATGGGCTGACATGAAATTCCA